>OY735240.1:6260735-6638235 GCA_963457665.1 Thysanoteuthis rhombus | reverse complement strand
TACAACTTTGGCTACCATTGTGTTTGAGCATGAGGTGATAGATTTATCTGTGCAACTCAATGTGTTGAACCTCTTTTGCCTTTATTCAAATGAATGTGTAAATACTATCAACTCCTACATTCATATGAGAGATTTTAAATATTGAATCAAGGCAAATAACTTTTGATTGAAGTTTCTTCCCTTGCATCTTTTAGTAATTTTTTTTCATTTTTCTTTAAATCATTTTATGAAAATCTTTTAAAAATTCCATTCATTGAAGAGTACCGCAGCTGTTTCCTCTGGTTCATGAATCTAAGAGGTAAAGTTGTCCTTTTATCACTTCTTACTTCTAAATGGATGGACATTTTCGAAGATTTCTCTCATCAATAAAGATGCCTAAAAGCATTTACTGTGTGCCATGAAGAGGTCACCTTCTAATTTCAATACTACAAGATAGGCTTTCCTTTGTAATTAGTTTCTATATGTTTGTGTTCCAACTCTTAAATTCATATAAGAGAATTTGAATGTTATTATGAAGAGGAATAACTGCTGATTAAAATTCACTCCATTCCACCTTTTGGTAATTTTTTTTTAATTTTCAAAAAAATTCTATCCACAGGAGAATTCTACTGTTCAGGAATTTAAAAAAAAAAAATCATCACCGTCACAAATATGGTTTAAATTTTCTTTTTTTGTGCATTTGTGTGTGTGTCTCTCTCTTTATTTGGAATGTACTATGTATTGATCATGTTTTGTGGATTGTTGTGTATTTACATAAATGTTTCCCAACCTGTACACTACTACCCCCATGGGGCCCCTGTAACACTCAAGGGGATGTTGGAAGACAAGGAGCAGGGGGTGGTGAGGGACAAAGAATACAAACCATTACCTCCTATGCATGAAGTTGTATGTCTGAAAGGTTGATTTTACAGAATAGTTGAAGTCCAACTGTTTTCCGTTTTTCTGATTAAAAGAATTTCATTTAAATAATTTCAAACATTTTGCAAAAATAGTCTCATTATAACCCTATCAGACCCATCTTTCACGTTAATTATTTTTGTATTGATTAATGAAGTTTAAATAGTTTCATATGATTATATTTTTAGTTTAAAAAATAAATGCTAAAAATTCCTTGAAAATTATCTAAGTTACATACCAATGTATCATTTTATGACCAACTTTCCGGTGGGGATACGGGGGTTTGTTGAAGTATATACTCTAAGAAGAATAGAAAGTTTGAGAGACTCTTATCTAGCCGTTTCCTCCCACTGAAATCTTTCTATTTTCATCTTCAGCTGAGAAGAACAATATAAGCCAAAGCACAATGTTAATCATGGTCATTGTGGGACTGACAATCATTATATTCCTCATCATTCTTTACTGCTTACAGCAACGAGGACGCAACCGCACACAGAGCTTATGTGAGTATTGCTTTATTCTTAATCATACTATTTCTTCCAAGACAAGATCTTTGTCAAAATTTCCTAACATTTAATTTGATGCTTATATTTTAAATTTCTGTATTTTCCAAATAAACACATTTAAAATTGTGATTACAGTTTTTTGTACCATAATTTGGAAATATCTGATGATGACAATGATGATGATGATGATGATAAAAAGTATAAAACATACTATTAACTATCATCATGATCATCTTTGTAATTATTAAAAGACTTTTTCCTCTTTTCTCTGTAAAATTTCAAATGTTATGATGTATATTACAAATCCTGAATCTGATTTTATCAAACGTATCATCATCATCACCACCACCACCATCATCATCATAATCATCACCACCACCACCACCACTACTCAAGCTTATATGAAGGCCTACTTTTTTGCTTTCTTCATTGTTTGTCTAACATTATCTGGAAGGTTCTCAGCTAAGAGGACAATGTTGTAAGCAAATCTGAGGTTACTTGGGTATTAGTCCTGATAAATATATGGTAATGTTCTTTTTATTGACAAATCTGAAGAGGAAAGATTGTAAAAATGGGCAAAGAACCATTGAAAACTACTTGTCCATTAAACCCGATTCATTGCATTACTGTATAAAGTAGGTTCCAACTATCTGGAAATTGCCAAGGGCTGGTTCACTTATCCACAGTTCAAGTTAATTTTTCATCTAAATCTAGTTGTTTTTAGATGCACCTAACTGTCAGAAATTGCGATTTAGATTATGTTTCAATGAAATAAGAAATGTTTTTATTTAATCTATGGTAATAAAATAAGTAATATTTTTGATAATATCAATATTATTTTAATACAGTAAATGTTGATGATTAGTGACACATTCATTCTGATCGATATTTAGTAGATTTCCTGGATTTTTTATTTATCTCTTGAGAATTAGATGTTTCTAAATGTTTTTTTCAAACTTGAAAATAAGTTTGGCAACTGTTTGTATATGTTTTGCTATCATCTGCTATTGTATTGTAAATCTCAGAATCTTCTTGTCAGTATCCTCTTATGTTGGTGATGTTCAAATCATATTTGGCTCTGTGCAAAAAAAAGTTTATTTTTTTATTATAATTGAACTAAATATTATTGCTATGATATTCCAATATTAATCAAATCGAATGTTAAAAGACAAACTAATAAATATCAATGATTCTTCATGTTATCATGAATACATTTCAGCCCAAATCTTGGATTTTTTCAACTGAATTTTTGTCTAATTTCAGCTGCAGAATCACATACCGATCAACAGTCAGCAGCAGATGGTGACAATATTGATAATTTATCTTTATATCAACCTCCTCCACCTTATGAAGAGGTTATGTCCAGCAGCATTTACCCTAATACTCGGGTCATGCATCAACGAATGGTGAGACATTGACTGATACTTCTTTATTCATTATGTATGAAGGTAGATCGCTCTGTATGATGTGAAGTGATTTTCCTGGTTACTCAGGAGTACAGACTAACCCTTTATAAATTGAGATTACTGCATTATGATTGAGTCATGGATAATCAAAAGTTAATTAAGACTGCCAAATCTAGCTAGATCATTGATGAATGGAGGTAATGTTTTCATCACAAAATCGAAGAAATTATGTCTAAAATACCATATAATTACATGTTAATTGGTTAAGAATTAAAGAAAATTAATATTTTAGTCATACTAAGTAATTATTTTGCTGAAAGTCTGTTTTTATTTGCGGTTTTCTGGACGATATAGGCAAAAACGTTGCGGTCCATGATGTGGCAAATTATACTTAATTGACCATGCAAACATTAAGGGAGGCCAATGGGAATATCAATAGATCAAAAGACCCCAGGCTGTTATCCCAATATTGGGAATTCTATTAAAAGGGATCCAAATGTAAGAAAGAATGAGGTAGATCGCATATGCATAGACAAATATCCGTGACTTTGATCAACTTATGTGTTATACATTATGGAATATGAAGGAGTGGAGTGCAGGGATAGAAGGCATTGTTAAACGACAAAAGGAATGTAAAGGAAAAATGAAAGAGGACAACAGAGAAAATTCGTGAGAAACAATGTCAGATCAGGTTGAGAACAGTTCTCTATTTGTATATAACATGCACTTGTACATAATACACACCACTAACTATGGGCAATGAAATCCTTGAAAAAACATCTCATTATGAACTTCAATGAGAGGGATTGTAAAACTGGAAATAGTCTGATGATGTAGTCATTCTGCTTTTATGGCTTAACTACTTTGGTAATTATGTAAAAACAAAAATAGTATAAATTCCTCTTACTGATGGATGACAAATACCACAGTTTCTCCAAGGAGACCCGTGAAAGGCTTGAATCAATTGAGCAGTGACAAATCTATTTACTGTGTTCTGATCTTTAGTGAATAATTTGATTCTTTGTCACACTCCAGTACAAAATCTGAAGTTGACTTTTTTTTTTGCTGTAAGAAGAACAGTCCAAAATTATTGATGTAAACATATATGTAAAATTTACATTCCTCTACCATGATTTGAACTCATGACCAATTGAGTGCTAGGAGGCTGTCTTACTGACTCAGCTAAATTGAAGGTATGCAAGGGCTTATTTCATTCTATAGTCATTTGCAAAAATTTAGGACCACCTATGAATAGAGCCAAAGTGGCAACACTTTCCAGATATTGCATCATCTGATCATTGGTATTACATCAGTTTCCTAGGATGATTGGAATGATGTCTTTAAGTACTCCTGGTATGATTTGTAGTTTTCTATTGCCCTTCAGGATTAAGTTTAGCCAATTTCTATGATTTTTGCCTTTCTGCAAAAATTGCAAAAAACTGTCATTGGCTGAAAATGAAAGTGCCCAGATAGCAGTTTTACTCAAAGAAGGACTTTCCAAGCCGCGAAATCTCAAATTATTGTTTAGCAAAATTTCTGTGCATTTGTGCATCAAGCCATCCATAAATTCTAGACAAATGGAACATTTTGATAAGGAGAGACCTGGAAGACCTAAGAAAATTACACCAAGGGACAACCATACCGTGAAATGGATCATATCTCAGTCTCTCATGTGCTCTTATAAAAGGTACATGTCAATCTTCTATAAAAGGGAACAAAGGTGAGTTCAAGTACCATTTCGAGGCCTTTGAACAAAGAATTCAGACTAAAATACAAACCAGCAGCTGAACCTAGGTTTATTCCAATGAGGAAAAAAGAAGAGATTGGTTTTTGCTAAGAAGCATTTTTATTTGACCACTGAAAAATAGGTTGCTGTGTTGTTCTCAAACAATTCTCTGCTGTGACAATTTGCAGTACTTAAAAAGCACATTTAGAGACCTGTGGGACGAAGATTCAATGAAAAATTCACCATCAAGGTGTTTCATGATAAACACCTTCCGAGCCAGACTAGGCGACAGACTAGACTTGAATCCAATTGAGATTCTTTAGGCATTTATAGAAGACCAGGTGGTACACAGCTATCCACCCAATGTATGACCGTTGGTAACAGCAATAAAGAAAGCTCGGTTAAAAGAAATATCACCCAAGTTCTGCAAGTCACCCCAAGGCAGTGAGCTAGAGAAGAGACCATATAAAGTAATGATAAAGGGGAAATTATTCTGGAATTGGGGACATTTTCTGGTGTAATGTATGTAAATTACAAGCTGAATAAATAACATCAGAATAATTCAAATTAATCCAACATCATTTTAGGTAATTATAATCCAATTTCTGGGGGTGGTCCTAAATGTTCACTAATGATTGCAATGAAAAAATAAATACATTTATACAAAGAAATATACATTTTTGTTATTTTATATTTGTTATATATACTCTACAGAAGTTGTAGTAATCATCTTCAGTCAGAGTAGAAGTTGGAGTTTGTCCATGCAGCAGCCAGTCTTGTCTTTCTTTATTCTTGAATGGTTCAAAACTTGAATTCTTTGTTGAATATTATTCATTTCCTTTTCTTTTGCAGAACTCCTTCACCATAAATGTGCCACCAACCCCACCACCCAACTATGATGCAGCATTAAATATCCTTGCCCGCAGCCAGGAGTTAATCTCCACAAAAGGTGACCCGATTCCTTCCACTCAGCAAAAACAGGCAAGCATCCGTCGATGTCAGTCTGAAGAGATTCTCACTCCTTCTCTACTGCCAGAAACATCCGTTTTCACCTTTACTCAGATTCCACAAATGAATGAAAATCGGTAGTCCTGCTGCTTGTGGGATCCTATCTCATTCTCCAGTCAATGCATTCTTGAAACAAATGTTTTGAGAAATATCCTTCTGCAGGATTATTGATTGAATCCTGAATTCATACCAGGGATACAAATGGTAAATCATGGAGAGTAACTTCTGATGAAAGTTATTTCCCCTTGAGCGTTTTGGTAATTTGTTTTTTGTATCTTTAATTCAGTTCACAAAAGAGTCCCATTTTTGAAAAATTCTATTTATTCAAGAGTTCCACAGTGGTTACAAGTGGTTAATGAATCGAAGAGGTAACACTTGAATTCATGAATTGCTTGAGACCACTCCTAAATGACAGTGGAACTCTTCTATGAATAGAATTTTCAAAAATGGAACTATTTTATGAATAGAATTTTCAAAAAAACAGACATACTGAAAATCAACGGGAGGTAACATTGATCAGTGATTATTTCCTTTGATATTAACATTTGTATTTTATATGAATTTAAGAGCAAAGCATCATCCCAGATTCTACAGAGAAAACAAGGAGATGCAATGAAGACTTTGTGCTAATTGCAGATGTTGTAAAAAATAAGGTCTCGGAGAAAGCTGGGAAACCTCTACAACCTATGTTTGGTGTCTTCAATGATTTCTGAACCTGACAATCCAACTGAGCAAAGATTTCAACAGATCCTGTCAATTGGGAAATTCTTGATTTCTCCATAAACTTTGTTAATTTGAAAAAAATCTCTTTAGCCTGTATCATATTTTACTGATCTTGGATGTCATAAGAATAATTGCTGAGGGTTTACAAATGACACTTTGATTACCTGTGATAAGATTTCTTATTGAAACTTGATCTGGATAGTAAGCTCCTCCATGGTGACTTCCATGTCCAATTATGATTTGGCAAAATCTTTCTGAACATGCTCTTACTTGATACAAATTTCTCATTTCATCTCTAAATTCAAGAGTTCTGAAATCTGAAAGTTTTTTTTGGTGCTCTAACCAGTATTTCATTTGTTTCTAGATAGCAAATTGGTAAGGCCAGCTTATCAGAATATTAAAGGACATAGTTCCATATCTACCATATTTAATGCCATTTTATTTAGTGATTATAATAATGTTTATTGTAAATTACTAATTGAATCACTGTGCTGAAAAATATGTTTTCTAAAATAACAGTGAAAATACCAGGAATTTTTTTATTTCTTGTGTTTATCAAAAAGGTTCCAAGAAAAATCTATCAGTGGTCATTCAATTTTTGCACAGTGTCAATAAGTTTTTCTGGAAACCACAATGTTTCAATTACTGAAATATTTTCAGAAATTTTAAAAAAAACATTGTAGAATTGTCTTTGCAAGAATGCTCTCAAATTGTGAATTAAAGATAACCATTGCCATAAGCAATGTATAAATGTTCTAATGAACAAAGTTGAAAAACTTCTGAAATGTTCATATCTACTAATAATCCGAAGGAAACATAATTGTTATGTTGTACTCTGTCTCAATCATCAAATTGCTGGTCTGACACAGTAATATTCCTTGTAAATAAATAATGGAATTTTGATTTATGACTATGCCTGGGTGAAAGGTCAGTCAATAAAGGGAAACCTTGAAATGTAGTATTTTGTTTGGATAAGTAATTTGATCATAAAAAAGAAACCATACACAATTACTGGACTTGGAAATCTTGTTGGGATAATCAGGGTCTTTGTATATATAAAAGGAAAGGGGAATCGACCTTTCAGCAAGAATTATCTATTTTGCATATGATCTCTGCGCTGTAAATTGTGAAAATTGCCTTGGACCACTCCAGAGAAAAACTCAATTCAAATCCAATATGATGTTATTTATATTTATTGGGTACATTGTTAAATTTTGGTTTAATGATTGGGTGTCATAGTTGTTCAGGTAGAATTTGCTACATTTTTGCATAAATATAGTTATTGGTTTTGATAGGTAAGTGAATTTGAATGCCAGTCTTTCAAAGTCTTTTATATGTGATAATCCTTCAAAGAATCTTTTGGACATTTGAACTCCTTCATCGTCCGTGTATTTAAGCCAGACTAATGGTTTCAATGATGACGATATTTAGGTCACATCCTCAAAAAATTCCATATATATATTGGAAATAACTGGAGAAATTGCTGAACCGATTATCAAGTCTTCTTCCTATTCATAACATATCAGAATCCAGCTATCGATATGTAGTCCGCATTCAAAACAGTAACATCTTCAATAAGTTACTGAAGAGAATGCTGTTCTTAAGATCACTGTCATTTTCCTGTCTGTCTCTTAGTATGAACATGGCTTTTTGCGTTGGAACATTGTTAAGTGGTTGACCGTATTAATGATCACCATTAAGGATGAGGAGGTGACCCCCCAGTCTAAACAGTTCTGTGAAATGGGCCGAGTTCTTCTAACACAACTTTGTTTTGCCTGACTGGTTTTGAAACATCAGCCTGGAAGCAGCTTGATGGATGACAGATTTCCTTTATCCACACAACACTGCAATGATACTTTTATGTATTTGTAAAAACTTCAGTGACTGTTTTTCTTTAGGAGAAATATTTGGTTTGGTTGGGGTTGCATTTTCCCAATCCTGTCTCACCTTCCATCTTAATTCCTTTGCCTGAACTTGGTAGATTTGGAGCCACTTTTTCTAGTGCAGTAAAAAGGTCCAAAATTTGCTGGTCGGAGACTGCAAATCTTTAACTTTTATTCAGCATCACTCCTTCAAAGGCATGAAGATGTTGGCTTCTCATGTTGATCACTACCTTTAAAGGTACATGCTCATCTCTGTCTGAAGTTTTTTATTTGCCTGGGTCTTGTTTCAACTAACATGGCTTCTTCAATGCCTTTGTAATTCTCAATTTGTCAACATCAGATGTCTTGTTGACTAAGAGAATCTCTTTCTATGTATCCTGGAGAAGGCTGAAGAATGGATTGACCTAAACATTGTGCTAACAATACAAACAACAAGGAGTTCAGTTGTCCAAAAACTCTCTGAATGTTAATGACCCTTGACTCAATACTAAAGAAAGTGATAATCCTTTGTACTTTCACCCCAAAATCATTTCATAAACAAAATCAGTTGAAATTTTGCTGAGATAAATATGATCTGATTTATTTTTTTTTAACAATGGACTCTCCACTTGCAATATCCAAAATGTTTGTTTCAAAAAATCATTCTTCTCACAGTATTATAAAAGTTAGTATTTGAATATAAGATATAAAGGTGTTTGCAAAAAAAAAACAAAAAAGAATGCAATATTTGAATTCATAGGTATGGCAAGAGTTGATAATGAGTTTTACTTCTGTGAAAATAACACCTTCAATGCCTGAATTTGATTGCACTCATCTGAAGAAGTTGAACATGTACAGATTTTTCAAGATTTCTAAATGATTTACGTGTATAAAGATAGGAAAGTTTTAAATTATTACACAAGTTGTGTAGAATATGTCTATTTAAAATAAACTCTTGTCTTTGGTTAATTTACTTCTTTAAATATAATTATCAGGTGAAAATATGACTTTGAAAATAAATAAGTACCTGTTTGATGTATAATTAATATTTTTATTGCTTTTTTACATTTCTATAAAAGATTTGCATCAACTTTCAAAGGGATTCTGAAAGATCTGTCTGATGGTTTCATATTTGTGAATGTAAATTACAAAAATGAAAAAATACAAAAATAAACAAATCAATAACTATTTTTGTATGAATAAACCTTTTTTTTAAGAAAAAGAATTCTTGTTAATAAATGTATTGTCAATTTTTAGTATCTTGAATTGTTTCTGATTTTCAAGCCTACATCAGAAATTTTTGCAAAAGTAATTCAATCTATTTAGATATGTAAAAATGTTTTGCTTTTCAGAAAGTTCATTAATTTCAACATTTTAACTCTTTATTTGGTAAATTCTGTTCCTTTAGCAGAAAATTTAGAGCCTTATACAAAAAAAAATGATTGTGGAGACAACAATCACAGTTTATATCTATCCACTGAAGTTTTATTTGTTGGGGCAAATTTCTGTGAAGAAAGCATAAAGAAATGTTTAAGGTAAGAGCAAAGTTTTAGTGCTGAAAAAATGATATAAAACAGGTTTTTAAAGTAGAGAAAAAAAGCCATTAAAACAGGTAAAGTCTTATACAAGGACTGAAAAAAACCCATTAAAATAGAGGAGTTCTGTGAAAAGACTGAAAAAACATAAGTAGAGAAGAAAAAAACATTAAAAATCATTAATATAGAGAAGTCTTTTGTAAAAGGTATGAAAAAAATATTAAAAGTCTTGTTGAAGGACTGAAAAAATATTAAAATAAAAGAAAGGTCTTTTGTAATACAACTGAAAAAAAACCCATTAAAATAGAGGAGAGGTCTTTTGTTAGAGGACTGGAAAAAACATTAAGATAGAGGTATGGTCTTCTGTAAAGAAAATCATTCAAATAGATCTTGTAAAAGGGCTGAAAAAACATCAACATACAGAAGTCTTATAAAGAACTAAAAAATATTAAAATAGATGAGAGGTCTCTTGAAACAGGTCTTTTGTAAAGAAACTGAAAAATATCAAAATAGAAGAGAGGTCTGTTATAGAATGTCTTGTAAGAACTGAAAAATTAAACTAGAGAAGAGATCCTTTGAAAATGACCTGAAAAAAGCGTCAAGATAGAAAAGTCTTTGGCAAATGGACTGAAAAAGCATTAAAATAAAAGTGACGTCTTTGTAAAAAAACATTCAAATAGAAAAGAGGTCTTTTGTAAAAGGACTGAAAAAACATTGAAAAAGAGAAATCTTTTGTAAAAGGCAATACGTCTTTTTTGTATTGTAAGTTCAACAGAATCAAACCATCTTAACTATTATTACCTTTCACAAAACTTACTAAAATTCACCATTTTTATCAATTATCTTGTCTTGTGTCTTGGTATCTCCTTATTGGCTTTGTATTTAGTCTTATTTATTTATTTATTTATTTACAGCAAAATGGTAGAAATATTCAATAGATTTTGAAAATATGTACAATTTCAGAATATAAACAGGTTTGAATCAATTACAGTTGAGAAATTGTCACTTTTCAAATGCAGAGAACAATCAACTTTCTCTTGAAAAAGAAAAAAAAAGTTAGTCTTCAAAAGGGAAGAGACTCTTGCATAAAAATATGAATGTTATTTCCCTTGTATCACAAGTCGGATTGACTGAGATCTGTAGACTTGAATTTTATTTTATTTTGAACAATTGATGAAGAAAATTTTGCTCTAATTGTTTCTCATCTCTCTTCCATCAATTCTGTAATACTGGGAATTGAAGGAAACATTCAGCAACCCTTTCAATTTTGTCTCCATGCCTCCTAAACTGATTCAAGAATATTTTATTATGCTTACTTTAAAAAAAAAGGATTTATCATTAGTAGATTTTGAAGTTTCCACCCTCTCAGGCATCGATTTCATCAAATCTGCTCTTTTGTTTACGTCTACTATCTCAATTACTCAAAGCTTTCTCCGTTGAATGACTGGTTTAAGAAGTGGCTTTTTTCTGGCTACTCTGCAATAATGTGATACAGTACTGTCTATTCATGGTCCACCCTCCTTCTCAGACATCTGTGTCTTCCAATGAAGATCTTTTCAATTTCCCTTCTCAATTCAGAAATACATTGTTCTCATGGTTTGAGTTCACCTGAATAAGACACAATGGTTCATTTTCTTTCTTTAGTAAATTGTACAATCATGTGTTTCACAGCTGAAAATGGAATTTTTGATTTGAGCACTGTTTGACAATTGTTCATTACATTGATTTAAGGATGAACAAAGAATAGCTAAGTGTAAATTTTGGTGACCTCTAAAGGTCAATTCGGGGTCAGGTCAGTTTTTCCATTTTCAGATCTAATGGAGTCAGGTGAACCCTAAAGGCTTAGAAATTGTGAAACAGGATATAGGATAAGTAGTGGTGACCTCTAAAGGTAAACTAAAGGGCAGGTCAATTTTGACAGGCATTTTCAAATATAACAGAGACAGCTGCTAACAATGGCTTGAAAATTTATATACAAGGGTAAATTGAATCCAGGATGAAGATGATATCAAGTTAAAGTCAGGTCAATTTTGGCATTTTCATCAAAGGTCAATTTTGGCAATTTCAACCCACTTGAAAGGTTGTGATCCCTACTTTGAGAAGTTTTGTGTTAGAATTTACTACATGTCTTTCCAGTACTGGTTACTTTTTAACCTGGGCACCCCTGTTAGTCTTTATCAAACATGAAATTTGAGTAAAGTAATGATGTCAATTTACTTATGTCTCTTTAGAGAAATTCATCAGGTATTTGCAACATCTTGGTGATCATGGTATTTAGAATGAATGTGGTATTGTTGTAGAAAATTCTATTTTGGAGGTGATTGAACATAACTGAGATCAAATAGTTTGATAAAGAGTATTTCCTCTTCTATGTTTTAGACTTGTATTGTATTTTATGGTGTTTTTTTTGTTTTTTTCGATATAATAGTATGATTCTAAAGCTTCCAGCAAAGTCTTTTATTCATACAAATTCATAGCATCATTTATTCAATCAGCAAAGTCTTTACTAGGCTTAAGGATTTTTGTTGATTAAAACAAGTGATCATCCATATTTGAGAAGTCTGAATAGGCCAAATGTAGAACTTATTTTAACCCTGTGTCAGTTTGCTTCATCACATTTACAAATTGAAGACAGAAGATGTAGTTTTTTATAGAGATTATGTATTTCTATTATTACAGCAGTATTCTAAGAAGACAAGAAGTGGTTTATGAAGATGATTTATTTAAAAAAAAAGTATTATATAAAATCGATTTGTCCTTTAAATTAGTTTTAATGCATACATATAAATACAAGCACATAAATGTTGATTCTTACATGTGTATGATATAGTAGCAGAGTCTATATGTATCTTTTTACCCCTACGTTGAGATTTACGGATCAGAGAGGAAAAACAAAGGCATATTTAAAATCAGCACGTCTCAATTTACCTCGTACATCAAATTTTTGTCAGATTTCAAAGAAAAAATTGTTTATTATTATACACTCTGAAAAAAGTCTGTCTGGAAAAATTTTTCTTTTTCATATATTAAAGTTAGATCCATAAAACTATACATATATTTTGAATCAGCATCAACTGGGGAAGGTCTTACCATTTATTAGAACATACACATGTGAGGGGGGAAATTTTTTTTTTGTTGCTCTTTTTCTACACAGTCATAAGCTTCCATTTAAAGATTTGTCTATTTATTTAAGATCATGGTTGCTCAATAGCCGAGATGCCAGAAGCACTTACTGTTCAAGAATACTTATTCTAAAAACAATATTCTCTGATTTGATATGGATTTTATTCAAAAAGTATTCAGCTCATTTACTGTAACTCATTTTGAGCTTTACTGCCTCAATAAAACAAACTTATCTGGCTCTGCATTCTGGAGGTGGTGTTCACTTCTTACCTAGACCATAATTGTCGCATCATCTCCAAGGGTACAGAAATATTTGGTAATTGGCAATTGTCCACAATGACAGAAAATTTTCCATTGCGATCAACTTGAGAACTGGAAGCTTGACTAGGAGCTCAAATTCAGGTAGGTTATGATTCTCATACTTGTGAGGACAGTTGATCATAGATTCAGCTGGGTTAAAATAATTGGTATAGGTACAGGTTTCCTTTCTCAATCTTAATAACTACTTCACAACTAATAGCAAACTGGCAAAGTTGCAGACTAATTCTAACAAAAAATTAATTATTGGGATGATAGTTCCTATATTGTGTAAGTGAGAATGGTAGTGGTTGCTGTTTCTATGTAGCAAGATGTAGCTGCTGAGGACAAAGAAAATTATCTCCGCGTGCTTTGAGTTTATCATCATATGCTGTGATGTCATGATAAATGTTGAAGGAGACAGAAGTGACGATTTTGTTTAGATGTAAACATCCGGTATCCATTTTGAGTCTTTATTAGAAGAGAGAAAATGCACGCCTAGTATGAATATGGATGCGGAGATTAAACAGAGTTTATAATCATAATAAAGATACATCCAAACATTTACTCAAACAAATAGGACATACATTTAATGATTTGACAAAAGAGACATTTACAAACAATACATATAACGCTGAAAGGAAAACATAAGTTAACATTAGTAAGATCAATCGCGATAGAAGAGGTTTGTTTAGATTAGATTGCAAGGTAAGTAAGGAAGGAGATTGGATCCACAATAGAAGTGTAAGATAGAATGGATATATAGAATAGTAGCTAAGTAGAAGAGAAAGATATAAGTGCTTGAGCAAATAGGTAGGTGCTCTGTTTTATATATAATTGTGGCCAGGAAGTAATGAAATGGAGATAAGTGGAATGCTTTGAATCCATTAAGTTTGGTATTTTGAAGACAAAAGAATGATTATGGAGGCAGGGTTATCAGTATTATGTCAGTGGCTAAATTGTGAGCCAAAATTTATTATTGGAAAAAGCAGACTTGGGGGCTATTCTCAGATACTGAAAAACACACAACAGAAAGAGTTCTTGTGTCAAAGGAAATACATTGGGGTTTTGACCCGACAGGAAGAGTTCTAAATCAAAGGAAACACATTAAAGTTTTGACCTATTTGCACTTCCTAAAGTAAGGAGAATTAAGACAATGAAGATAAGAGAAGGAAAGAAGATAACTGGCTCAAAAAGTCGTGGTTGAAATAAGTGATGGTAACTAGAAGTTACAGCTTTTATTGACAAGAGCTAAAGGAAGTGACACATATTTATATGACTAGATTTAGGGTCTTGTATCAAAAGCTGATGCTTAATTATTTTCATATTTGATTTTAATTGGATATAAAATAGGGTCACAATAACTCATTAAATATCTAACTTAGTATGGACCGGTACATCAGCTAATAATCATGAAAATCTGATTTTGTTTTTTACATATATATGGCCTCTAAATATAGCCAGATGTATTCGATTATGGTATCTGAAATAGGTTCATCCCATCTATATTATAATGACTGATTTGTCAAGGGAGAAAATTTAAATTCTAATCAAAGAAGTGTCTTCTTTATTTATTCATTCATTTGAAAATGCGTAAAAAATCTGGGTTCATTTTGGTCACATCTAATTACTCTAATTTTCTATCAAAGGGTAATGCAAGGGCCAAAGACTTGCTCAGTTGTCGCTAAAAACTGAATGATAATAGTATAATAGTTTATATATATTGATATGAAGCAGAGGAGGGTGTACTGTAAAATTTTGTTGATCACCTCAAAAATTTGATCAATTCACCCTTAGCCTGAATTTAGAATCTATACAATTCCTCCTTCCACAAAGTTTAACGGAAATTAATTGAAAACTTTTGGAGATATCAAGTGAACAAACAGTTGGGTGGGCAGACAATCATGAGTAGATACATTTCATTGAGAACAGTTGGAAATAGAAACACATTTGCAAATTGGATTCCAAGAATCATGCTCAACCTCACATAGACAGATCACAAGGCAGCACAGTATATTGGAGAGAAAACAGGAGTCTGAAACATCATAGAATCCTCTAGAAAACTCAAATGGCAATGGGCTGGTCATGTTACAAGAATGGCAGACAACTGATGGAAATCATAACTCACAACAGAGATCAGAGATCACATGTGCAACCAAGGTCGACAGAATACAAGATGGAGAGATGAACTAGACAAATTCAGAAAGTACTGGCTCCCCAATGCCCACTATAGTGAGGTATGGCAAATCCTGGGGAAGGTCTACATCCAACCATGGACAGAAAAAAGACTGATGATGATGACAACTTTGGGCACAATAACCAAATGCCCAGCCTGTGCTATGAGGTAGACGTGCAAGAATCATCATTCCTCAAAGGGGTGATGTAAAAACCACTAATTTGCCATGCAGATGCGAAGCCAACCACAGCAACTCGATGCAAAAATCAATAAGATGAAATCCCTCATTAACAAAAGGTCAAATATAGACCTAACAAAAGCAGGCAGTTGAAAAAAACAATTTAACATTTTTACCCTACTTTTCCTCTGGTCATAATTATACAGAGTAATAACTGGGGTGACACCGCGTAGAGAAAGGAAAGCAATACTATGTCAACATGGGCGTCAATACGACATTTTGTTGGGAAGTTTTGATATTATTTTCTTTTTTCTTATATGCTGCTCTTTCTGGTATGTGAAGAGAAAAAGTTTTTCATTATCATTCTATAATTTTATATCTTTTCTAATTATTTTGTTGAATCGGTATCAACTTAAGAAATGCCTTCATGTGAGACTCGCTGCATTTTCGGTGCGAGTACACTTCTGTACCACGAGTACAAACAAGGGAGGCAACTCTTGAAAACAGGAATAATCTTCGTTTCTTTTGATTTTATGCTAAGTATTCATAATTTGCTGTAATCGTCTCAGATAAATTTATAAATGTCGTTTAAATCAGAAGAAATATCAAGTGTATCAAAATTATTTGGGGGCAGAAATTCTATTTTTCATTTGAGAACATTTTGAAACGATTGAACTCTTGTTTAAAAAATGCTCCGGAGAAACATCGTTTTAAGAAAAATGCTATTTTAAAAATTTTTGCAGTTGAAAAAGGAAACTTAGGCTTCTTTCATTTTTTATCTTATAAAAATTCTTTTCTTTCCACGAAAGTTTTTGTTTTCATTTTTAGAAGGAAAATTTATTTGAGAAACTTAATTATTTGTTGAAAATTTCATTGAAATAACGCTATTTGTCTTGCTTGTTTCGCTGAAGGTTTTTTCATTCAATAATTTCTAAAATAAAAAAAAAAAGAAAAGATTTCTAATTTAGTTTTATTTGTCAAATCGAAAGAAAAAACGAGTTGGTCAGGCTATCAGAATTATCCATTAGTATTACCTCCCTTTGTTATTGTTTTGAGAGTTGTCTCCCGTGTTAAATACTGAGGGCTGCAGAAGCACTGGCACCGATTTTCTCCCTGGAATCCTTTTCCTCGCGAAATTGGTCTCCAATCCATACTATTCATTAAACCAGGTATCCTTGCTTATTTGTGCTTGAGAATAACATAGCTATAAAATGGCCAATTTAGCAATGTAGCTACTTCTGTTCAACTCTGACTTTTTAAGCATTGATATATTTTCTATATTCTTATTATTCTTTCATAAATAAAATGGAATTCTTTCTTCAAGAAGAATTATATTATTGAAAATAAAATTGTTTTTTTTATTGTGCAACGATCTTTTTATTATTGTTTTGCCTTGCTTCTTTAAAATTAATTTGTTTTGTAATGTAAAAACAAAGACTCTTAACCCTAGCTGTCATTTTAATGTATTAAACAAAATTTGCAAAAGAGTGGTAATTACTTGTATTTGTATTTAACTTAGGGTTATACTTTTTATTCCCTTCGGCCCTACTAGTGTTCCCCTCTGCTTGTCGAAGAAGTGAGATAACTGGGTTTGTCAGACTGAAATATTTTTCATCAAATTTTATTCGATGTATTGTAAGTGTCAGTATATTGACAAAAGTTGTTATTGGCATTCACGAAGAACTGCTGCCTTGACATCGTGTAAATCATGATGTGCAAGTGAACAAATTCAATCATGCTAAATAAAGCAATTAATGTATGTATAGGGTTGAGCACTCTTCAAGTGAGGTAACTCATCCACTGTAAGCTTATGCAATGCTCTTCCATAAGAATACAGCATTCTGGTGGATGAGGGATTTCTGTGTAAAGAAATATATCGCTTAAATTCAGCTTTATTGTCTATCCAGTTCTGTAGTCCAGAGGTAGGATATTGGTCTGCGGGTCTGAAATGAAGGTTTCAATTCTGCCTTGTGGTATTGGATGATATAAGGGAAAGTCTATAGCCACACTGAAGAGATAAAATTCATCTAAACAGTTGTCTGTGGATAACACAGTAATTTATAAATATGTACATTGGAAAATTTTTATAGAAAATGAAGGAAACACAGGTAGGATGAATAAGTATTTATTCCCAGACATTGCGAGAAGGGAAAAACCTCTCAGAGCTGGAGTTATCTATGTTGTAAGTGGGTTGGGTGGGATTGAGTTTGCAGTTGACTTTGGTTGGCTGGATTTTCTTTCATTCATTTGTAAGTCTGTTATCATCCTATTTGTATTGGATGAGAGGATAAGCATGTATGTAAGTGTGTGGTTAGGGTTATTTTCATTTAATTTTCCTGTTTGAGGGAAATTTGTGTCCAGAGTCTGTGTCTAGGGGAAGTACTTAAAACAACATGTATTGCATCCTAATGCATAGCATATGCACATATGATCATATATGTCGGAAAGTATAGCACAGACAAATAGAACAGCTCATCCATGCAATTCTTTGATTCTTTTGTAAGAAAAGCTTTTTTTGACTCTTTTCGGGTCTTATTTTGACAGCTTATTAGTAACAACTACATTCTCCTATTTCTTTTCATTCTATTTTAGATGTTTTCCATTGGAAAACACTATTCATGTTATAAAAAGAATTTATTCTGACTATATTCATTCTTTGATGGAATTTTTAAAAATCACTTTTGATGCTACAGTTGACTGTGATGGTAGGTTTTCTTTATATTTATAGCACTGAAATGAATATACTTTTGAAGCTAAATACCACAGAGATTAGATGTTTTTCCTTGTTTTTTCTCCAGAGGAATTCATGAATTGACTTTGTAATTTGCATACGTATATTTTCTACTTTTTTGATGTGTATTTCTTTATCATTTGGGTCAATGAAATTATGATTCACAGCGTGTGTTAGATATCTCCCTTTCAAATCTATATGACTCACATTTGACGAACCTATTCCAAATAATTACTATCTGGTGAGAGTACTATGTACTCAGGTAGATCTATTCAATAGACTTGCACCTCTGTTAAAAAAGAATTTTTGGCAATGCTGGTGTGGTAATATTGAACAAGCCAGGTCAGGCCTCTTGAAAGTTGGAGAAAAAGATTTTCAGCTTAGTAGTTTTTGTGTTTTCAATCCATAAGACCTTTGTTTCCTCAGAAAATTTGTCAGTTTAGAAAAAAATAATTTTTGTTTTATTGGTGCAAGGGCAATATTTATAATAAGGTAATCCCTGGCTTGATGAGTCCAAAATATGGTAGCATAAGACTGGTATTGAAAAATGGTTAAAATTGACTAGATTTTTCAATGACTAGCTTTTAAAATGGCTAAAATGGACTTTTCAGATAGCACACACACATATATATGTCAGTGTGTGAGAATTATAAATTGCATTATATTATATAGAAACTTATCTGAGATGATCTCCTGTCATTACATGGTTAATGTATCACTCGCCCTGGAAAATTTGAATATAATAAACTATTAAAGAAAATTGGGCTACTGTAGGAATTGAATCTGCCCCTGATAGGGTAGCCACTTCAATATAGTGATGCCATTGACCTAAACAGCTGCTGGTAATGCAAAGGCTCAAATAACTGCTTTCATACCAAATTCTCATCTTGTTTATTCTCAGTCTATTTGTATTAAGAAAAGCTATGTATTAAGAAAATGGATTTATGTGATCCGAAAGAAACAATCATAAATTATGTTGTACTATATAGAAACTTATTTATAATTCATTGTCAGATCAAATATGTCAATTTTCTTTATATATATATATACCCATCACACATCTGATATTGTACTATATTATTTTATATTGTATTCCTAATTTGTATTATACACACACACACACACACATATATATATATATATATATATATATATATATATATATATATATATATATATATATATATATATATATATATATATACACTTACATTCCCTATTGATTAATATGTTGTATAATTATAATTTTTGGAGCCTTTGTATGAGTTTTTTGAGTGTATGTGTATGTATATAACATTTTTCATCCAGAACCCCAGAAATCATATGTGAAATTGTGGCTGGTAAAAAAAAAAAAGATGATGTGATGATTTAGACAAGTTCCGAAAATATTGGCTCAGCAAGAACTATGACTGAGAGGTCTGGTGAAACTTGTCCAATTTTTTGAATGTTAAAAGGTCAATGATGATAACATTTTTAGCTATCCAGTTATCTGGAGCTAGAATGTAGCTAATTCTAGCCATTTTTAAAGTCATTCTTATGCTACTGTAATTTAGAGACATCAAACTAGGGATTACCATATCCTTATACTTAATCTACATCTATTTACTTCAACAGTTCATGGCTTCTTCATTTTCATGGCTTCTTCATTTTCATGGCTTCTTCATTTTCATGGCTTCTTCATTTTCATCGTTTAAAATGAATTTAATACATCAATATTATTTGAAAAAAAAAATATTTTAGTGAATATTTTGAATAATTACAATTATCCAAAAACAACTCTTGACTTGATATTTGTAAATTGATTTCATCCTAATAAATGAATACATTTATACAACAATATATATTTGTATAATCATGTCATTTCTGATCGGTACTATACTAGTATGTTTATATTTTCAGAGTTTTGATGAATTGTTTTTTTTTATCAACTATTTCAGAAAGTGAAGTTTTAACCATAAAGATTGTCGAGGATATTGACAACAACTGGTAAGTGACATTTTGTGGAGTTGGTAACTGCAGTTTCAACAGCTTCTTAATAAACGTTTTTTCTAGAATTGTTTTGGGATCAGATTGGTGCTCCTATTTCTCAATGTTCTGTCAGTTTTAGAAACTGCCAGCATAGGTCTCTTCGGTTTTCAAGTTGTGCTGGCTATGTATGTACACAGTCAGCACCAGTGGAGCTTGAAGGCTGAAAATTAAAAATTTTACTCCCTATTATGTTTGGAGAAAATGATCTTTTTGTTTTTTGAAAATTTCCCCTTTAAGTAGGTTTTTAAAGGTGGTTCAATTTTCAAAATATGTTTATACTAAATTGATCCCTTATTTTGTATCTGGTAGTGTTCACACTTGTTTTTTGAAAATTTGAACTTTTTTAGTGATCACTGCCCAACAAAAGGCAATAGAAGTAACTTATTCATAGATGAACCTTTTTTTCTAATTTTCTAAATGATCACCACAACATGGCAAGCTGCCAAATAATGTTGGTCATGTGACGGTTTCTATCGAGAGACTAACTAGACCTGTTTCTTATGAAGAGTCATTAGAATAATCATGTTCCATTTTCAAATGTGTTTTACGTAAAATCTTTTGTTTTTTATTTGGTAAAATATGAAATATTTTACACATGAGTCCCAGTGCAATTCTTACTGTATATACCAATATATAAGACAGTCATTTAGTTTCTAAAATAAAACTATCCAAATATTAGATCAAACCCAATGCGCTAGTATCATGACTTGGGAGGTGTATATCAAAGCTTGATGTGGCTTGGATGAATTGCTATGAATGGTGGTCCTCCAAAATATCTTTGTACATCACTCGTTTTATTGTTCATCATATACAGTATATAGAAAAAGTTTTTTTGCCTCACTTTAACACTACCCCCCCCCTAGACTGGGCGAATGGGGAGGGTGTTTTAGTGACAAAATCAAGGGGGGAATAACCCATGGCTTACAACGTGTTCCAAGCTGTCATTCTTTCTCTGCTTGTGCAGTACCTTTTTGTAATTATTTACTGGTTACAACAAAACCCTTTTTAGAATATGAAGCTAAGGATGACAAAATTGGACCCGATAAGCCATAAGTCCAGATTGGTTTCGAGATGTCAAATCAAATTTGGTGATAATGCATAAAGATTTATGTATCCATATGTGTAAACAAATATCTTCTTTGTAAATAGAATAAAGCATTTCTCACCTTTAGACTGCTTTAGTAAGGTGTTTAATTGTCAAAACTTGGGAAGGATGATTATCCTATCTTTGATTATCATTAGAAAACACTGATTCTTACCTAATTAGATAGGTTTTCAAGTGAAGAATTGAAGGCTTTTCATTAGTCTCTACCAAAAGCTATAATGATTTTAATGCACAGAAAAAAAATCCCTAAATGCTGGGTCTTATTAATTCTCACTATGAAAACACTAACCCCTAACCCAGTGAACTAAGGAAATAGGATTCTCACTAGGTCTGAGGGGGACTAACGAAAAAGCCTTAAAATGCTATATTGTTAATTTTTTCACTCATTTCAAACTTTTGATAGCCTTGAAATATTTTGATTATTCAAAATTAAATGGCTGCTGAAATTCAGCCCCAAAATTAACATCACAAATTGAATTTCTAATCATCACGAAAAAAAATGCAACTTGATCTGTTTTTTTTTGTTTTTTTTAGGCTTCTGTATAATGGATGTTGCCTTTTTTTTAGCAAAGAAGCCCCCCTAATCAAATGCCTATTGTTTACTTTTATTCTTGTCTTTTTCTCAGGGCCAACAATTTATGGAATCAACCTCAGCAAAAACTGACCTTGGAGCAAAAGATCAAAGAAGCAAACTTCTCAGGACCACCACACTTTAAATCTTTATTGGGAAAATGCTTTGAAAAAGTTACCACATCGTAAGTTTTGATTTCTTTATTTTTTTCAGTTTCTTTTTGCTAAACATTTGTTCATCCTCAATTTCTCCCTTTGTCACATTGTGTCATTCTTGTGTCTGTTAATCAGTCTGTGGTCCCTTCTCCTCTACAAATGGAATAAAAAAGAATAAATTATCTTTTCTACTTTTATGAAACAGAGCATTAGATTGTATGTACATGACAAAACGCTGTAGGGAAACTTTCCCAAGGACTGAGAATGACTTAGAATGATAATTGATGATATATAGTTATATACTATAAATTTGGTACATTTTTGAAAGATTTTGTGTGTTTTAGGCTGTGATTTTACTACTTTTGATAAATTTCTTTTCTGTCCAGAATACCATATTCCTTCAACTAGTAATAAATAATTTATTTCATAGTCCTACTTTCACCCTCTCTACAAACTTCAACTCTTACTCTCCCCCTCTCTATTTAAGGCATGGAGGCTATTTGAATTTGTAATCATCAAAAACAATGATTGTGTTCTTGAAAAATAAATTCAATACCGAGCTGATGTTTCCTTTCTGCTGTATCAGTTCTAAAAAATGCATTTCTTTTTGTATGAAACAAAACAAAAAACATACAGTCCTCGGGGAAATCGAATCCAGCTCTTTTTTTCTCAGTCCCCGAAAAATCTAATGGCCATAATTTTAAAGAAAAAGAAAAGATTGAATTGCATTTTCTGTTTCTTGCTGAAATAGACCTGAAATATTAAGTCTTCTTTTTTTGTTAGTCCCTGCCTGGGAAACAAAAATTCATAGCCCAACCAAAACTAACCATGATGATAGAGTAATTATGAAAATCCTCAACAGAGATAAGGAATACTATTGTAAAATATTTATATCAACTCGCAACGTTATAGAAATTTTGGTTGGTTTGAGACTAATGAAAAAGCCCCCATTTGCTATATTCTATATTGCTGTTTTTTTCTTACTTCAAACTTCTGACAGCATTAGCCTCTTTTCAGGTAAAGCTGCAAAAATTTTACTTGACTTTTCTGGAACCTAACTGAAGATATACAGGACTGACTTAAGAAGAAAGGTTGAAAAGTTTTGGCTCTTTGAGATCCAATTGCTGCTAAAATTTGGCCCCAAACTAACACCACAAATTGAATTTTTAGTTGGCAAGAAAAAGAAGATACAACTTTCTTTTGGTTTAATTTTTAAGCTTCTGTACTTTGAAATTATGAATGTTAGCTTTTGGACTACCAGAAATCTGCTCAAATCTTAAAGATATTTTTACAAGAAAAGGAAACAATGCATTGTATAAATATTTATTTGTAAATTTTGTTGAATATAAACTATAAGCCTTTGATTATAAAACATGATATAAAGTTAATCATTGATTTTCAGCTTTCTTCAATTATTGCAGCAGAGTTGAAATTAATTCTTATAGATTTGCTTTCATCTCAATTCTAACTTCCTTAAAGTTTTTTCTTAACATTTTTCCACAGATACAAATATGTGTTTTGTCCATTCCATAATGTCACACAGCATGAATTATCATTACAGTGGAAACCCTACAATGGAATATTAGGGTAAGATATATTCATATTACTCCATGAAAATATTGATCAGAATTTCATCACTTTGGAAAAATACTATTAGGTTGTTACATCTGAAATGTTTTTAATTTATTGCATCATCTTATTAAAATTCATCAAAAGTTTGTCCGTCCATCTGTATACAACAGCCTACTGTGAAAAACACTCAAGATAACACCAAGAAATTTTCAAGTAGGTTTTAGTATCTGAAATCATTCCCCAAATGTTTTTTTTCATAGGTGGTGGGGCTCAATTTACATTTCAAACTTATTCTAAAATGGTAACATTTCTTGTGGCTATGATTTGTCTGCTGATAGAAATTTTTCTTCCTACTTAATTAATCAATGTCACTCTTCTGCCTCTTCCTCACAACCAAAACAACTTTTTTCCCTTAAGCAATGCATTTATCCACTAGGCCTTTGCCTAAACCTAATGCTGTTTGTCTGCCTCTTCCACTGAACCAGAGTATATGACTTTTTTACACCACCCGTAGTGTGATCAGGAGGTAGAATTCTTGAGTCTCAAACTTAATGACTTTTCTTTCCTAATCAAAGGCTCTCATATAGTGTCCATTCCTCTGCTAGGCCTACTGATGAAGTTATTACAGCATAGAATGCGTGCTGATTCTTTTAATCTCTTTATCTTCTAGTATTGTTCTCTATCAATCTGATCATGTGTGGAGGGAAAAGGTGAGGGTTGACTATAGTTTCATAAATTGATTGCTGAGTTTTGATTGGCCTCAATGAATTGGCCTTGATCTTACCATGAATTATTATCATATCTAAAATACAAGGTTTTCAGTATCTGACTGATGAGAGATTT
Source organism: Thysanoteuthis rhombus (assembly GCA_963457665.1). Lineage (NCBI taxonomy): Eukaryota > Metazoa > Mollusca > Cephalopoda > Oegopsida > Thysanoteuthidae > Thysanoteuthis > Thysanoteuthis major. The sequence continues at coordinate 6,613,793 of OY735240.1, read as the reverse complement.
TCAAATACTTTGTTAAACTGAAGACCAGGTCAGATATTACATCGGTGGAGTAAAACTTGTAGTAAAGTAATGTTAGAGCATTATGATGAAAAGCAACAATAATAAGATACAGTAAAACAAGTAATAAACTAGAAAGCACACAGCACATACCTCTGCCAATATCATTGTCTCTCACTCTGTACTGGGAACATAGTTACAAGTAGAGGAAGTAAGTGTGTATCGATCCATCCCAAAATTGAATCACTCCTCGTATAGCCCACCTTCCACAAAATTTAATTGAGAACTATTGGAAATATTGTGTGTTGTGGACACATTCGATATAGAAGGAGTAATTATGCATAGAAACCCCAAATTTAATCACTTCTTCAATAGCCTGTGGCCAACCCTTCAACAAAATTACACCAAAATTCATTGAGAACTTTGGGAGATATCATGTAGACAGACAGATGGACAGACATGGAGTAATTCATGTACCTCTCCAACTCAGCAGGGGGAAATTGAACTTGTGAAAATCTTTAGAATAACAAAAATTCAAAAATGTATTTGTGAAAATTCATCAAATATTGAATGTTCTTGTCATCTTTAATCTTAAGACTGAAAAGTTATTGAATATTTAACTCTAAATTTCATGAACTATTTGATACTAATCGATAATAGAATTATTCTGTGAGTAGAATTTCGAAAATTATTAAAATTTATCTAAAAGTGGAAGGGAGTTGATTGTTTAGGGTTGTTATAAAAAATGAATGTACAAATACGCATAGCTTTTTAATATAGAAGATGACATTTGTGCTTTCTTCAGATTGTTTTGAGTTGGGATCTAGTTACTCAACTTTTATGAATGAATAGCTGGCATTATCAGTCTATTAGAATTATCAGTTCATTTTTACTAGAAATTAAATATGAATTTTGTTTTTCATCTAACAAAAACTATTAATTGAATAAAATTTACTTCTAACTGCAGAGTGTGGCAGGAATGGGAAATTGAAAACAACACATTCACTGCCATGTTAATGAAAGAAGGAGACAAATGTGGAAGTATTCATCGGTCTGTAAGGGTGAGTTTTTATTATAATATTGTAACTGTCTGTTCAGTGCAGCTGTCTCTGTAGTAGGATGAAAAGCAATTTGTTTTTTGCACAAGTCTGTTGCCTTATTGTCTTAGAATTATCAAGAACAGAGAAGTAGAAAATCAACATATGGTATACATTTTTTGTTTCCACTTGACACTCCTTTTTACACCAGCCATCCCAGCCAGAAATCCAAGCAAGGTAACTCCATTGTTAGACTTGCTCAGGTTTGTGAGTTATCTTCCTTCGACACAAAAATGATACATGATGAGAAAAAACATTCAATACTTATATAAGAATCATATTTATTGTGAGAAGTGTTTATTCTATTCATTAGAAAAATGAATGGAGAATATTTTTAATCTAAAATTTAGTTGTTTTCCTCAATAGTCCTCTTCAGAACCAGAGATTTTTGTTTTAATTGTGTAAAAGTATTTTCCTTTTTTTAACAACTGATTTGGGGGTATAGTATTTAAATTCAAAATTAAAACTTCAAAGAAGATATTTACATTATTTTTTCATCATATATGGCTCTCTCAGGAATATCTATCTTATGAAAATAATAAAATTCTGAATCTTTATCAAAAGATTTGAGAAATCAATCCAAATGAGAATAATTGAATGCATTGGAGGGAAATTTCATTCAAACAACACTTTCTTTTATCAACAAAAATTTATCGTATTTTACCGCTTCCCTTCTAACAAATGATTTTTATATTTGAAATATAAAAGAAATTGGCTATCTAAAGCATGTTTTAATTGCACAAAAGTATTTTTTTCTTTTTAACAATTTACTTGAGGCTATTTCTTACAGGGTTCTCAGTTTTTGGTCTCTTCTTTATTTTCATTACAACTCTTTTGGGAGATAACTCATAACCCTATGCAGGTCAAATACTTGAGTTATATATCTTGGATTTCTGACTGGGGTGTCTATATCAACTGGAGTAGCTGGTGTAAAAAAAGAAGTGCCTGTTCCCAATGAATATACTCACAGTAAAATGTATATTTTTTTCATACATAAATAACCCTGTCATCTTTGACAAGTAGTATATTAGATTTACTATACCTAATAAATAGTGATTTATCCTTCAACTAGTGTACCCATCAATGCTTTACGAAATGACAGCATGTGTGAAATTGATATTTATGTCCTCACTATACCAACTGTAAGAAGGAAATGAATAAGACAGAAACATTTTAGTATTCAATGAACAAAACTTCTACATCAGCCTACTGATATACGTACTCATCACCCTTTCAGTGAAGGTATTACAGACAAAAAATAAATATATAAATGCAGGTGTTGTATTATAGTATATTCTAATTATCACTTGGTTTGAGCTTTTTGGTATGTCATTTTCATTTTTCTCTTGCCCAGGTGGTGTTTACATGTGCAAGCAAAAACCAAGTGAGTGATGTATCAGAACCAGAATTATGTCACTACCTTCTCCAGTTTGAAACCCCACTTGTTTGTCAAAAGCACAGCATGTTTGTGTATCCATATATTAGTCAGGAACTGAAAGATGCTTGGGTCCAAATTGAAGGAGAGTTCCTTAGAAAAGAAATTACTCAAAAGGTAAGCATTTCTGTATGTGTATATCTATGTAAATTTTTGCAGCATATAAGTTCTCAAGTTATGACCAATTGTGCTCTCTCTGGAAAAAGCATGAAAATAGTAAAATCAACATAATTTTCAGATGTGGAGGGAAGTCTGATTTGACCTCTGAGGATCAGGAGATATTGAATTAAAAATGTCTGCCAGTTGACCAGATGTAATGTTGAAACACTTTGAGAATCAAACAGAGTAAAATAACGGTGACATTTCCAACAAAGTTGGGAATGCCCATTCATTTGGTTATACTTTTGTGATCACCAAAACCCAAAGAAATACATTTAGATTCAGGTCAAAGTAAAAAAAAACATATTTTCTAATATATTTATCACTGAGGAGCATGTTACAAGCAATATATCGCTGATATTTAAAAGTACATGTATAGCATATATGAAAAAAACATGTTGCCAATTTTTTCAATAATGCAATGGGTAATTTACTGACCAGAATTTATGAGGTCATCATTTGCAGTAATTTCTCTTATTTATCACTCAGATGTATTTGTGAAAAAAACCCGCTTAAGTTCCCCCCAACCCCAAAAGGGTTTCTCAATGTTTTTTGTGGTATCAGGTGTGCTCGATAACATGGTTAAAATATACCTCAGCCGGACCACTGGAAAGGTATTAGAGGGGGTGGGTGAGTTTTTTTCAAAAGGTCTAATCAGACTTCTCCTAACGTCTGAAAATTAATGTTATGGTATGTACCATGTTAGAAATGTCATGCTTTTTCAAAAATGCACAATCATCTTGGTTATCTGCTGCATTAAAAATGTATTCATGGTATCAGTTGTCTATCCATTCCGGAAGACATTCTGTTTGTGAACTTTGCTACATGAATGATCATTTCAAGAGTTGTTTTGACAATTGTTTATATTGGCTTTGATGTTATCACAACGTTTTGGATGATCCAGTCTATGACCATCTTCAAGTGTACAATCCCAATTGAAGATAATTTTCATAATTTTGGGAAGAGAGATTATCATTCGAAGAATTGTTCAGACAATTCAACTCTTTCATTGTGTTAATTTGGTTATTACCTGGTTTTGGCTGATCTATTCTACAGCCTTCAGAAAGAATAAGTTCAATAGTCTGAACAATACTTGGAATGGTGACTTTTCTCAAAATTATAAACACAAATGATCTTTTCTTTTCTCTCTGTCTCATTTCCTCACTCAAGATAATTTTTCCTTTTCAGGGTTATAAAAAAGAACTGAAAAAAATATTGACTACTGCAGGATTTTTTATGTCAGATGAAACTAAAAAGAATTTGGTTAAGAATGTTCAAGAAAAAACTTCAGAGACTGACAGAACAGATACCAAATTTGATACTCTTGAAAAATGTTCAGCTGTGAGTATTTTTGTGTTTCTTGTCCAACTTTGCTCAAAATTATATAGCGTATTCATCATAAATATAAAACAATGTTTCAGCCAAACATTTTGCCTGTTGTTGGTTATAAAACTCAGAAAAACATGAATTTTATTTTTTCTGATGAAAAATATCCCTATGATTTATATTGATGCATATGAATGTTATAATCTGATATTAATTCATTTAAATTTTTTTATGAGGTTGTTGAGTATTTTTTGAAATAGTAAGATGAAGGATGATACAGACCATGAAAAAAGGTAAATATGTAATCAAAATATGACCCATTTGAAGCAATAACCTTTTGCCAACAGTCCTCTAATGATAATAGGCCACCTCTACAAAATTCTTTAGGTTAATGGGTCAAAAATTCATTAAAAGCACGAATTGAGGCCTCGTCATTATTGAACTTTTTTTTATGGATGTGAAGTTGAAAATTCTTGAAAAAATGATAATCTTCAGGAGAAATGTTTGGTGAATATAGAGGATGCTGCAAGACTTCATATTCCAATTCTCTAAGCATAGACACAATCAACTGTGAGGTGCAAATTCTGACATTGTCATGGTGCATTTCATTCAGTTCACGTGGGACCCATTTTTCCAACTTTTTAACCTTTCCCTTGAGATGATGTGATCTCTTTTGAAGTCCTTAAGTCTGCTTAGGTTAGGTTTTAGAAAGAGAAAAGAGATTCATTGAGTTTCTCTTTTCCCTTCCTTTTCTTCATCTTCTTGTTGGTCATTGGACACTGCTATCAGTAATTCTTGATTATTATCAATATATATATTTCCAGACCTAAGCCTATTGAACCAATGCTGATCAGTTCGCACTGTAGAAAAATGCAACTACATGAGTAAATCTCTCAAGGCATTATTCTCTATGTTGTATAAGAATATGAAAACTAAAAATTTCCAGCCCTTTGGACAAATTGATCTGGTCTGTACATATGACATACACACATAGATGACTAACCAAAACAACTTAAAAACTGAAGAAAGTAATTTTGACAGTTTTGCTTGACTGTTTCTAGAGAGAAGTAGAGAAAAAATGAAAAAAAACTAAGAGTCAACGAATGGCACTCTTAGCATAATAGTAATTCTCAACAGAATGGAATGAGTCAGCAAAATTTGCCAGCAAAATGGAATATAGCCCACAGATTATATCATAAGCCAAATAATATGAAAAGGATTCTGTATTGGATACATTCTTGAAGTAGAATTTTTAATTGATTCTTTAGTGTGTGTCTGCACTGAAAGTTCTGAGGTTTTATAAACAATTATTTTTTTTTTTTGCATTCAACCATTTTTGGCATTTTTGCAAGTTCTGGACCTGAAACATATCCAACTATCTAGCAACTTCCTTATTGTCTGTGATGTGATCACAAAGTTGGCTAGAAGAAAAGAAAAAAACAGAAGGAAATAGAGAAACTCATTTATTTTATATTTGCACAAACCTTCAGGGTGCACATACTTAATGGGAAAATTTGCTCAGCCCAAGATTTTTGTGCACACTCATTCCAAAAATCAGAGGAAAGTTGCTCGAGTTTTAAGGTTTAGGTGCATTTGAATTTAGCATTGAGTAGAAACTGAAATTTCAAGATTTCAGTACTTCATACTGGATGTAAACAAAAGCCAAACCAGGCAAGCAAGTAAACCTGTAATTGGCAGCAGTGATTCAACCTGCACCAAATGCTTGCTTGGTCATTTGCTAACTTGTAACTTAATTTCACCTAATATTCAAGCAGCATAAGTTTGGCCTAACTGATATGCTACTTGCCTGCTTCCTCCAACTTGAATCAGAGCAAAGTCACATTAATTTTATAAATTTGTTTGCTTAAGCATGACTGAAACCAACAAACAAAAAAAGTGACAACTTTTATTTATTGTGATATCTTTCTTTTTAGGAATATGCAAGATTGCAAACAGAAATTGAGGGCCTCAGAACATTAATCTCATTGACTGCACAATCAAAACATCTCGAAAGAAAAAGTGAGTATCCAGTGGGAAAGGGTTTTTATTTTCTGTCACTGTGAATGATATGTTTTTTTTTCAAATTTAGCAGCACATAATGGAACCTCATCCTACATTCATTCCTCCTAATTCTTGAGTTAAAATGAAATTGTTATTTTTATTTTGAACTTGGAGATTTGACTTTTGTAATTTTGAAAATGCCAGGTATTCAGCTTTATAGATAAACTTTCTTTAGCCAAACATCAATTGTGTGAATTTCAAATCCAAACAAGATTTCACGGTCCTGTACTTGTGTTCAGTATGGCTTCCTTTCTTATGATTGGATCAAGTTATCCAGCCAAATAAAATACTCCCAGCCCATCTCATTGCCCTGTATAGGTTATCTCTTAATAATATTAGACAACTTCAATCAAAACTGTCACCATAGGTTTCTTCAGTTTTTAAGTGAGTTAGATAGCTATCTATCCTTAATGTGTTACATGTACAGCCTGCACCAATGGAAATAAAAGGCTGAAAACTTGAACATTTTCTCTGTCTCTAAAAGATTTTGTTATTAGTGGGGAGGGGGTCAATTTACAACGTAAGTGTGAACTTAATCAGTCTGGTGGTATATTGAAAATTTGGTCTTTTTTTTCTTTTCTTAATCTCTTCAACAAAAGATGAGAAAAGTTATTTATTCATTAATCACCTTCAACACAGCATGCCAAAATATATTGGTCACATGGCAGTTTCTATTGAGTGACCAACCAGACCTTTATGGTATTATTTTGATATTGGGCTTTATTGATGTAATTCATGAAGTAAACATACATAGAATAACTCCAAGAAATATAAAATCGGCCATCTTAAAATTAGTAATAATGTTGTTTTCATTTTTAGATGTGTCCACACATTTCAAAAGATGCTTTCTGGTCAGTCCCAGTCACATCAAACAACAATCAGAAATAGGAAGGAAGTGGTTTGATGTCATTGAGAAACCAACTGCTATGATGTCATTTTTGGCATTTTTTAATATAAGAAAGTAGTCAAAAATGGCCATTCTCGATTTTTATTGAAAATAATACTTTCAAATTATTTCTATATCAAAATATTTTACAAGTATGAGAATAAGAGAAAGACTACTTGCTCTTCTTCCTCATCCTACTACTACCATAGATGGTAGACATATTATTGAACTTATGATTCTCTCTTCATATTTTGTTTTTTATATCCTAGAGAATAACACTTCAAATGAAAGATTCATTTTAGTAATTGCATTTTTGTAGATTCTAAGTAAATAGTGATATAATCTATTTTTGAGTCCTCAACAGCAATGGTGTCTCCCAAAGAAGTAAGACTAAATTTTAAATACACTGCAGGAAATGTCAGTATTTGAAGTGAACACTACTATAGTGTGAACTGCTAAGCAAGGATTCAATTGGTTTAGGTCTAGAAAGATGGATATCAATAATACACTAGGCTCTAAGCAGTTCTTGATGATGAAGAATTATCAGCAGCAATGGCCTATGACAACTGTTTGATCACTTTTCGGAGACTTGGGGATTTCAACAGGAAAAGTTCAAAATGAGTCCTACATGAATTGCTCCGTGACAATGCCAGACTTTATACCTCTTTGCTGTCTGTCAAAGCTTAGAGAATTGGGATGTAAAGTCTTGTAGCAACATTCTCCATAATTCACCCAACATTTCTCGTACAGATTACCTTTTTAAGCATTTTGAACTTCATATCCATTTTAAAAGGTTGAATTATCGGGAAGCCATAATACATGCTTTTACACAATTTGTGACCATCAAATCTGAACAATTTTTATAAAGATGGCTTATGATCCTTAAAGGATCATTAGAAAAAGGTAATTGCTTCAGATTTTGCTGTTCAAAAATCATTTCATAAATAACAACCTCATAAATGAATGCAATTTATGTTGTTCTATTTTCATTATTTTAATACAGAAAGTGAAGCTACTGGTGACAAAAAAGAGGTCAGTATTTATTTCATTCTTTTAAGTTAAAATTAATTCAATTTTTGTTGGCATTAAAAATGTGTTCTTAGTAATAAAATACCTATTGAGTCGGCTTGTGTATAGTATCTTTTAGCACAAGGGTTGGCACTGAATATACCCAAATTCTTTTTCCTTAGTTATATTCAGTTATTGAACAATGAAATTCAGTATCAAAAAAATAGAGCAACCAAACCACATTGGTTTTTGTAAGATCACCACAAGGAATGTCAAGCCTAGAGGGGGAATAGTTGGTGCTGTAAGCAGAATGAATCTACGAGCCTGGCAAGTGGGTCTTACTTACAATTGCCTGTGAGCAACTAACCTAGCAACACGCTTGATTAGATAATAAGTGAAAAATGATGATACATACTTCTGAGGCATAATTGTGGGCGTTTCCACAGTCAATTGAAATCCTGAAAATTTTGATTTCTGTTCAACCTTTGTATAATCTTTATTCATTATCTTTACTTTTTATCATTTTTGTATTGAACTTTGGAATACTGATGTCATCTTTCAAACTTTGATCTCAAAAGTTGAATGAAGGAGTGATATGAAAATGACAACTTGAAAGTGGGAGGGTTTGCAAATAAACTGGAAAAATTCTGACTGGGTAAGACATTGTCCTAATTACTTGGAAGAAAAGTATAGGAAACCCATCAATACTAGGATTGTGTGAAATGTATTCACGCAATGCAGCCAAGTTAGAGTTAAACAATTCACCAAAAAAATACATTAGTCTGTTGCACATGAAATTTTGTTTTTTGTTTCCACATTAACAAGAATAATGCTAAAATTAAGTCTTACAATTGGATTAGTTTTCCTCAGATTTGATGTAAATAAGAATAAAAAATTGTTATTATTTGAGACTTTTGAGCCTTTAACTGCAATGATGACCATCCTAGTAGAAGCAGTTCCTTCAATTTTGTGTTCTCAATTCTCATGAATAAAGTGAAGCTAATGTTTCTCTGAATTTTTGGGATGAGGTATTATTATCATTTCTATTATTATTCGGACTATCCTCATCTGATGAGGATAGTCCGAATAATAATAGAAATAAAAGGGAAGCTACTCTCACGGACTAATATAGAATACGGCTATTCTGGGGTTTTCTTCACAGCAAAACATGAATAATGGGTGTTGACAGCTTATTGACAAGAGGGGCAGATGACAAGCTATGTTAAAAAAAAAAACGGTTGAAAGCACTTATATATCAACTTAATATTTGATTTAAACTTTAATTATAAGAAACATAACAGTAATGACACTTGAAAACCTTGATATGGGCTATATCCAAATGTCTAAAATGACCTTTCCAGTTGGTATAAACAAACACAACAATGTTTTATTTACATATTACAAGATAAAAAGGATTTACTGAACAGAGATAAATAGTCTTATTTAGGGTTTCTGATGAAATTACACTTTCTTTAGAAATATATTCTATATGGGCTTTCATGAGTTTTATTGACAATATGCTTTGATTTGCAGAGAGGTTATCAATTATCATACACACATACTTCTGAAAATTCGTTGACGCCCAATTTCAACGACATGACTAAATTTTAAAAAAAGAATTAAGCAAAAATGATAACAAAAAGTCCAAAACTTTCAAAAAAATATTTTTTTCTTCATCAATTTTAACAGTATTGGACTTAGGGTAAACAATAACATTGACTCTCTATTATTGAGAAATAAGAACAAGTCTCATTTGGGGTTATTGGTCAAAATTTTGCCGTTGTGATTTTTATTGAGATTTGGAACAAATTTTATTCTATCTATATTAAATATCTCTGGGTTCTATAGGGTGTACTCAAATAATTTTTATCTCATTTTTAGCCAATCTTTTTTCTTAGTTTTTCATGATTCTGACTTATTCTGGAAGAAATGTATGTAGATGCCTACTCATCATCGTGTGAATTTCTTCTATTTTCCCAATCCACTAAATAAATGATTAAATGATCAGTTGTTTGTGTCTAATTGTGTGCTAGTTGGTGGTTCAGAAGTCATTAGCAGAATTTCAATTTTGCAAAATGAATCTTTGTGACTATAACAACCAAGATGATAATAGTTTAAAAAAATCAGTTTATAATAATGCAAATAACTCATCTCTAAATTCAGACAATTAACCTTCTGGAAAGGTCTTGAATTTGCAAATGGAATATGAGGAAATTTTGGTTGTCTGAAAAAGTTTATCATTATGTATATTATGTTAATTGACTTCCATTTTCAACCAAGCATAAAACAGCAACAACAAAGCCTAAATCCGAATGAATAATCACTATCTCTGTATTATGAACTGGAAACATGTTTTCCTCTTTAATTGATTTTGGTTTCATTTCCTGTTTTGCAGATAAGCCCAAAGGAACCTTCCACATCACCTTTGTTCAAATTGGCAAAGAAGAAAAATTGAAAAAAAAATATATTTATTTGTAATTCAAAATTATTTCTTAATAAAGTGACAACAAATCATATATTAAAGTGCTTCTTTTCCTGGGACAACTTTGACCCTTTCCAAGTACTCCTCTTGGGACCTAATACACTTATCCCAACATCCTTCCACTTTCCAAAATAGTCTGCATAATCCTCTTCCAAGATTCATATCAGCTGCCTCATCCTGTTCTTCTAGATCTTGTCCATGGTATTAAATCTCTCTTTTAATGTCAATTTTAGCTTTGGGAAAAAGGGCTATTTTTTCGTTATCAAGCAATAAGGTACTTTCTGGACAGACCAAATACAAATTGATATCATGTAAAAGAAAACAATATTGAAATAAGACAGTAAGTAAAGCAATATTAATCATATGATATAATCTTCTTTCTTGATTCCCATTTTTGCCTCCAAAGCAAAACATCTGATGCCAAATTTGTTTTCTATGGAAACCTTCAAACCACTGAAAGGTACACGGAGCCAACTGAAAATGGGAGCCCCTCCCAAAACATGTAAAGTCTCCACATACTTTTACTCCTGAATCTGTCTTCTTCCCCATTATATATATATATACAAAAATCTTTTAAAACTATTGCTTGGTAAATTTTAAATTAGCAACATTAAAACTAACTTGCCCTCAGAGTCAATAGTTCAACAACCAAAGAATCAAAATTTGAAGTCATGTAAACAAAAAAAAAAAAAAAAATCCAATCAAAGAATAAGTATGGTCATCAATAGAAAACATCTAAAATGGAATAAGAAGCGTCCATATTCTGGAGAATGTAAATGTTATTAATAAACTCCACAAAATGAGGACCCCCAAGATATCACAAAAACTTTTTTAAGAATTGATAAAACATTTTTAGAAGGGGGTTAGTCGAATACTGATGCCAATTTTAAAGTCTGTAGACAAAATGGTATGGCCTGGAGCGCTGGAACACATGCACGTATATAAAGGGATAGAACTCCACCTTTGGTGGCTATGGTTGTTACAAGTTATTTTGTTGCTATTTTAGCCCATTTATTCTACAGCCGCCTTCAAGTGCACAATCCATATGTAAAGTATTTCTTTTATCTGGTAATCCAAATAGAGAAATTAGCCCCCCACTTCTATACTATAATAATAAAATCTGGTCTGACTGTAAAGATATCTTCTGTAATAATGTGTCATAATCAATCCGAGAGTTTTGTTCAAACTTCTTTAGAGTTGGGCAAGACTAGCTATCAAAGATAGTGATGGGTTCTATCCTTTTTTATATGTGCAGGTTCCAATGCTCCTGGCCATACCAATTTGTCTACAGACTTTAAATTAACATCAATACTCCACTTGACCAAAAGAATTTTTTTTTTTTTTTTTTTGATTTTTAGGGTCTTGTTTGACGTTTATTAATGGAATACAAATATCTAAAGATATTTTTGAGTGGAAAAAGCCAGCATTGTCATGAACAGAATTCATTCTGACCATAATTGAACAAATGTCATCAAATTTCCAAGTCAGGAAGAAAAAAATTCAATTGAAGAATATATATTCTTAGATCTAAGTTTTATCTCTACATGGCTCAAAATTTTGGATAGTGATGGGGTATGTGTGTGTGTGTTTTTTTATTACTTCAATGTTTTCTCATAAGAATGTTTAAATAGATTTCTATACACTATCAATAAATGAGAACCATGAATATTCCCTTTGGCACAGAATATTGATGGAGATGGGGGTTCATATTTAGACAAGTGAACATTTTTAGCTGGAAAACATAGTTTCATTTGAGGCCACAACAAAAATCAAGACTTTTGCTCTATTTCTCGATAAAGAATTTTATTGTTTGCTAACCTGACAGATAAAAGCATAGAATTGTTTCTGCAAATTAAATGAAGTTGGCTGGAGGGATTTTATTTGGAGACTGCTTTAGTGGTTATCAAACATTTAACGAGATCATTAATCTAAAGCAGGGGTCAGCTAAGTTTCAGCCAATCCATTCAATGGCCTTCTCCGGGTATGCAAAAATATCTTTTGAGAAGTTATTCCAAAAATTATTTTTATTTATATTTGCTTTGGTTGTTACAACATTTTTGACAATCCCTTTTAAGGCTTTCCTCAACGATTTGTGTAAAAAGCAAGGCTGTAAAATGAATTGGCCAAAACAAAGTAGCAACAAAAAAAAAAAAAAAAAAAAAAAAAAGAGGATTTCAATAATCGAAACTCATTTCTTCTAAGCTGTACATTTATGTGCTTGCAAATCTCAGAGTGCCTCCACTTCGCAAAACTGTCTAAAACCAGTGCAAAGGCAATTAATTTGTGCACAAGGTTGATTAACAAAAATAATGTAATTAGTAATTAGCTAAGAGATTATTCTCAATAAGTATAACTGGTCATGTTATAAAGTTACACCACATTTGCACATCTCAAATTTCTTTATATTTTCACAAATATTCAGAGCTTTATACTTTAATCATTGGAAAAAGAAAGGATTTCTATGCACATTGCTTACTTAAAATTCAGAAGGAACAAAGAAAATGACTTCTCAAAATTACAGAATACCTGTACCCAATAAGACTGAACAAGGATTTCTTGACACATCACAATACAGTGTAATGAAAGAAAAAAAACAGATTAGCTTTTGATATCCTTATAAAAAGGTATTTATCAACTCAAAATGCATACATCAAAAAATTTAATGATAAAACAGAATAATGTGTAGCCAGGAAATGTTTCTGTTTGTCCATTAATCAGCAGTAAAATATCACCAAGTTTCATGCAGCATAAAATGTCACAATTAGACATTCAAAATGCCACAATTCAATTTTAAAAAAAGGAATCAAAGTTTTTAAATCAGCATTTGAGGTTTACAAAGGTTGGAGGCAACTGGATATACATAAGTTTGATAAGTAAACAAGGAAACTTTATGAAGAAGAAACCTTATTTTTATGCACGTACAGATACTCCTCATTCAACAATGACATTAAATATGATTTTACAATACTACAATTAGCAACAAACAGTCCAGTCAAAAATGGATATCTTTTTGAAGAAGACTTCTCCCATCCACAAGTGCTGATGTACTGATTCCTTACTTTCATACATCAGAAGAAGAAATGGGTGAAAAATTCAAATAATTATAAAAAAGGTTAACCAAGTATTTCCAAATTAATTTTAGCTTTTGTTCAAACATGATAATGGTATGATCGATAGGCTACTTGCCTGCCAACACCCAGGTGAGACATTCGAATCACGATAGGGTTTGATTAAATTTTTATATATCTGTTTGCTTTAGCATGACAGAAACCAATAAACAAACAGACACAGAAGTGACAACAGCTTTTATATTAAAAGATTGCTGGAGGCTAGCTTAAGTAATGCTAGGGTCGTTTCCTACTTACAATTTTTTTTCTCTTTACGATGGGTCAATCGGAGAGGAGCATCTGTATTTAACTTTTTGTAGAAGTCAGAGATTCAAAAGATATGCATAAAGTTTATGGAGAAATTAAGGAAGGAAAGAAATCAATATGGTTTCGACAAACTGATGGCAATGATTTGAAGATTTGATTGTGTATAACGTCAATTTGTCATGCTGAATTCTGACCTCTCAGAGGTCAAGATGTGGTCCTGCCCATCCTCTTTTGGATGACATGAATTATTATCCGCACTCAATTCATCAACAAATCACAGATATTGAGCAGAAGTTACCGAAATGGCTGCATAGCGCTGGAACGTTTGAGAATGGAATAGGAACAGCCAAAACATGACACACCCATATTGCATGTGTACACAACCAGACAGAGTACACAATGTATGGCACGGGGCTTTGCAGAATTAAAATATAAAGTCAATGTTTCAAAATGGATTTCAGTCAGTGTCCAAATGTATTTTCTCCACTGTAAGCAACATAAAGAAATCCATCTTCATCTTTATGTTCTGCGTACACTTGTCCCATACTGGCACTGAAATAAGAAAAAAACCCAAAAAACACATAAGTATCGAAGATTAAAAATACAAAGATATAAGAGGAGGAGATTGAAAACTGATACACAATTCTCAAGTAACACTTTCAGTGGCAATCTTTTTTCTCACTGATATGTGTAGGTCAAAAACAGAACAATGGGGATTACCCATAGACTAAACAACATCACTGACAAGTGGGCACTGAACACAGCAGTATGTGGATAACAAAACGAAGACCAAGTGCTAATTCAAAAAAGGGAGACATGAATTAATGTTGTTTGGCACTCTAAAGCTAAAGTAGTGATAACATTAATCAACATTGTTTGGGCTGAATATCTGAATAATTGTTTAGTTACAAACTACAGGTTTATTTGGACAAACTTAAGTACAGAGTTGAGTGTTTTTCTACTGTAACAAGAACAAGAACGAGAACAATTGAAAGGAGTAAACTCTCCACTCAGTTCTGTTACATTAAAACCAAAGTGATTTATGAAATTAACATTTTTCTAGAGATTTCAAATCGTTCTAATAAATAAATACATATATAAAAATCAAGATTTCCCTACCAGGATTTGAAATTGCAACCAAGTGATTTGTAGGCTAGTGTCTTACTGACTGAGCTAAACTGACAAGTCTTACATACCCACAAGAATTTACGTTATCAATACGCAAGCGTTTATTTCATTTTAATTAATACATTTAAACTAAAAATAAATTTTTTTAAAGTAATCTTTTATTTATTACATGTACAATACAAAAGTTGCAGTAATCATCGTCAATTGGAATTGAAATGGGAGTGAAGCTTGACCCTAAAGCAGCTAGGCTTTCTTTTCTATCATTTCAAAGTGTTTCCATTCAGATACCTCAATGGTCAGCATGCTAATCTTGCAGTTAAATTCACTAGGGTAGTATTCAATTCTCCTTGTGTGCCCCATATATGTGGCCTCAAGTCAGATAAAGTGAAGTAAATAACTAAATGAACCATTTTGGCTCAATGGTAAGTATACGCCTGTTGCATAGAATGGATTTCCAGTTTGAATCCTGTCAGATGCACTTTTAAAATGCAGCTAGTCTTGAAATAATAGTTAGCAAGTCAAAGTAGCAGATTACTGTGTTGGGAGTCCAATTATCATTTGTTGCCAGATTGAGCTCAATAAATATCAAATCATCCTCTCCTGGGGATGTGCCTAACAAGCTAGCCTAGCATAACACTAATGTGAAATCAAGTAATTTAATAAGAGGGTAGAAAGTGAGAGGGCAGAGAAGAAAGTTAGAGGGGATGGGAAGATCTTTAGAAATGAGACTTGTCCATGTTTGTATAACATTTAAATAAATCATGGATTGAAATTGGAAAGGATAAGAGAGAGAACAAGAGGATATATGAAATGATAGATAATCTTAGTTCTGGAAATTTCCACAGACCCTGCTAGTTAATAATAAAAAATAAAAAAAACAAACAAAAAAACAATCCATAAAATGAAAAAGCAGTTCCGGTTGAACCTCAATGATTCAGTGATCTTAGGATCAAACAGTTACTGGAGTATTGCAGAATTAATAAAGCTTAGGGTAAAGAAATTGACAAAATAACACATATACTTTATGCACGTACAGTATTTCTGATGCAACTTATCGATAATCAAAATTTTTTTAATGTGAATATTTTCCTATTTTTCAAAAAAAATAACACTAAAATATAAGTTTGCAAATAAAAGTAAAAGTTGCTAAAAGCAATATTTTATTTTATCTTGCATCATTTCCCTGTTTCTGATTCCAAAGTAAGGCACCCCTTTTGATCTTATGGTATCTTAAAAAAGATAAACAACAATCTATTTCTCCTGGGGACTGATCTTTAGAATATGTAAAACTCAATGCAGGCACAATAGTATAAGTAAAATCAATGATCAAATAATTTAAAAGGGGGTGGGGGTGGGTCAAATGAAGAAAAATCTGAAATTTTGAATGGATCTGAAACAATCTTTGTCCTTTATCAAACAAATCCTGAAAATTTAATTGAAATCCAATTAGTTGATTTTTGATAGATTTCTAAGATCAAGATATTTTTCATCTAAAAATTTTCTAATGAAAATCGTTATAATTTCTTTATTTACACCTACATGACTGCTAGATTCAAATCACCAAACCAACAAAGCTGTCAGACTAGTGGGGCACAACTTGGGCCATAACTGGCTTTCATCATGAGGTATGTCAAGTGCTCCACACATACTTCATGATAATAGTTTATGGATTAGTTACTGGAAGTATCTAATAACTGAAAGGAGAGAAGAATCAACCTTAGGTAACATTTTGATCTTAACTGCTTCTGCCACTACCTTGCAATATACAATTTGAAAAAATTTGAAAAACAACATAATATACAGGGTGTCTCAAAAGTCAATATACATTTACTTCCCCCCCCCCCAAACAAACCGAACTTTTGAAAATCAATATACATGAATTGAAATTGGAATTTGAGAGTTTTTCTATTCTCATTTTGCCGAGTTAAAATTAAAATTACTTCACTGGTAGACTTCAACATAGCTTTAAGTCAAGCCAGCAATTGACATAGGCATTCCTGATATCAGTGAACATTTTGAGTGGGATGTTTTGCACAACAATCTCCAATTTATGCCTACAGTTCATAGGGGCCTCTTGATCTGATTGTATAAACATTGCTCTTGCTGTAAACCCTTAAAAAGAAATCGCTGACTCTTACCAGGCTGTGATTTTGCACGTCAAATCCAATGTTAGTATCATTACTTATAGGGAGAGATGTAGAGGTTAGGTATCAAAGTTTTCTCTCAGACATTGAGAGATCAATTGATATCAATTTCACTGAGATTGGATAGACATCTGAAAAAGGAAATGTAGAGTCTCTTTTGGGACACCCTGTATAACTGAGAAAATTTAAATACCTGGACTGAGGCAGCATTCTCCCTACAAAGAGAAAAATGGCTTTTTCTGAAGGTAAATGGATTTTTTTCCGGAGCATCCACATAAATTGAGCCACAGATAAGTCGTTTGGCACAAGGAATTTCTTTTTTTCCAAAACCTGGATCTGTGACCGAGGAAGTTTTTCAACTATAATCTGAAAAAAATAAATGAAGGAAAATTACTTTCATGTTCAAAGATGCAAAGTTTGCAATAAAAATCAGGAGAGTAAAACTAAGATTAGGAAAGATTTGGGCATCTCCAACCCATGTACCTCACCTTTGCATTGTTCTTATGCTCACAAGCGAAGTGCAGTATCTGTGTGCTCATTGAAAAGCGTCACACACACACACACACACACACACACACACTAATGTTGTCTGCATTCTTCAACTGTTTTTGTTCAACTTATTAATTGCATAGCAATAGCTGATGTCATAACGTCAGAGTTTTTAAAAAAAATGTATAGAGATACACATTGCATTCAACATACGTGGATTGCAAAATAATAATGTAAATTCAATAGAGAATGAACTTAGGGCATTAGAAAAAGCAATTTAACACTAATGTGATAACTAAATTCTACTATTATTACTTTTATTCTGTTTTGAAATTAGTTGAAAGAACTTCAAAATATCAAAATACATAAAATTGAAAACTTGTGAACAATGTTTCCTCTAATGTTTAGTAGTCAGTGAGAGCAAAAATCATGCATGGTTCTAATTTCCTTCCTGTGCCAATAATCTGCTCACACAGTGCAAAAGTAAACTTGGAATTATTTCAGAACGATTTTAGTACAGCCTATCTTTCATGGCTAATGAAAGTGTATTGGCATGTTCTTGTATATTTCAAGTATGATTACATTCTACAAAGTAATTTACTTTATTACTTTGAACTACTTAGTACAATGGTATTTGAAAAACCAATTGACTAGTGAACAGAAACAGTCAGCAAAGAGATTAATTTCAACTTGTTTCTATTCGCAGTCAAAAATGATGGCATATATAAAATTATATTTTCCATTCTTTGAATTCAGTATTTTTACTACATAAGAACATAAAATTCTATTTTTATCAAGTTATCATGTGGTAACCTACTTATGATAGATAATATACATGAGTTGCAGCTGTTGGCATAACAGAGTACAAATAAATACACATGGCATATTATAATAGATAGAAGTCTAGTTATTGATTACTTTTTTATTTTAGATAACTAACTTTTTGTGCATACATTAATTTCCTATATGCACAAATTGTGTGAGTGTTTGTGCATGCACACTGCTTCTAGAGAACAATGATTATAAATTCCTATTGAATACACCACAGGGATGAGGTTTGCCAAAATTAGTGTTGGCAAAAGATCATCAGTAAATATTGATATAACAAATGAATTAGTCACGGTACCAAAGGAATTCAAACAGTGTTCGTCATGACCAAGAACTCAGAACAATAGCACAAAAATATAACAATGAACAACTTTACTACTACCATTTAATTCGCTTTTGTTTTTTTAAAATTCCTACAAGTGCCAAGTTATTTGGCACCAATTTTCACGTATAACAAAATGTGGATACATTTATAACTTTTCACAACTTTGAATTAAAAAAGAAGAGAAAAAAGCCTATCAAAAAATCTAATTTCTGTCTTAAAAATTGTCTTCTGGAAAAAATGTTCATAATCACCATCGTAACCTGATGTAGGGTTGTTGGGACACAAGAGATGCTGAAAGAGAGCCCACTCCTCTTCAGACTGGTTTGGAATCAGAGTAGTTTGGTTGCCAACCAAGGCTGAAGAACCCAGCCTGCCCATACTACTTACCCATAGATGGTGGGGGGGAGAAGAGATGGATTTATGCCTTTCCCAATGACATTAGCGCTAAGTAAACACAAACTGTCTCAGCCAGAGTTTGAACCCCCCTTGCATTCCCATTCTCTCTACTGTTAACCAGCCACTACACCACTATGTACATTATGTAACCAATTAAATGTACAATCTTATTATATAGGGAAATTCTTATGAAAGCACAAGGCTAACAATTCATCTTAAGAAGCTAGTTTAAATGTCACAATCTGGATCATTCTAGCTTTGAGAACTTGACATGAGGCCTCAAGAACGGCTTGAATTGAAAAATGACTTAACGTACCAATTTTTAAAGGTGAAAATGAACATGAGAGAAAAATGGCAGCATTTTCTGACATGTTTGAAAATACTCGGGGCTAATTTCCTTACGTTGGTACCTAGATTTCTTTTTGTTCAAATCAGTGCCCCAAATATGACATACCTAATTCCCAAAATCCAGCCTTTTCGTATGTTTAATATCAATTAATTGTAGTGCATTGATACTACTTCCTTCCTTGCCAGACAGATCTTATGAGATGGACAACGTCCAGAGATATGATTACCTGAAAATGGTTTCCTGAAAATACCAATGAAAGTTGGAGCCCACTTTGGCATCTTTGTCTGAAGAAATATTCTCTAGAGCTAGCCTGGTAACATTTCTAAAATCTACCAGAAAAATTAACTCCTTACAACAAATTTTCAGTGCAGCAGAAGTTGCTGTTATGGATGGTAGCTAGTTGAAAATGGAAGAAAAAAGTCGGTTGTCGTTGCATCAAACAAATTAATCGTTCTTGGATCTATAGAGACTTTACAGGACTTCATCTCAGATCCAAAAGAACCTGTGAACGAAGTTAAAGCAAAATCAGAGATGGTCAAGTGGGGCACCTTCCCCAAATTGGTCCACTTGACATGGAATGACACATTTATATGTGTGAATGAATAGCATTTACCATTACTTTAGTGTCCTGTTTACTAAAAGGATCCCGTTTAAAGCAGCCCTGGTTATGTTGTGATGTAAAGTGTTATTGCTATAGATTTAAGTAGCACACATTATGTATTATTGTTGTGGCAATGGCATAATTCAATGAAACAATAAAAATGGCTTTAATAGATTCTTTGTATAGATCTTTTTTTCCTTTTTAAAACAATAGAAAATAAATTGAATCAAATAACAATAATATGATTTACCTGTATTTAAAAGGTGTGTAATTGTTGAATAACTATTGTGCATTTCTTTCTATTTTCACAAAAAATAAATGAATTAGGAAATAAAGCGGATTTATTTTCTATTGTTCAAATTCATGTAGTATTATTGTGGATAAGACTTAATGTCTGTCTGTTCCACTTTGTCGGACACAATTTTGCAAGTAGGAAGCTGAAATTTTGCATAACAATGGAGCACAGACTGATTTTTTTTTTACAATAGGGTGTTATTTACAATGTAATTAACAGACTAAACTGGACCCTGACTTCTGTTCGACATAACTTAGAGTCTTCATTTCAAGAGCCGCAGCTAAAATTTGGCATTGAGTGAGATCTTTTCACAACAGAGGACACAGGCTACACCAGGTTGACCTAGGTGATTACTGGAGACCAGAGATCAATGATGGTCATTTTTAGCCAATGGAAGCAATTGTTGGCTACAATTCTACATCTAAGAGGCTGAAATTAGGCTTAGGAACCAATCTTTTCACAGTGAAGGTGAATTTGACCTTGGATGTCAATAAAAGTGACCAGACGTGATTTATGGTCATTTTTAATTTTCACTAAAACAAAAGGAAAATAAAAAAAAGGGAAGAAAAAGTATCTCTAAAAGACTTAACAAATAATTATATATAGTGACCAAAAATATTCTGATGAATTTTAACACTTTGATATCATAATATCCACTTTTTAAAATATCACTTCAGCATTTTCTGTGGTTTTACCCAAACAGATTTAAATATTTCAAGATATTTTCAATGTGTCAAAATACTAACAGGGATTCTCAGCATTGCTCAGGGAAAATACAAATTTGTTCTATAATAAAACAAGAGTCACAGAGCCAAAAAATGGCTTAATTGTGTCCATGCGGGAATTTTGGATTTCAGTACTCTTGCAATTTTCTTCATATCAGGTCTAGCATACTTTGGACAAGCAAGGCTTCTATGCATACTCCCTGACAGATTCAAACATAGATATTTTAGTTGAATATTCAAAAAAAAAAATTGAATTAAAAATAAAAAGTAGTAATTTTCATGTGAAGGATAATGGTTTGGGGATGTTTTCCAACAATGCACCGTTTTGGCAGCACTACATCTGCAGTATATTTAGTTTCCAGTTGAAGATCATCTATGTATTTTTGGTTGGCCGATGGAGAAAAATAAAGGTTCAACTGGAAACTAAACAATACTGAGAGAAAGAGGGAGAAAGCGAGAGTTAAACGTCTTTCTACTGTCAGTGGCCCATGGACCAACCGTCAACCTGTTTCCATTTACCTCTTGAACAGAAAAATGCTATTTAAAAATGAAATGAAATATTCAAGAATAAAATCAAATATTTGATTAAAGAGTCCCATCAGCCCTCATATTGTAACCCATGCAGTAAATCCATAAGACCTTTGTTCTTTCCAGTAATTCATTGTGTTGAGAACAATTGTTTTCAATTTTAGGAGAGACCTATTTACAACTACAATGCTAAACTTGACATGGGAATGTACATGAATCCACTGGAATGAACAAATGCACATAGGTCTGCCTCGGAGTGCGAGACCCCGTAATATGATTAGCACATTAATTTTCTATTGTACTCAGGCCTCATGACATTTAGAAATCTAAAAATCTAACTATTGTATTTCAGTAAAACTCTTCAGTACCTATTCATTTATATGATGTCTATTATAGAGAAAAAGTTGAGGAAATATTTTAGGGGTCAATCAACCTCTATTTAATTCTATGATATCTATCTGAGATTTAATTTGTTTTCCTGAGTTGTAATACTAGAAGTTTTGGAGTAAAACTAGAAACAATATTACAAACACTTCAAACTTGTAAGGTTATTCCAACTCTTCATCATACAGTCAAATGAAAATAAAGTGCTATACAGTGAAATGTAATCCAAAGAAAAATCCATTTTTTTCCCCAAACAAAAACAACATAAAAATATCAGGTCACAAATATATTTGACAACATAAACATAGGAGGTTAGCATTACTGATCGGTGACCTTATCTTATTATTTTGTTTATATTGCTTGGTCTTTCCTCACACATACAAGGCAGGAGAGGGGCTGAAACCACTCCTTGCACTGATTGATTATTTAGAAACTTACATTCATTCTTTTCCTTGAAACCAACTATAAAGCCATTAGAGAGTGTATACAACTACCAATGCCATGGACAGGGAGAGTAATACAGTATGGATCCACCCCTAAATTTAATCACTTTTTCAAGTGGCCTCCAACAAAATTCCTTAGTAATTCACTTTTGGAGATATTGTGAAGACAGACATGAACTTTTGACAATATCATGCAGTGTGTACATAAATGTGATGTAGGGGAGTTAATTGTGCATGGATCCACCCAAAAATTTATGTACATCTTCCATAGCCTATTATCCACTCTTCTAAAACATTTATAGAAATTCATGGAGAACTTTTGGAGATATTGAGGCAAACAGACATATACATAAATGTGTGAAATTATGATTTTTTTTTCTGAACCACGATCCGGAGATGAACTGATACAAGAGGGCAATCAATCTTTCACCTTTATTTTTGCAGGTATATGATTTTTTTTCCTGAAAAATATCCTGTTTTCAATTAGGCAGACAACTGAAAATGTGTAAGATTAATGGTACACTGTGGGGAAGGTGGTGTTGCGTAGCTGCCACACCTTATCATGTGTCATCCTGGGGATATGATTACGAGACCCAGGTGAGTTACATTGGATACAAGAAGCGAGCAGCATCCGAGAGAGAAAAGAAGGCAAGACACGGAGATGATGAATACTGAAGGGAAGATGGAGGCTTCTTACATGCTAATAAAATTATAACATAACAGGTGTGGTATAATCGAAGAAGAGTTCTTTTCGTTCATCCTAGGTTCCAAATAAATTCTGTAGATACTTTCCCCCAATGGTAAAACACTAAAACAGATTTGCAAGACATTCTGAGGAGTAAATCATAAATCGCTTTGAATTGAGTGAAAATTCAAAGCCTGAAAAACCAACTTCAACATCAAAGTTCAGTCATAGTAATCCGATTTCTTTCTGCTTGTTAAGCTTCCTTCCTCGCCTTTCTTCTTAGGTCCCCCCTTCCTTTCCCATGCCTGCCAGATGGAGAGAAAAAAAAAGAAAAAAAATCAAATTTGTCTGCTAAGTGTTCACAACAGACTAAGTCAAAAATGCTGTCTCAAGACTTTCTTTGCCGCCAAAACTAAGATTTCTTTGTTCAGTTTCAGCCAATGAGAATAAAGATGGTATTCTTTCAAACTTGGACATTTTCTGTGATCTAGATCAAGCCTTCCTTTTCTCTTTCAGAGCTAGTTTGACCTACATTACCATTCTCTACATGCAGAACTATTTCCTTCACCTATTCTTCTTTTTCTAACATCTATTAACTGAAATATAGTCAAAACTGCTACACTTACTCCCGCTTCAATATTCTTTTATAGGTGGTACCAATAGTTAAGTTTCATACTCTGGTATAATCGATTTGAAAGATGGCTTACAAAACAATATCAAAATGATTTATGTAATTGCTTTTTTTTTTCCCCATGAAGTCTCTCATTTCTATATGTGCGCTGTTTTTAACATCGAGTGTGCAAGGGTGTGAAACTTGACGATTAGAACCACCTTCTCTACATTGTGCCAAGATTGTCATAATAATGGTAAAGGCAAAGATTAACCTTCAAATCCCTTAAAGCTCTCATCTTTGAACAAAATGGTGTTTTTGATAATCCATAAGTAAATTAAAATATCATTACCAATCAATGTTTTCATGTATTTGAGTTAATGAAGTGAATGAGATACAAAAGGACCTTTGAGGGGAGCAACACGTTTTCTGTTTAAAATGGAAAAAGTAGAAAGCACTCAGAGAGCTCATACATCTTCTGATATTGTACATTAACTTTAAATTGAATTTCAGTTCATGTATAGCTGCAATGTAGGAGAGATAACAGTGTAAGTTATGATTTTCTATACTTGGACTATTGTCTTGATACATGACAAAAATATCTCAATAAAAATGTTTCAAAACCCTTGATCCACTCCAAAATTTAATCAATTCTTCTTTCGCCAATGGCACACAAACAAAATGTCATTGAGAACATTTGGATATATTGTGTGGAGAGACAGACATGAGTGAATAGACATACCTCTTCCAACTTTGTTGGCAGAGGTAAATGAAGGGATGATGAAATATACTTTCAACTTTACAATAAAAATCCCTTCCATGGCAACAATCAAAACAGTGTTGGCATCCCCTCCATACCAAAGAGGATACTCAAATCTCTGACCAGGAAAGCTGTGCGGATATGATCACAAATGAAAGATGTTTACTCACTTGATATACATCTAATCAATAAATAAACAAGTGGTTAAAAACATTGTAACCCAGCGGTTCCCAACCTCAAGTACATTTGCACTTTTAAGAAGGTATAAGGGTTTAACCTCATAATTCCTTTTATAAAACATACGTAACCAACCAGGCAAGCTCAAAGTTGCACACACACACACACACACATATATATATTGTTAATCTCAAAACAATCACCGTAGTGCAGTTGCTAAAGTTTCCCCTCATATGAATGAAGTTTTTGCAAAGAAAAAAAAAAAAAAAATTAAATAAATCAGGCTTCACCATCTAAGACTGACACATTCAAACAATTAATTACAGTGCATCTTATAAAGCCAGAAGAGGCAGTTTTCCAAACTTCCCAATAACAATTAAATAGATATCTTATTAAAATCAACATAATTTTATTGATTTTTGATTCTTGATTTTCAGGGATACATACCAATCAGAATGCCCAAGGGATACAGAAGTACAAAAAGGTTGGGAAGCCCTGTTCAAAACCGACAACCTGAGACAGAGCCATGTCTTCCTGGCTTCAGATCTCTAAACAAGTCAAGGGCAGAAGTGTTATCACATTGATAGAAATAATAACTAGGACACTACTTTGTTGCTTTTCAGATAAAAGATTTAATCAAGTCTGGTCATTTCTTATCAATTGAATCAAAGCCTACTTGATTTTGGCCTTCAACAGAGATGACAACAATCAAATATTACAATTGAAGATCAAGCTATTTTCAAGTGTGTATTCTAGATCTGCCTAATTTTCTAAAACATTATATGCTCTTTTTAAATCAGCCTTTCAAGGTCTGTAGTAGCATATAGGTTTTCTCCGATTGAAGGTGATGACCCTTACCCAGCCATGCATGGGGGAGGGATTAGATACACACCCCTCTCAAGGATATGTGCAAAGTGAGCAGAGGGCTGTCTCAGTCGGAGTTTGAACTCCACTCACCAATTCCATTCTTTGTGTCATTAGCCACTCCAACCCACACCACTTTAGATACAAGATTTAATTACGTCTATGGTCATCTCTCAAGTAAATGAAGGCCCACTTGACATTTTTGCTTTTCACTAGATGTGATATTGTCAGAGATAAAATTATTTTAGAAAACAATTTATAGGTAATGTTGATGATAATTTGGCCTTGCCAAATGCTACAAATCAAAACAGATTGAGAAAGAGATTCAACAATGCAGACTGGAAAGTAATGTTTTTATATCCCCACACTTGAGGTGTTGTTATGAATTTGACGTAAAAATTAAATATGCTTCCAGATGAACTGGGTGTTATTCTTTAAATTATAATCGTTATTTTCTTCCTATGTTTGACAGTACAAAATGAGTGTCAAAGACATCATGAACAAACTTCAGGGTCCAGCTTGGATAGAATTACAAATGAATTAGTACTAGAGGGAATCTTATTTCTTTTTTTTTGTTGTTTTGACTGGAATTGTGCACATTTTGTCAGTATGGAACATCCAGTTTATATTTGATAAAAACATTGATAACTTCTAGTGATTTTATCAATTTTTTTTTTACCCATTTTCCCCTTGAAAAGCTTACAACCAAAGCATAACAAAACAAAGCGCCTAGGGTTCAATATTTTGTTCCCGACAGCAATCAGATCGTTACTGTTGCAATTATTACAGATTTTCAAAAGACGAAAGATGATCTCAATGATGGACAACTCTGAGCTAAAAATTAAACATCCTTATAAATTATAACTTCGGAGAAATAGTTTTAGGATAAAATTTACTGCATAAGGGCCTATTCTGGTAACAACCAAGTTGGATGTAAGCTAATAAAAGCCTTCAACATGTTATGTTAAAGGGGTTCTAAATTGAAAAAATGAAAATTAAAAAAAATATTAAAAACTGATTTTTTACCTGCTTAGTTAATTGATTTCAAAATTCTTTTCTATAAAGCCAGATAACACAAATATGTCTGACATGTATGTTGTTTTGTGATGCATTAAGGTACATTTTTTTTTAAAGTGTCAAGTTTTAAAACAAAGATGTACCCGAGTTTAGTGTTTACGGAAACAGTTTCCATACAAAAACTTTCACTCTTTCTTCTTAATAATAACACAAAGATTATTACAATAGAATTACCATTTTCAGAATTTTTGATTTCTGTTGTCAAAAAAAAAAAAAAAAAAAAAAAAAAAAAAAAAAAAGTAGCCAAATAAGTCTGACGCGACATAATATTGTTAACTTACATGTCAGACGTATTTGTCATTATCTGGCAGTCTTGGAAATTTGAAAAAAAAAAAAAAAAAAAAATTGTGCTCTGATATTTATTATTCTTAAAAACCCAAGCCTAAAATATTTCTCCAAAGTTACAACTTATAAGGATGCATAATATTTAGCTCAGAGTTATCCAACATTGGGATCATATTTCACCTTTGGGAAATCTGCAATATTTGCAACAGTGATGATTTGCCTGCAAAGCATTAAACCATAACTATGTGTTTGCTTTGTTATGCATCTGCTGTCTGTTCTCAGAGGGGAAGAGCAAGTGGAGAAAAAAAAAAAAATACATCGATACAATCACTAAATGTTTATCAAGTATAAACTGGATGTTCTATACTAGCAAAATATGCAAATTAGCAGTCAAAATAACTAAAAAAAGATTAGAGAGCAAGATTCTCCTTTGTACTAATTCATTATGAATTCTATCCCAGCTGGAGCCAGTTGTTTGGTTATGACAAATCTTTGTCACTTGAAGGTCAAATTTTCAACTGACACCGCTGGTTTCATAGGAAGTCAGCTTTGAAAAGTAAACCAATTCCATAAAAAATCTCTAGCTAAATATTTTCAGAAGATAGAAAATTATTGAAAAGATAGTTGTAATTTGATCAAAATTTAATCAATTCAATCAAACTACTTTGAAGCGTTTTTTTTTTTTTTTAACAAAAAACTGTTTAGATATTCAAACATTCGATAAAAATAGAAATAATTTTTGCAAGACTTTTTTTGTGCTTTCAATCCAGATATTTGTCAGTTTTAAGAAAAGCTTTTTTAATTAGTTTTACTTATTAAAATTACTTTGACATTTTATCAAATAAATAAATAATAACTAAATACAACTATGTCCATGATTTTGAACAAAATGTCAAGAGATAGAACGCTTCTTTTTGAAAAAAAGATTTGTAGATATACACCAACACAGCAAGTAAAAAACACAGACAAATGAGGAATTTGAGAATTCCAAATTGATTTGCTCAGACTTTATTTTGAGTCTAACAAGTTTTTATTACTGTTATAAAATTTTTTTTTTAATTTTTTAAAAAGGGATGAATGTCATTACAGTCCAAAATGTGTTTTATAATCTGTGTAATCATCTGCTAATATATATATAAAAAGAAAAGAAAAAAAAAGAAAAGAAAAAAAGATGGTTCCCCTTCTGCCAAGCATTGTTTTATTAAATTTTTCAAGACTGACAAATATCCTGAGGTAAGGTCTTATGGATTGAAAGTACAAAAAATTACTGATGAAAAGATTTTTTCTATTTTTGATCAATTATTGGAGTTCCTTGACCAATTTTTGAAAAAAAATAAAATAAAATAAAAAATAAATAAATACATACATAAATGAATAAATAAAATAAATAAAATAGGAAGTTTTGATAAAATTTTTTAGATAATCTGAATAAAATTTTGATTTTCTATTATAAGAAAAGATTTCAAGTGGAATCAGTTTTTTCTTCACCTCTCAATGGCAACACACCACATGACCTTTTGAAATCAATTAACTGGATTCAAATTTGGGATGACTATTTTCTGTATGGTTTGAATATTACACGCATAATCCACTTATAGATATTAGACCAAGGTCAGACATTTACAGCTGATATTTACTGTCAACAAGTGGAATGTCTGAAGCAAGCTTTAAAAGAAAAACATTCAGCATTGGTCAATAGAAAAAGGTGTTATATATCAGCATGAAAGACACAACTTCAGAGATTAAGGCGGGGAAATTTTACCCCAATCACTTTTGCTACTTTATGATCTGTTGCTTTCTTTCTCCTCCTTTGAGATAAAAGATTTAGATGGTAAGCATTTCCCAAAGGAAATTCAAAGCAAAATATAACTGGATATATCATTGGATTATGAAAGAAAAATCTTTTAAAAATGCTTACAGGAAGTCTTTCTGGATATTTTCTTTTGATCCGTGAAGCTTCAGCTTGCCGCTCTTCTGCAAAATACAAAAAAAACATTTGAATGCATTCATTTTTGTTGATGAATATTATCATAATTTGAAATTCAAAAATCTAGTGCCGGACCATTCATCCAGCAAGTTAAGAATCAGAGATGACCTGGATGTCTGGACTAAGGTTAAAATATATACTTGAAATATAAAATAGACAGTGAAGAGTAAAGAACTAAATTGGATCAAATAGATACAAATTAATCCACTCTTAAAACAAGGTTTATTTGATCTTTATTAATCCACTTAAAATATACTATGAAACGTAAAGAATTAAACTGTTTATGATATATACAAATTATACCACTTCAAAAACACAGTCTGTTCAATCAATATTGATCCACTCATTTTCATATGAAGACAATTCAACCAGACCTCAAAAATTAAAACCAAGAGCAGCCAAGCTGCGAATTACTACAAAGCCTGCCAGATTCAAAAATAGCCATTTTCTGGAAGCCAGATAAATGGTCTGGTACTGCACTTCCACAAAGTCATTTCATTGTCCGATTTGTCTGGCTAGAAGAAGGTTATAGTCAGACTTGAGAGTTTGCCAAATTGGCACAATAAACTATGAGACATTTAGAGAGAGCACATATCCCTGCCAAAACATGAAAAACAAGGGAGAGAACTTTAAATGTAAAAAGACTGAATTCTGTCCTTAAAATTTAAATCTTTTCTTGTAGAACAAAAATATCTGAACTGAATTTAAATTCTTGGATTCACACCAAAATTTAATAATTTCTTCTGATCAACCATCCTTCCACAAAATTTCAAAATTCATTGAGAACCTTAGGAGATATTGGGTAACTGTACAAACATATAGAAGTGAACACATACCTCTTCCAACTTTATATTAAATGAAGTATGATCAGCCTCTATCTTGGTAAAGAAACAAAAAAAAGTAACATGCTGAAGCTTCAACAAAAAAAAAATGTTTGAACCAAGTTTTATATTAAAGTACAAAATCAAAAATCGGCTATGAGAGGACATATCTAAAATGGTTTCCTTCTGATATTCTGAAAATGATTAACAGGATTCTATTTATGATTTTCAGAGAATCATTTCAAGCCTTTCAAATTTTGACATTAGAATCTATTCTTAGCAGTTGTCAACACAACATTTCAGCTGATCTATTCTTTAGCCTGCTCCAAGGATACAAAGAGATTCAATTCAAATTTAGGATGTTAAAGATTACTTTTGATGTTATAGACAATTCTACATTCAGACAAGTCAACTCCTTCGTTTTGCTGATATTGTTACGTTTCAGCCAATACATTCTACAGCCTTCTTCAAGTGTATAATTTGTCAAAAATAAGTGATTTCCTAATGAATTATATACCTGAAGAAGGCTGTAGAATAGATTGACCAAAACATTGTCTTCTTAGGCAGTGATCACTAAAAAAAAACTTTCAAAAACCAAGCATGAAAGCTGCCGGACAAAAACCAAGCGACCAATTTAGCATAAACTTACATTGCAAACTGACCCCCATAAATCCGGGGGGGGGGTATTTCCCGGGCATAATCAGGAGTAAATGTTCGAATTTCCACTCCTATAGCTCCATTGGTGCTGTTTTTATTTACGCGTGATACACGCATGGCCAACCAGACGAACTTAGAAACTAAAGGAACCTATAGTGACAGTTTATACTGGTTCCAATGTATTAACTGTTTATCTATTTATATCTATGATAGAGGCATCAACGTTAAATGACACAAGACCAAAAGTAAAGAAAGTATTTGATATTTTGCTGTCACCAAAAACGTTGATAAGTTATCAGTTCTACCTGCCATAAGGTGCAGAAAATATATGAATGGAAAAGAACGAGAATTGTCATTAAAACTTTGAATAGATAGAGTAGAGATACCTGACTAGTTAACACTTCTGAAGTTCTATAGATTCTTACTTGAATTTTATAAGAATTAAACTCGAACTGAAAATCAATTTCCATAAAGCACACGATCGAAAGCTCTTGCTCCACCAACTACGTTTGAAAAGATGAATGAATGGATGATTCATTCATACATCTTCCCGAGGAGGAGGAGGTGGGGCCATTGTGACATTATCAAATCCAACGAATTTTTTTTTAATACGATTCATTTTGTTGATAAATAAATCAAAGATTTTTCATTCTTCGTAATTTTAAAGAGTCACACATTAAACTAGAAACATAACTGCTTCGTCTAACTCCTTTCTTAATAACCCGTATACCTGCCTACTCACAGTAAAGCCGGGTTGCATGCCAAAATACTACGACTACTACAAGTCCGTAATTCATAATAGGCAAAAATGAAAGTATTCTTTAAATTTGAAGAAGGAAACTGATTTAATAAGATAAACAGATTAGAATTGAGCTAAATAAAATACAGTAAGATTTTGTCAAACTCTTATGGTTAACTGAAGCCATTTCTCTTAAGTCTATATATACGGTCGGATAAAATTATTTAATCGATGTAGTGGAAATTTTCATAAAAATTGAACACATTAATTATCTCCATTGTTTTGTGCATTGAATTATTGAA
The DNA here is from genome assembly GCA_963457665.1 of Thysanoteuthis rhombus. Taxonomy (NCBI): domain Eukaryota; kingdom Metazoa; phylum Mollusca; class Cephalopoda; order Oegopsida; family Thysanoteuthidae; genus Thysanoteuthis; species Thysanoteuthis major. Next base: position 6,582,369 of record OY735240.1, on the reverse strand, counting down.
ATAATTTCAGATCTGTAATGATAGAGGTCTTATTTTTTTTTCTTATTGCTAGGTCATGTCATTCGGCTAGCAGTGTCGTTACTGTTAGCCCAAGAGTTTAGGGTTGCCATACGTCCGTATTTCCACGGATAAAAACCCCATTCACTGGAAATCGACCTCTGAATTCTTCAAAAACCTACAAAATTCATTATCATGACACAAAAAACGTTTTTTCCCCTATCTTCACACATGACATGGCAACCCTTCAAATGAAAATCAGTTCTTCTTGCAGGTTAGTCTGTAAGTATTCCTCAGCCTAACAAGCAAGTGAACAATTGTTTGAAATGTTTTGTTGTTGTTATTTCTAATTAAAATTTACCATTTATTTGTTAATAGAGGTACCCGTAAGTCAATGGAATATTTTTGTCAAATCATTTCATTTTTACTGTAGAGGTGCCGCGGAGGTCAATACATTTCCTGATGTGCCGTCATCACAATGAAATTTGAAAGTGTTTCATCTATGTCACATATGAATAGCATTATAGGGAAGTTATATGTTGACTTTGTCCATCAGCTTAACGTGAAGAAAGAAAAACCGTTTAGGAATTCTGTTCAGTTTCAACATAAAAAAGTCAACAAAATATCAATAAAAAGCATCCCTTTGTTTGCTTGAAAGATGCTTTCGGCATTTCTGAACAACGAGGGTCCCACCTCAAAAAGAAAAAGAATTTCTCAGCGAGTAAATTTTTGTAGCTTTCAATCTATAAGATGTTCCTTCCTTGGAGAATTTGTCAGTTATGAAAAAAAAATTCAAGGTTTTAGAGTGGGAGAAGGAATCTTTTTTACAATGTAACTGCAATGCTTAACTGGAATCCAATACCCGCCATTCGTACGGAAGTTACAGCTTCGAAGTATATGGTTACTTCCTTTGTGAAAGTTGTAAAATTCTTTCGCAAGAATGTTTTTGTGCTTGGGGGGGGGTACGCAGGCCTGCCCTCAAAACATTAATGAAAGCACAAAAAAAACTCCTTTAAAGTAAAACAGATTCGTTTCCTTGGGTATAATTTTGGCGGGTGAATGAAGGTGAAATAAAGAAAGAATTCGATAAGAAAAAAAAGGATGGAACAAAGAAATGAAAAAATGAACTCTGAAAAAAGAGAGAGAAAAAAAGGATTTTATGACTATGGATATTAATTTTCATTAAGGATAAAAGATAAATAAGAATTTAGGGAAACTTATTCTCCAGCCTTCAAGTAGTTCATAGCAACGAAAATACACAATTAGAAATAAGTACTAATCTAACTGAAATACTCTTAATTGGTCAATTATTTTTTGTCTACGCACATTTTGATTATATCATGAATAATTAGTTAATTACTAAGGATTACTAGCTTTTGTCATTCGTGTATCAAGTAATTCTTAGAAAGTATTAAAATAACTTCCTTTCTTCATGGCACGAGTGACTCAAAACCTATTTTCTGGTCTTAAAATTGATTTCCTTCAACATTTTTCAGTCCTGTGATATCAAAAAGAAGTAATCCTATCAAGTGTTTTTTTTTCCTTTTTTTAAAGAAGACATAATTTAACAAAAAAAAAGTCTGCACTTTTATATACAACTAGTAATAAATGTTTACCCGAAGATTCTCCTCCATTCAGGTTTATTGTCTTCTTCAATTGTTAATTTGGTCGAATTCAGTAGAAAAATAGAATTGATATATATATGAAAAAAAAAAACACAACGCATTTGTTCCCTCCCCACAAAAAACCAGACGTGGTTTTTTTTAAGAATATACTTCCAACTCGAAGACCACCCGTGCACCCCCAATCCTAAAAAGAATAAGACTGGTGTGTACATATTACACAGAGATATAAATATACATTTATGAATCATCTATTGATTCATAAATGAAAGAGAAACGGGAATTTTCCCAACTTTTGTTTCGGTGATGCAACTCATCAAGAATTACACAAAGAGTTCAGTCTAAAACTGAAAACAACTAACATTATTTTGTTATTTCATCATGTCAGTAGTTTTACTGTGGAAATTGGAGACCTCAAACTGAATACAAAAAAAAACGACACATCTCACAGTATAGTTTCAACCCAATTTTAAAATAATTAACAAAGGGGTTTTGTTTTTCTTTATCTAAAAAAAAAGTTCTATCTAGAAAAATCTAGGAATAAATTACCAAAGTTTTTCTTTACTTTGGCGAATATTCTGGATGTTCAACAACAATAACATCTAAGTCTAGAGTTCGGGGAAAGTTAAATGAGACTCAATGAATAGAGAAAGTGGCCGAATACTTCATATCCCCAGTTTCGTACATACCCACTGACTTTACCGCTACTTCTTGATTTTTTCTGATGGTAAAGTAAGGAATTTTCCTATCTGTTTGCATTGGCTACACACTGTAAGGGTTCTGTTGAGGATTTTAGTTTGTAGATGAAACCCCCGCCAAAAACCTTGAAAAATTATTTCTTCTCAAAACTGACAAGTTTATGCAAGATACGAAGGCGAAAGGTCCCATGACTGAAATTACATGAATATTATTTGTCATTTTTTTAGCCATTTTGGTATTTCTGAATCTTCAATTCTTTTCTTAGAGTTTTTTTTTATGTACTTCGACAAAACATGTAACAAGCTTCTTTGAATGTTTACTTATAAAATCAGCAAATGTTAAATTAGTTTCTTTTTTTTTTTTAACCCTTCTAGGTCGTTATTCAATTTCTCAAAACCAGAACAAAACAGAAATATACAATCCAGAAAAAAATGTCACTTAACCATTCACTTACCTAACGTGTTTTCCTCTTTATACTTGAACTTCATGCTGACAAATTAATTAAAATCTTCCAACAGTAAAAACAAAAGTCACTCAAAACTCCTTTGTTTCTCTCTTCTTGATCTTGTAAAATTCAACGATGTATAATCATCAACAAGTTCAGTAGAACCCCACCAATTAGGACAAAATTCAAGAGAGTCTGTATTCCACAATCGTCAGTGCAGTACTGTGACTAAGTACGATAGTTTTTTCGCGTACTTTTACCTCCTACCACGATTGTTTTCTGCCTATTACTACTGCTTCTTTTAATCTAACTCCCACTATCATATTGCTTCTAACTCTTACTTGGACTTTTAGGTGTAAAAACATATTCCCTTATGAAAATCTAGTCAACCCCGAAACGGCAGGAAAATGCATATTGAATGTTTTTGTCGAATTCGTTCTATTTTTACAGTTGGTGATATATCAATTGACTACAGACAAAATATGAATTTATAAATAAGTACACAAGGCATATTATTATGGTAGATAAGCAATGATAAATATAAAAAAAACAATAAGATGAAGGCACTTTTGCCAAACCCATTGTCAGTAAAATTGAATGAAAATCAATTCATATATAGCTGCGATGCAAGGGAGGTAACTGTGGTGATACTTCTCCATCTGCCAGAAATTTAACCAATACTTTCTTCTCAGCCCATGGCTCACAACAAATGAAATTCATTGAGTGAACTTTTGGAAATACTGAATGAACAAACATGATTGCAAAAGAAGAAAATCTTCCAATTGAATAAAATTCCTGGATGCACCCCAAAATTTAACCAATTCTTCCTTAGCCCATGACCTATCTTTCTAGAAAATTTCATTGGAATTCATGGCAAACTGTTGGAAATATTGGGTGGAGCTACAATGCAGGAGAGGTAAATGTAAAAATTCCTAGATCCGCAAAATTGAATCAATTCTTCCCTAGCCAATGGCCCATCCTTTCATGAAATATCTTTGAAATTCAGAGAGAACTTTTGGAGATACTGTATGGACAAACACACTGACACGAGTGAATGTATATATCTCTTTCAATTTTGTTAACAGTTATAAATGAATTGTTTCACATTAAAGATTAATCAATCAATGATAGTAAATCAGCATAAACAAATCATTCATGATAAATATGATTTATAAATTTCATTTTGCACATTTAATTTTGTTAATAAGTAAAATAAAATTACCTAATGAGTATCTTTATATTCTTAATTATGATTAAATTGAATGTCAGTTATTAAAAAAAACTTATTATACTGAGATAATTGAATAGCCATAGCCATAGAAGGTGGTGAAGGGGTCAATCCTTTTCATTATTTGTGTTTTTTATGTGTTTGTGTGTTCAAGCGCTCCTGGCCATACTGTTTTGTCTAAAGACTTGAAATTGGCATTAATACTCCACAACCTCTTTTTAAAATTTTTTTTCGTATAAAAAGTTTTTTTTGACCTTTCAGGGGCCTTATTCAGATGTGTTTATTAATAACACATAGATTTTCCAGAATCTAGGTGTTTCTAGATATTTTTCTTTTTATTTTATTTTATATGTTTTCTCATGGAAAACACCAGTGATGTCATAAATGGAATTTATTCTGACCATATTTATTCTTGGATGGAATTAAATTACATGACTTCAAATTTTGATGCTACAGTTGTTCAATTATTGACTGTGATGTAAGTTTTTACATTTTAATTGTGTCGCTTCAAAAACATTTTATGTGATTAAAAAATTGTAATTTGATTATCTACATTTAAAAAATTGTCAGTCAATATTCCATTTAATGAGGGGGGGAAGAGGTCCAAGGTCGGGGAGGGGGCTCAAAGATCATGCTTGGAACCCAGGTGGTAGATAAATGTCACTGATCAACATTCATAACAGATAAAAAAAGAACCTTGGAGAATTTGATAATCTATTTTTAACTGAGTGTTACACTGGGTTTTTCTAGGATATTCAAATTAGTTCAAGGACATCAACACAGTTTTTGAATTCAGTTGTTAGGTAGATTCAAGATAATTCAATTCTTTTAATCATGCTTTGTTCATGCAATGGAAGGAGACTGACCCTCTGAAAATCTTGAGATATCATTCATTCATTCTTCTTGTTAGAATACTGAAACAATGAATAATTGTCAGGTAATTTTAAGGCAAACAATGTTATTTTATTGACTGTTCAAGTGAGAAAGCTGTAAATAATGTAGCCAGATAGTTTACATCTTAACAATTCCATCTGAGGTTTTATCAATTTAACTTGTGGAAGAGTTGATTGTTTCAAATGTTCTATGGGAGATATTTTCTTTGTAACATTGTTACCTTAGGTTCAATCTCAACTGCTAATTTGAGAAAATTTTATCAAGTGCAAGTTACAAAGAGAAAAAAAATTCCTGACAATCAGCCTCAGACAACAGCAATATTTCGGGTCACTGATTATTTGGGTCATCAGCTAATTGGGATATCCATTAATTTAAGCCAAATTTTGAGGAAACAAAGCAAATCAATATGGGCGTCCACTCAGGGGGGGGGGAGTAAATGGGGCATTTGTCCATCCCCTGGATCAGGTTTCCTCACAGAGGGAGGAGGAATTGGAAAGTTAAAACTTTATATAGATAATAAAGGACAATGATGCAGTACAGTCTTTTTTTGATGTAATTCCAATTCAATGTTCCTATATAGAAAAATTGTATTATCATTTGTAGGTTCTCGCTTCATTGTGTCACCCAAAGGTCATGTCATGTGACTCTGTCAACAGTCAACAATGCACCATCTGACATTTTGATCATACAGTGGGTCGAACTTGCCTAAAGTGGCAGCGAGAGCAACACCTTCACCATGGATAGAATAACTATCGTGTAACAGAGTTACCATGGAGATATATTCTAAATATAATAATTCTTTACCATTAGCAGGGGGGCACTAGTGGCCCACAAATGGGGAAATCCATGATAAATTTTCACTGACCCCACCTCAACCCTTTTGATCACGAAAACTCATGAATCTTTAATCATAAACCTTTTGATAAACAAACACTTTCCCAATCCAAAATTGTAAATGTACAAGTGAATGAATACAATCAAACATACAGTACAAATTTTGAATTTTAAAAGTCGACTTCTTTTTTTCTGATGATAGATCTGTCAATTATGGCAGAATCAAGTTTTAGTCAAAAACATAAACACGACCTTAATCTGCTCTGAAATCTTCTGTGAGTGCACAAAAGAATTTTTTTCTTATCTTGAATTATTACAATATGTTAAAAAAGTTTGTGGTAGATGTTAGTAAAAATGATATGCAGTTAATTAACGAAAACTTCAAGTTCTAAATGCAGTGATTATAAGCAATTTCTTTTTTTTTAATGCTTCTATTCACCTTCATCTTAAAAATGAAAAATTTTGATAATGATTTACAATAGTTCATTTATTAAAGAATGAATTAATTTGTAAACAATTCAGTCAATTTGGGAAAAAAATTTAATGTTTAAAATACTGTTCAACTAACTAGTTTGTGAAAGTGAATGAGTTTTCAACCAGGTTCATATCGTCTACACAAATAATTCTTAGTTGATAATTTTCAACAATCTTTCTTCTTAACACAAAACTTCCCTAAAATTCAGTTTCATTTTTAGAGATGGAGATTGAGTTTTGATTAGAAGGTTGTGAATTCGATTCCCATAAGGAACTTATTCTTTATTCCAATCCACTATGTTGATTTATTTACCTACTGCTAAAGGGAATCCAGCCTGTGTTTGATTGCAATAAAAAACAACAACAATTAAGATGAAAGTAATTAGTTGAAAAAAATTATCAATAATAACAATATAATTAAATTGATGTATTTGCTTGTTTTTTTTTTTTCAGTAATGCTCTTTTTGAAAAAAAATTAAATGCTGATTTCCATTTATGAATCTTTCTTTTTTATAATTTCATTTTTGGGACATCAATTCACCCCATCCATGGGGAGGGAGGGTTATTCTAGTCATAGTAATAACAATATAATTGATATTGATGCATTTAATTCTGTTTCTCTTTCAGTAATTCTCTTTTTCCAAAATAATAATGCTGATTCCCATGAATCTATCTTTCTATTTTATGAATTCTTTTTCCAGGACATCAATATTTCCTTGTTGTTTTGAATAAATCAAATTGTTAATTTTCATCATCTATGCATCGTTTTTCAATATTGATTGGGCAGGGCTATGAAACCTTACAATTGCAAAGGTTGATTATTTCTAAAATTATTAACAAAAAGTAAATAAATCAAACTTTCTGGAAATGAAGTATATCAAAAATGATTTATGTATACTATAAGATTTGAAGAAATTTTATTGAAAGTTCCACACAACATTTACAAAATGTGATTATTGAGCATTTTATGGGTCATTTTTGAAGTCAAAAGTTTATATTAAGATATATATAAGTTGTTTCATTCTAATATATTCATTTAATTATTAAAAAAATCTTTTCCTTAAAAAATATTCTTTTTAAATGTTCTCGTTTCTAATATTTTTGTATGATTTCAATGAAAATACATTTTTCTTGAAGGAAGAACAGTCTTAATTAACACAGAATTCGCTATTAACAGCAAAAGAAAAATAAGGAAACATGACTCTTACACTCTGAGGGGAAGAATAAGAACCAGAGTTATTAAAGAAGGAGGGACAGAGAGAGAAAGAATGTTGCCTGCACAGAAAATTTTGTTATTTTGAGAGAGAGAGAGAGAGAGAGAGAGAGAGCTCTCTCTAAATTGACTTGTTGTCTCATCTTAGTTTCTCATCCTCTCGAGAAGCAATTGAAGTACCTCCCTGGTCTTTGAATCTGGCTGGAAAAGCCATCAGTCAGTCAAATTTATTGTTCCTAAGGTGCAAAAATTGTGTCCATTTTAATATAGATTTTCTATTGTGAATCAATCAACACCCCCTAGAAAAATGGGGGGGGGTCAAAATCCATCTTGCTAAAAACCTATCTAGAGGACACATTGGTACACACAGAAAGTTTCATAGGATTCTATCGATTGATTTTTGCAGTAGGTTGTCAAAGACTGATGGACACTTGATGAATTATAAGATTCATGTTCCTGGTTGGGTGAAAAAAAAAGGTCATATGCATCAGAACTAAAAATGAAATTGAGTTTTCAGATCTATTCCAACCACCAGTTGGATCAAATTACCAAAAAGGTAGAAAGAGCAACCATGCCTGTGGGTGGGATTGGTGACACTATTACATTTTTTCACTAGCTTCATAATCTAATCACATTTTTAACACTGAACATCTTTTGAGGTATTAAAAAATAACAAACTGCTGTTGTAGAATTTCCATGAGTACTGACGACTAAGATTATCTACTCTTTAATGGCTCAGCTATTTTCTTTCCCTATACCAGTATCTTTCCACTCTCTCCCTTATCCTTTCCTGTCTTTGTTGCCTGTCCATCATTTTATCTAAATGTTATACAAACGTGGATCAGTTTCATCCAAGAAAATTTTCTTATTAAACTACCAAACTTTCTTTTCTCCCCTTCTTCCACGGTACACAATCGGAAATTTCTTTTATCGCCTTTCTTCCTACCTTCTTATTAACTAATTCTCTTTCATTCCACCCTCTCTCTCTCTCTTTTTTTTTTCTCTCTCTTTTCTTACCCTCTTATCAAAACATCCAACTCCACATTTCCTCTAATACTTCTTACTCTTTCCATAAACTACATTGTTTTCCAACATATAAGACACACAACCATGTCGCACCTCAATTTTTGCAGGCATGTTCTTACAAAAATAAAAAGACACACCCTCTTTCTATTGATTTTCATAGCCTCCCTCCCCCACTATTGGGTTATTTTGAGGTTCTAAACGATTCAGATCTATATTACCTCCTCCCCAGTTATTTACATTACTTGCATAATGCAGAAATGTTAGTAAACAATTGTATAAAGTGTTCACCTTGTGAGACAGAAAATATACGCTGAAAAACATGGTAATTGAGCTCCTTTTCTTCCCCCACTTTTTACATTTTATCAAACTACCTAATTCCAGTTTATGATAATCTAATTACTATGTATATAAAGTTGTAATATATGAATGATTTAAATTGGCTAACAGCATTTGTAAGAAATTAAATCATCCACGGAGAGAGTGGTTATATTAATAGGAGGGGCATAATAAGAGAGAGAAAGCATTGGGAAAGATAGACAGATAAGACAGAGAAGGCAAAGAAAGAGCAAGAATTCTTCACACTATGTATGAATATGGACACAGAGATTAGACAGTTTGTAAATGAAACTGAAGACAAATGCAAATGTTCTGCCAAACTAATAGGAAATACAGTTAATTTGACTAGTAACACATAAACAAGCATTACTTCCAAAGCTGAAAAGAAAACATATAAACATTGAGAAAACTTGGTAGCGATAGAGCAGGCCTGTTTAGAATAGATTAGTATAAAGCTATTTTTAGTTGGGAGGATAGTTATATCTCTGATGTAGAATTCCTTATAAGACTATTTAGCAGGAATAGTAAAGAAGATGGAAAGATAGGGGCTCAAGTGAAGAGGATGGATCTGTGTTAATCTAGCCATTGTAGCTACAATATGCAGAGGAACTGAAAAAATTTATGATTGCTGAAAGCAATCTTAGGGGCCATTTTTGATGTGGGAAAACGTACAACACAAAAGACTATATAAATCACAGAAAACACATGGAGTTTTAACCCAGGTGCATTTACTGAAGTAAGAGGATATCTGTGACTGATGTGTAATAACTGCATTGCTAGTTCATTCATGTGCAATGAAGATGTGAATATGAGTTTAGGCTAGAGAAAGAGGACAGTGGTAGCTGAGCATATAAGAGAGATCTCAACATCTGTGAAATGAAAGCAGTAAGATTTAGAACAGTGATTGGTCATGAAATGGTAGATTTTGAGCTGGTTGGGAGGCCAGGTGATTGACTGAATCTAGAGAGAGGGAAAGGGAAAAAATGATGTTAACCATAAGTTTAAGGCTTTTGTAGACAGAGGTTGGAGGAAGCGATGTATGGCATGTGTGGCCAAATTTAGGGTTTGTGTTTATTCATTTTCCTACTTAATTTGAACTAAAAATAAACAAGTCACTGCAAGGGATTAACTTGAAAGCTCAAGTTGGAAAGAAATACTTTTATTACAAAAACAAATGTTGACAAATGTTGTAAATATAACCGTGCAATTTTTGAACAGATTTTTTTTTTTTTAGATATAATTTACGATTTCCCCCCCTATCCGCGGTTGATCTTCAAGTGGTCCCCTTATCTGCAGTTTCTATTTCGGTGGTACGTGAAAACATCATTAGAATTCCGTTCTTGTGTATTTTCTTTACAAGCTCACTTTTATTCTTTGATGCACTTTTTCTATTTTTTTTCAGTTTAGTGATTCAAAATGTGTCAAGATTTGACAAAGTGTGATGAGACAAGCAAAAAATGTAATACTCAACAGTCATTGAATTGATTACTGGGTGTTCTGCCGTTTTTTTTTTGTTTGTTTGTTTTGTTTTGTCCCTGACAAAACAAAACAAACAAAAGGACAAATTGCACACTTGGACAAATCGGGATAACTCTAAATAGTTGTCTCTTTATTGACGTTGGAATATGATATGCTTAAGACTGTGAAGGTGATGTTTATTTTTTACTGTGTGTTTGAATGACGCTGAGGATAAAACGACAATAGGGTCGACACTACACTCCTTCAATGTGGAAAAATAAGAGACACTATGCTAGTGGCTCCCTGCCCGGGGAGGGGGGACACAAATGAAGCGGAGGATCTGATTTTGGGTTTCAGACACTTCATTTCTTCCTGCATTCTGGTGAATTTTTACGCAACAATTTTTGTACATCAATTTTCTACGTAATATCTGAGATATATTTTGTCAGGATTTTCTCATCACAAAATAGGATCCATTTAAACTGAAAATAGTTGTGTATACTTGAAACTTTGGTCTTGCACACCTGAAATCGAGCCCATGTACACACAGTAGTATGCACACGTACACACACCATTAAATCAATTATTTTCATTTCTTTGATTAAATATTATTTTCCATGGCTTGATATTTAGATTACCGTCTTTACTTGTGCTATTTCTAAACATACAGTTTCAGCCGATGTATTCATCGATCTTCCTCGGCTGAATGTTGCATCTATTGGTCTTCCCGAAGTTGAAGTTGTAAACAAAACAATAACCGGTCCCTTAGTGGCGCTAAATCCTCAACCCACGTGTCTTGAAGCAAGATGGAGGGAGAAGATCAGAGTGTCAACATAATTCTGGACAATAATAACAGGTATTATTATGGATATATGATCTCTGACATTATTGATCTTGGTTCGCGTCGTGCAATCAATGAATTTGATCTCTTAGGGCTGCTTTTGATTAAATGTAAGCAAAAAGATGACATATGAGTTGAAATCAGCGAATTCAGTTTCGTTTCGTTTTTCTCATCTTCGAAACCTTCTAATTCTGAGGAAATTACAGAAATTGAAACAATTCCTTACTCTATAAATTCTATTATTAATTGATAACACTAAGAAGTTGTTTCTTTATTAATGTAGGAATATGATATATGCTTAAGATTGTGAAGGTGATGTTGGCAATAGTTTTCATTTTTTGTGCTAAAGTAACCGTTCAATGTTTCTACTTTCGATGGCAATGAACATGGATTTGAAACATCTGATTGTCAAATTAAGAGGAGAGACTATATAATATTACATACAAAGATAATACATTTTTTAGTGCGAAAAAATAATGTATATACCAGCACTCATCATAACAAATCTAGACAAGTTATTTTGTTCACTGTGCACAATGAAAAAAAAAAAAACAAGTATTTTGTGGTGTTGTTATGAATATCGTAATTTTTCTTCACACCTGCTGAGAGCATTACATACATTGGTAAAACTATTCCATAGACCTAATATTATATCTCTAAAAAAGAATTTTCGTCAAACATGGAGTTTTCGACCGTCGTTATTGGATCATTTGAATGGAACCGATTTTGACACTTCACCGAGCAACACATCCCCGTATTCACGGTGAAGTGTCAAAATGAGTTCCACCAAATGATCCAATAACGACGGTTGCAAACTTCATGTTTGCCCAAAGATTACCTATTAACCTATTCTGTTCCACACTGTGAATGATACCATTTCTATGGATGATATGCATCTTTTGACAAATACAGGAATACCTTGAATAGTGCTATTTCCTTATCAGTATTGTTAAGTTATTGCTGTACAAATTATTGTAATTAAAGAAGCTGTAAAATAAAGCATCAAATTATAATTAGACCTTCTTGAACTGGAACAGTACAGAAATATTTGCCACGAATTAATCACACTAATCAAGGTATAACTGTGTTCTCGGTCTTTGTATAAAGGAAAACAAAAAAATCAAAATTGTTGTTAGTCTGATATTCACATCAATTACATTATTCATTAAAAAAACGACAAAATTGTATGAATCTTTTTCTCAATTTATTTACTTTTAATCAATAAAACTTAGATTTTTTTCGGGAAATTTATCAGTTTTGAAAGAAAAAATCATCAAGGTTTCCGGTATGGATGTGTTTATAGTGTAGCTAAAGCTAAACTAAACCCCTCTTGTAACTCTGTAAATCTTGTATATATAATAAATAGATTTTCAGACAAATAAGAACTGTTAGTTCAGTTGGTCAGAGAGCTGCCTACCAATCAATCACTTGGTTGTTATTCAAATGTTAATTTCATAGATCTATTTAACTTATGATAGACAAACATGGCGAGTTTGTTCCCCTTAATTAGGTGAGAATTAGTTCTTGTTCAGTGGAAGACACAGTCAACTCCAACTTGAACTGGAATTGGACAATAACGATTTATTTTAACCTTGAACCAACCCAACCTCTAACCTCTAACCTCTAACCTCTAATCTCTAATGAGAATTTTCAGGATTTTTAAGTTTTTGGATTTTCTTGGACAATAAAAGATATTAGTCTTTGGGAAAAAGTTGCATTTCATATTCAGGACAAAATCCGCAATATGGAAACATCTTTAAAACATTTTCTTTTCAAATTTAATTGAATCAAAAAAGCTAAACAACAACCTTCACAAAGGGCAGACTCCATGATTGTAATTAGGAAAGTAACCAAGTACTTCGTAGCCATATTTTTGATAGAGAGTAATTAAAGATCCAGTCTAGCATTATAATTACATGGTAAATAGAACCATTCTTAGAACCTTAAAAATTAATTTTTCTCAAAACTGACAAATTCTTGAAGAAATGAAGGTCTTATTAGTCTCATGGCCTTTTGAATGGAAATTAATAAAATTAAATACTTAATAGCCCAAAACAGACAATTATGCATTCGAATATAATAAGTTAAAATTTAATAAGGCTTAGAGTATAACTAAATGAGCTGCCTAAATAAAGTCAAGTGTAATTTTTTAGTTATTTCTAATAATGAAATTATGATAGACATTTTAGTCATATAGAAAAAATACTGACATACATTAAACACTTACTGTAAAATCTCGCTATAACAAACCTCAACTTTAATGAACTGGTGAATTCATCTGAACTGACTTCAGATTCACCAAACAAAGTTTGATAAATGTAGCTGACAAATAGATCATAACAAACTTTTGGCATAACATTTTTGGTACCAAGATTGAGGGGGGGGGGCTTCACAAGTTGTGAATATAGTGTCACATGCTTAATTGTTTATCTCTTGACAGAGTTTTGTTCCTTTTTTTTCCTTTTTACACAAAATAAGTGAATACAAAGTTTTGATTTAATCAAAACAAGAATGCCACAATCGAAATCTGGTAATCCTGGATAAGTAGCATAAATAAGTTCTTATGGTGTATTACATCAAAGCTACGTAGATTATTTCAACCATAAAAAACTGTAGTTCAGCACAAATACATTATTTGTTTTATATAGGTTTTAACTGATCATTTGTTTTAGTATGCAATTGTTTTAGGATTGCTTCAAATAAGTAAATAAAAGTATTTTTTCTACAACTTCTACAATTGATGAAGAATGTTGCCAATAAATAAAGATTAAAAAATGATGAGAAAATAACTTTGAAAATAAAGATGAAGAATCTGGACAAGTTTTAAAAAAGGGACTAGTTGTTTTAATTACACAATCCTTGTTTTGATATAAACTTTTTAAATTTTGTGATACTATTTCTCTACAATATTTTTTTATGCAGTCAAAGTGGTCTGAATTCTACATTTCATCCTCGTTTTGATTAAAATGAATCAAATTTTTGGTAATTAGAAGATTAGGGGCAATTTTTTGTTTGGATAGCAGAGATTATTTTTGAAATATTTGGGGTTTTTTTTCATTTATAAAATTAATTATCTTCAAATCATTAATTTGAAGTTGTAGCAATTTTTTTTTAAGGAAAAATTATGCTCTTTAGTGATTGTTCTTAGAGTTTGAAAGGTAGAAAAATGTCTGTATGGGTCACATGAGGTTTGGCGAATCTATTTTCTTGTGCAGAATAAGAAATAGGAATAAAAGTATGGACTAGTTTCCTTGAGTATGTACTACTTGAAAATCTCATCTCATGGTGGAAATTAGATATTACTTTTTGAATATTCTATGGAAGTACCTTGAAATTATTAATGTCTTTTTTCTCTTTTTTTTTTTTTTTTCAACTTATTGTTGGCAACTGGACCCTCCACCCCACCTTTTGATGGAAAGTTCGTTTTTTTTTAAACATCATGACATCTTGGCAGCTGCTGGGAAGAGAGAGTTTTGATTACTTTTGGAGGGGAATTTGAGGATCACCTAGGCTTTTTTGAGAATGCCATGTAGCATTTTTAAGTTTTCAAAATAAGGTGGAGATAAATTTAAATGTGTAGTTTCAGCAGTCTTATTAATTGAAAATACATAAAGTTATGCAAAAAAATGTTTTCATTTTGAATAATCAAAAAAAAAAAATCAATTGTGCACTGTATCACTAAAATCAATTTTCCTGAATTAAAGTCATTTTCTTTGCATTTCTTCAATTTGATCAGACAGTTAATATGCAGAAGATTTCTCAAAAAAATCAGTCACAAAACCAAATTTGTCTTCATTAGTTGAACATTGTCTAGCCCTTAGATTCATGAACTGTTTAAAATGTTTTAAATTACTAAAAAGTGCATGGGAAGTAACTTTAATCAAAGATTACTCCCCTTTAATTACAAATTGAATTCTGTAGTATGAATTTAAGAGTAAACAATGTTTTTATTCTTCTAAGTGATGAAAAGTCCAGTGAATCTGCAGATGGAGGAGCAATTGATCCTGTTAATCATCCCAAAGCAGGAAGTATTGAAGCCATTGACTACAAGTCTGTCCATCGGATTTGTTCTGGTCAGGTTGTGCTGACGTTGGCCACTGCAGTTAAAGAGCTAGTTGAGAACAGTATTGATGCAGGAGCTACTAAAGTTGGTAAGTAATAGAACCTATGAAAAATTCCTCAGAGAAGGCATTTAAAAATGTTGCTTTTGTGTGTATGATTTTATCCATCAGACAATTTCAAAACATGAAACTTATATGTATATATATATAATCATTTTCCTTGTGAAATCTAATCTTCGGCTAGTTGATAAATATGTTCCTGAGAATATTGAGGAAACAGTGTGTTTGTGTGTGGGGACTTTGAGCAATTGCAAAAAAAATTTTAAAAGAAATGAAATTTAAATCTATTTATCCTTTTGGCAACTCCTGCAGCCAAGCTGATGTCATATGTTTTTCTTATGCCTTTTTTTGTACTACATCAGCAAGGCTTAGTGAGAGATTTTCTCTAAAGCACATCCCAGGATGGCCATGTACTCCGTCCAGGCTTGTGTCATGTGAAGGGTTACCAGTGTTATTCCATTGTCATCGATACAGCAGGCGGCCTTCTATGCTGTGTGAGATATCACCTTCTTTAGAGTGGTGCTCTTTTTTTCTGGTTTTGTTCTTGAGTTAGTCTTCTCTTTCTGTCCATTTTCTCCCTCGGACTCTTTGTGTCACTTAATATAGCTCTCAGTACCTGTCTGTCTTCCCATAAGATATCTCTGTAAGTGCTGCTTTTGAGAGGCTGGGCAATTGGGTAAGGGAGTATTGATTAATTTTGGTGGGAATCCAGAAATTCTTTTTGGTTGATAGATACTTTGCCGTTGTTTGTTTTTTATGTGCTCATGACTGTCCCTCAATATCTCCAAAAGTTCCCAATGAATTTCAATTAAACTCTGTGGAAGGATGAACAATTGGCAACAAAATAAGTGATCAAGTTACTGGGCGGATCCATGCAGAATTAGCTCCATTATGTCATTGTATTTCTACACCATATATCACCGAAATCTCCTGTTTGTCCATTTCTAGTTTTTTCCCTTCCATTTATGTTTACACTCCTGACTGTCCACACGATATCTCCTAAAGTTCTCATTGAATTTCTATGCAATTTTGTGGAAGGGTAGAGGAAAGAAATGATAAAATGATGTCATTGACAGAGGTATGCACTCTCTGAGTGCTTTCCAATTATTTCGGTCTCTTGTTTTACGTATACTCTGTTTTCGAATGATTGACACATCTTAGATCCCCCCCATTGAGATGGCAAACCACAACCCTCAGTCATTATCGTAATTGGTGTCTCTCTCACTTTGATCAATGCCATGATCTCTACACCCACTCATGTGATCTTCATTGATGTCGTATTTGTGACTCCATACCTGATCAGGCAGCTAAAAATAATTGTACTCAATGGCCTGTAATATCATATTGACTTTGCTAAAAAGATCCTTCTGTATTTGTCATTAAATGAAGAGGAAGACTGCAATATTCCATCTAGATAATGCTAGACAGCATGTTCCTGTGGGGATCAGGTAAATATCATTGGAGCTTGGATTGGAAGATTTCGCTCTCCTGATGTATTCACCAGATATTGCAATTATAAAATAACATTAAAAATAGTGCAAGAAAAACGTAAATAAGTTGTTCAATAAAATTAATGTCAAAAAGGAGGAATTTTTCTCTTATTTTACTTGATAAACTGAATGAACTTCTTATGCTACTCAATACTTACATTTAATACATTTATAAGAATTATTTCACATTACATTTATCCTTTAACATGTATATGTTGTATTGATATCCCTAATCAGCAATACAATGTTTCTTGCTTACTTTCTTCACGGAAATGGTAGAAAAATAAGTACACAAAGTCCCCCCCTTCCCTTCCTTGTTCTTTCTACTAAACCCTGGGGAGTTCATGATAAATATCATATGATAAATTGTGGGCATGTAAATGAATATCTACAATTGTGCTGCTTTGGGCACTAATGAAAATAAATCATAAAGATTATCTTCTTGAAATTTACTAGAAAAAAAAGAACAAATCAGTAAAAAAAATATACTAGGACATAGAGTTGATGTTTGATTGACAGAAGAGCTATGCAGTTGGAAAGAGGAACTTGCAATAGAAAATAATATGCAATCTGTTGATAGTTTAACTAAATCAGATGTGACAGTCTTCCGTGAAATTTGGTTAGAATCATGTATTGCAGTGAAAAGGTCAAGTGCAAATGAATATAAGAAAGTGATATCTAAGTTAGTAGATGGCAGGCACTTGCTTTTTAAAAAATATTTCTGATCCACTGATTGACCCTAGTTCACAGTGAATCACCCCCACCCCATCCTCCGGGGAAGAATGAATCAACCTCAGATTGATTTGAAAAGTCCCAGAATTGAACCGACAACACATTTTATTGAAGTATTATTTAATTGTAGACTATATCACAAAAAGTGATCATAAAAATCCTTCTAACATTCAATGAGTATGGCTGGGTTTACTAAATAAAACATTCAACACAAAATCACGTTCACACTGTCTCAAAAATAATTTTAATAAAAGAAAAGAATGATAAAAAATTAAAATTGTTCCCCTGCACATTCCATTGAGAAATTACATCTCTAAAGAGCAAGTACAGTGATTGCAGTTTGGACAAGAAATGATTTTATTACCATCTTAATTTCACCTTATACAGCAAAATCAGAAAATTTTGAATACTTGTGGCTCTATAATGAAAGTAAGAGTTCCTCTGAGTATGACATTCACAAAATATGGCAGTGGATGTGTTAACTTGAGAAGAGGAAGTAACAGCCATCTTGTTGTGCATTTGCATTTACAGTGATTTGCTGTCTCCCATGACCCACTGTGCCCTGGTTTCCCTTGAACATGCACGATAATTTATTGTATAGAAATATACATCTATGCCTTGTGAAACTTCACCAGCTCTGGAAAGTAGCTGCCAGATAAGATGCACAGCACTAAACCATTCCATCTTGTTGAGGCTCAACAAGAATATCATATATTTCAAAATGATTGCTGGTATATTCTCTGTTTATGCCCTGTAATGACCCTGTAAAGTACTGCTTTGTATCTAGAGTGCTAACTGAAATATTTGTGCATATTTGATCTGAACTGTGAAATATAGATATTTGATTGTCAGAATCCTCTTTTGCTGCATTGATTCAGTTCAAGGATTGACATTTTCTCTTGCATTCATTGTTTTTTCTCTTTTATTAGTTTATTTCATTTTATGAATTTAAATATTCTTGCTTATATTTTCTGAATCAGAAATCAAATTGAAAGAATATGGAGGTGAGATGATTGATGTGAGTGATAATGGTTCTGGAGTTGCAGAAGAAAACTTTGAAGGATTGAGTAAGTATCATTTCTTTCCATTTTGATAGTCACTAATGTTGCATAGTATTTTAGCTTAGCTTATTTTCTCGAACAGGTTTTATGTTGAATCCTCTTCTCCAGAATCCTGTCATCTTTTTAGATTTTTATATAACTTCCAAATATTTATTATGTGCATAGTTCTATAGAATTTTCTGTTTATCCCAAAATTTATCAAGCCTGTTCTTGAAAGCATTCACATTTCAATACCCACACTATGCAGACATTGAATCTATATGTATATTTTTCTAGAAATAAACACTTAGAATGACTGATATCACTGATTACAGTTTCATGGCATTACAGCTCCAAGTATGTTACTTCACAGTACCAAATGTAACCTACCTATATAATATGCCAAGTGTATATCTATATTTTTTTGTCTGTATCAGGAGGGGAAATATTTTTCATATTCTCATACAAGAGTTACTCCATTTTTAGGTGTTTCATCTACACTAATATTTGGGCCTTCTGACAAATCGACAGAATATATGTGGATTCACAAGAGGTCAACTTGTAATATTGGCTTTATGAAGTTGACCTTGGAAGGAATTCAACAGAAGTCATTTCTATCAGTTATTAGTTCTAAACATTGAAAACGAATAATTTTATACCATACCAGAATTTTCATTAATAATTCTTTTCATGGATAGCACAGATTTCTTACAATGAACTCAATTCTTAAACAAGTTTTGTTTTTATTATGTATCATTTTTTGTCAATGGAACAGTTGTGCAATGATAACAGTCTCGCATTAAGTCAACAGGACAGATCAAAGGTAAACAATTAGATCTCTGTGCAAATAATCTTTTTTAACATTTATTGCATATGAAGATATATATTAAAGAATATGTTTTTCACTGTGTTGTCAAATTTGAAGTGGTATTTTTCACTGGAAGATAAAACTTGGATTATCACCACTTCTGGCCAAATTTGGCAACTCTGGTCTGAGTAATTTTGTATGTAACTTAATTTTCTCTTTTGTTCCAGCTTTGAAACATCACACATCAAAGTTGAAAGACTTTTCTGATTTGAGTGTTGTAGAGACTTTTGGTTTCCGTGGTGAAGCTCTAAGTTCTTTGTGTGCACTGAGTAACCTTACCATTACAACACGCCATGAAGAGGCGGCTGTTGCTACAAAATTGGAATTTGACCACAATGGGAAAATTACTTCAAAATCTCATTGTGCAAGACAGGTATGATGAATTATTTTAGAGCATCTATTTATATAATGAGCAATGTGATTTTTTAATGTTTTTTTGTCTGTAACAATGAACACATTCACTTAAAGGTAACAATTTTGTTGATGAAATTTCAGACTTAGCATTTGACATATCATCTGCATTAAGACTTACAGCATTGGAGAAAGCTTACAGCATGTTGGTCATCTGTACTTGAATTTTGATATTCTATGGTTATAGGGTCAAGGATTTATTCTTTTTCCACCCTATAACCCTACAAGTCCTGCTGCTGAGATCCCTAGAATAGGAGATTCATTCTCTTTTGTGATATAAGCATGATAAGCAACACCCCTGGGGGTAACATTTTTAGATATGGGGCCAAGCAAAATTTGCTTCTGGAGCCAAATACTGCACATCTTAAAATATCCCATCAAAAAGAAGCTTACAGTTGAACATTTCTGTTTTGAATGGAGTTTGTCTGAAGCATACTGCAGTTTAGTAAAGTCCTATGTGAGGACATGTAGCTAATACATTGCAATGGGGCCCAAGGGGCCAAGTGGGGGGCCGAGAGTTTCTTATGTAGAGATACCATGATCGATGAAAACAGGATGAGTAAAGGATGAACAATGTTTGTGTTTGGAGCTGGGGGGAGGGGGCTGTAATCAGACATAATCAGCATTTGCATCCGTCTCCTACCAATTGCCTTGAAATATTGTTAGTTGGCAGCTGTCTTCATAAATGGCATGAAAATGAAAAAAAAACTTGAAAACTTGATAAAATGAACACAATGTGCTCATCAAGTTGTAACTTGATGAGTACATTGTGTTCATGCTGCAGTCCTACATGTATTCTTGTAGCAAGCATACCTGCAAAGGTCAGATGGTGTCCATAAATAAATGGAAACATGAGATGTGAGAAAGGTCACTATGGTTTCTGTTTTGGCTACGGGTGATTTAATTGAAGAATTGGTGTTTGCAGCTTGTCAGATCCTTCAAAGAGGAAAACTTCAGGATGTATGTAAGTACCCTATTGAAACTTGTACTGTAGATGTTTGCAGTGAATCACATTAATCATTCCAGATGGCTATCAGTCCATATTCATTACCTGTGTGGACTTCCTCAGACACATCTGCAAAGATGATATCTACTTGGGGTATCAGAAGTTTGAAAATAAACTTTTGGGTCCTTCTTGACCCTCCAAGCCCCATTGCAATGCACTGGCTGCACACCCTTTCATGGACCCTGTATATTTCTATTGTAAGTCTCATTTCAATGTGGGATATTTTTGACATGCACAATACTTGACTCTAGTGGTGAATTTTTTGGGTGTTATTTATGCAAAGTTTCATGCTTATATCACAAAAGTAGATGGTTTACCCAGTTAGCAGTATGGTTTGCATTGTTTAGTGTTGTGTAGAGACTATTCTATTCCTAGAAGAATTAATAAGGATTCCCATGGGAAGGCTCTCTACACGATCCCCATGAGAAAACAATGGGGAATAATATTGAAATTTTGGCATTTAGCAATTAACTTATTCAAGATTTTGCCTGTAAGTATCTTTTTATTTTGCAGCAAGGCACCACGATCATCTTGCAAAATCTCTTCTGTACTCTGCCTGTACGTCACAAGGAGTTCCAGAGGAATCTCAAAAAGGAATTCTGTAAAATGGTGAATGTTTTGAATGCCTATTGTATTGTCAATGTCAATGTGAGGTTGACTTGTTATAACCAGACTGGAAAAGGGTAAGACTACTCAAAATACTTTCGGATTATCTCCCTTCGATAAAGTGACTCTCAGTAGACGCTATCGTTATAACAATTTGCTATTATAATAGGTGGATTATGTACGAAGTTTATTTGTAATGAAAAACCAAGAAGTACAGACAAAAATGAATCTTTTATTACCCTTCCACATTCTAATGCCCATTACACAGGTTACAGGTCTGCAAATAAAATGTTATATTTGTAAATCAATGCACTTCTACTAACACTTTGTTCCATTTTCTTAATTATTTCAAGCTTATTGATAAAATTTTTCTTTTGTATCTCTCTTCGGATTTCCGTGTTACTTTAGACTGTCTTTATGCAAAGGGTTTACTAATTTTAGTTCTTGAAATAATGTACTGAAATCTTCATGTGCTGTTGCTGCAAACTAATCTCTAATGTCTTATGAGCATCTAAAAACAAATATGCCTTTAGAAGGCGTGTGTCATTAGAATGAGAGTTTACTGCATTGATTCAATTGCTAGTCAAATCCAGCGTCAAAATTCATTGAACATTTAATTAGGTCTAAAGGAATAATAGCATGGAAACAACTTCATTAGAATATTTGTAGGGAAATTCAGTTTTTGATTGAAGATAAAGAATTTCTTCAAAAAGCTAGAAGTTGATTTTAATACTACATTTGTTAAAGTTGTTATTTAAAGCAGTGATAATTCTGTGAAGAAATAATTTTAATAATCGAATGTTTGTGTCAATTTTCATATATACTTATTTCTACTGTAACTTTAGTGAAGTCTTTGTTCATCTGCAGTTGAAAATATCTATGAAGAATAATTTTTGAAAACAAATAAAAGATTTAATAAATAGTGTGTTTATAGCTGAAGATATTAAAAACTTTTGTGTTCAAAATAAAGGTGTATATTATACTTTCTTAGCATAATTAATCTATTAGCTGTAGTCCTAATAAAATTTCTGTTTTATTGTGATTGACAGCAACTCAGGTTTATCAGGAAGTCAGGGTTTTTTATCTCACAATATACAAGAGCTTTTATCTTGCAATGAATAACTGTTACGCTTGCTACCTTTTACAGTCGATGGATTAATCTGTTCCGTATTGTATTATTTTTTTATGGAACCTGGAGAAAAATTTGCATAAAATTCAACAATGGCAGAAAATTGTAATGGTTGAATTATATTTATTTTTTTTTTTTCCAGATCAAAAA
Source organism: Thysanoteuthis rhombus (assembly GCA_963457665.1). Taxonomy (NCBI): domain Eukaryota; kingdom Metazoa; phylum Mollusca; class Cephalopoda; order Oegopsida; family Thysanoteuthidae; genus Thysanoteuthis; species Thysanoteuthis major. The sequence continues at coordinate 6,559,749 of OY735240.1, read as the reverse complement.
ATTTAGTTGTGTCATCTCTTGGAAATTGTTCAATGAAAGAAAATATTGGAAATATTTTTGGCGTGAAACAGGTAAGAAAATATTTTGCTTTTAGGATTCTACAGAAAATGATTTATGTCTACTTTTTCTCCATTCAATAACTCTTAAATTCATGAACCACTACTTACGACGCCTAAACTCAGTGGAACTCTTCACTTTATAGAATTTAAAAAAATGGACCTCATTTGTGAATTGAGTGAAAAAAATATGTAGTCATCTGATGGTGCAGGGGAGGTAACTTTGGTCAGAAGTTATTCCCCTAAATTGAATAATTACAAGAATTTAAGAGTTGGTAATTGGGTTCTTAAAACAATTATGACACTGTCATTTTTTTTATTGGGCATATTCTTTTGGCACAAAAAACATTTCCAAAACCTGTCCTTTGATTCTACCAGAAGATCATGTTTCAAGCAACATCATTAGTGACATAAAGTGTTATTGTTATGGATTTACATAACATGTGTTTCTGTTATTTTTATATGAATGGTATAATTCAATAGAAACAATCATTTTCATAGCTTCTTTTTACAGATTTTTACTTTTTGAACAATAGAAAATAAATTTAATCAAAGCACTCACAATACAAATTAATTATACCTGTTTTTAAAGGTCTGTTATTGCAACATATCTATTGTGCTTTTTTTCTATTTTAACCCAAAATACATATATTCATATATACTTACATAAAGGAAGAAATAACAGATTTTTAGGGTTTTTTTTCTTTTTTAATACATATTCTTAATGGTGTAATTTAATCAAAAAAGTAAAAATAGTCTTAAGAGATTCTTTGTGTGAATTTTTTTTCTTTTTTTCCTTTTTGAACAATAGAAAAAAGGTTTAATCAAAACGCTAATACGGTTTACTTATACCTGTATTTAAAGGTATGTCATTATTGCATTTCTATTGTGTCTTTTTTTTTCTATTGGTTTCAAATAATTCAATTATCTTTGAATATTCTTGTTTAATTTCATTGTTAGTATCATATTGGAATTCTGTTCAGCACCCGAGGTATTTTTTGTATTTTTTTTAATTTCTATTAAAAGCTTTTTTGTAAGTATGTAAGCCTAGAGGTCAACTCAAAGACTCTACTGTTTTTATTTTCTTGGTTTAATTTTTTTACTAATTGGAAGAGACATTCTAGACATGATTTGGTTCCAGCACTGATCAAGATCTTTCAAGTGTTTATTGTTATGCTTTTTTCAATTAAAGTTTAAATTCAATTTCAAGTTTAATTACACTTCCAACTGTCATTTTTCAAATTGCTGAGGAAAAGCTCCAAATCTCTTCTTTGTCAAATAAGCAGTTAACACCCATTATTGATTTCAAAACACTGAATTAAAGCACCTCAATCTTATTTTTAATGAAAATTTTTTTCTTTCTTAGAAATATATTTGGACTTTTTTCTTTCTCGCAAAAACTAAATACAGAAGAACAAATTTTTGAAAATTTCAATTATGTTTTTAAAAACTCACTATAATACAAAAAAAAGACACCATTGTTCTATGAAGTGACTAAAAAAGCTATAAAATACTTAAAAAAACAAAGCAACAACAAAATACATAGAATAAAAAGAAGAATAAGGAGAGATGTGATGGATACATTCAAAATGATAAAAGCTAGATAACATCTCAGCAAAAAAGTTCATTAGGAAAGAAACAACAAAATGTATAAAGAACACTAAAAAAAACACCAGAAAAAACTTCTTCTCTCAAAATATAATAAACAATTGGAACTCAATAGTAGAGCACAATCCAAAAACATTTGTAACAAAAACAGTAAATAATTTCTAGAACAAATAAAACAATTACACAAGCACAAATATTTGAATTTTTCTTACAAAAATAATGAAGTGGTTTCTTGTGATTTGAAGAAAAATTCGTTAGCAACATAGCTGTTTGGATTATTGCTGAGAATGATTAAGTAAAATTACTTCTGTTGAATAACAGTTGCAAGTGGAAAAATGATCAAGAAAGGAAGATGCAGTCTAAAGAGAGGTTCTTGTATCTCCTCAAAATCTGTTCCTGATGTTAAATTGGTTGGAGATCCCTTTTTCGGATAAGTTCTAACTGAAACTCTAACACCAGAAATTGACTAATTTGGCTTATTGGAAAAGCATTTAGCAATGGTCTTTGGGGTTTAATTCTAATTTCTAAATATTTAAAAAAATAGAAAATAAATTTTTGTGATTACCATCCATAAGACCATCGTTTCTTCACGAAATTTGTCACTTTGAAAAAAGTCAAATTTCCAAAGTTATGAGCTCTATTAACAATGTAATTATAATGCTAAAAGGCTTCCTTACACTCTGCTATTCATTCATGTGGAACAAAAAAGTTGACTCTGTTGCAGTATTTTTAGTAATATCTTATTTTTGGTGTATACTGCAGTATTTATAAACAATTTTGGATGTTTTTAGCCAGAGACATCTCCAATTATATGGCTACCAAAATTTTTAATGGTTTTTTTTGCAAAACTTATTTCATGGATAAATGATATTGAATATTTAAAAAGATATTTACTTTCTCTGAATACTTATGAAACATTATTAATTAAAACGGCTTTATTATTTGAAAAATATGTTTAAAATATTTTATAAAATCTGATGGTTTTTTTTTTACTATTGTTCAATTTTTGACACTACTCAACAAAAACAGTCCTTTAGCCACAAAAGGAAAAGAGAAGGTTGACACAGAATGATTAAAAACCTGGAAGATCCTCAGGAAAAAGTATAAAAGTTTTTTTAAAATTTTGACTGTTTTCTGGGTGAAAGCAGAAGACCCTTGGACCTGCTAGTGCACGTGTTATCTAAATCAATAACCATAATACTTTACATTGCGACTGGTGTTGCTTGAAACTTGACCTTTACAGCAGAATCAAATTTTTGGTCCCTGAAAATGTTATTGTGCCATTTTATTGACTTGAAAAACTGAAATAAATCAAATTATTTCATTTTTTTCAAAATTCATTGTAAAGAAAATTTGCATCAGCTTTTGTTCGAACTGATATAGAAAAACATTTGTTTTATCCTTATTACTGTGTTTATAACCTCAAAGATTATTTTTTAATCATAGACCTGCTGATTCCAGACATGCCTTTGTTTCTATTCTGTGATTCATAGTTCTCAATATATTGGAGTACTAACATCCACACACACTCACACATATGTTAGTACTTTATAATATCGATATGTCATTATATCAATTCTTTAATACATTAGCTCAATGGTTTGAAAATGAAGGATGGAAGAAACACATACACTCACGCAATATAAGTTTTAAGTTATCTTAATGTACTAGATGAAGCATTGTCATTTTTGATTTTTATTTCCACCTTGTTTTAGGAGTAGACTATTACATCTTCTACTTCTAGTAAATGTAATCAAACAATGCATCATGAAGTAAAATCGGATTCGGAAGAATGTAGCTATTTGACTTTGAATGATCTCTGCTGGTTAGCTTTTGTAGTGTAATCAGTAATGCTCTGTGCCTGTCAGACAAGCTCCCATGGATGTGAGTTCTAATTTCTTAGCAATGGTTGTAGAATATAAAAACCACCTGAGTGCTCTGATTAAAAACAACAAAAATAACACAAAAGGAAAACTAGTTGAAAAGCTTAACTGAAGCTATCCACTCTTACAATAGAGATGTAAAGAAATGAAAGTATCTCCAAAGTATGTGTATATATATATATATATATATATATATATATATATATATATGAGAGGGAAAGAATCATTCTTTTGTCAGTAATAGAGAAAGCGTGTTCAACATGAGAATGATTTGTTAAATTTTAGATTTCATCTTATAACAGGTTTTCTATTCTCAGATTTATTTGAAATGGAAGGAGTTGATTATTAAAATCAGAAATTTGCACTATAGAAATCTTGCTGCTTGTTTATGTCTTATTTATAAATCAGATAATCACCTTCATCCTCTCTCATTTTCAAAATTCTTGTCTCTCTATAATACATAAAAGAAAATATATCAGAAAATAAGTATAAACATAGTAAGTTTACCTTTTGAATTATTTTGTTTTTGACAGTTGCAAACTCTTATTGAGTTTGTGCAGATAAAACCAACCCAAGAAATCTGTGAAGATTTTGGAATAAAACTGACAGAAAAAGAAACCAACCTGTTCAAGTAAGTATATTTTCATGTTCCCCTCAAAAGATTGCAATCTGAAAGAACTAACCACAAAGGAGATGTTTACAAAAGAGATACTAGAAAAGTACTTAGGAACTAGAAAAGGCTATTCTAATTATGGCCAAGGACTAGAAAAGGCCAGTTCGATAAAGGCCAAGGTATGATAAAGACAAGTGCTAAGGAAAAGAAAAGGCTAGTAAGATAAGGGCTCTGCAGGAAAGAACTAAGGACACAGTCTTCTAAAAGGGAGAGTGGATTCATTTGTATAATATTTATATAAGCTCTATGGAATAAAAATAACTGGTTTGCTTTGTTACTTAATAGAAATCCGTGTGATCAATTGAAAAATTGGAAAAGGGAGGTAATCAATGAATAACTTCTTGTTCACTGAAAAGTCAGAATTTTCAAAAAAAACAAGCATGAACTTGGATGTGCTAAAGGACCATTTTGGGAATAACATATAATATTAATTGAATAGAAAGACCCCTAAGAAATGCTATGCACTGGGCCCATCAATGTTAAATTCAGTCGTCAGCAGCACTGTTGTATTGAGACTAGAAAGGTCAAGCAGGTCAGTGTTGTCCAATCAAAAAATATTTTTTGCACTATTTTGTCTACCAAAAAGATATCAAAAATAGTCAAAAACACGCCAAGCACTGAATCAGTTTAAACCAACTGAAAAAAGAAATGGATTAAACAAAGACGTTTCAGTAGTCAATGGACAAAACTCATCAGTTGCTTATTATCATATGTGTATGCATTACAAAGATCAAGTTCGGTTTTGAAGAAGTTTGTGTGTGGGGGGGGCTTGGATTAAGGTTTGTAAAAATGGAAAATTTGGACAATATGTACCCACTTATAACGTGGCAAATTATTATAGGCCTTGACTTTCTCATTATAACAGGTCTACAGTATACATATATATATATATATATATATATATATATATATATATATATATATATATATAGTCTAGGAAGCTTTACAGCTTTAAGCAATAAACAAAGAAAAAAAATTGAAAAAATTTCGATTTTGTGTCACTCCAGTCACTCATTTCCCAATACCTGTCAATGCAATTTATGTAATTTTCTCCAGTATTTTTCCCTCTGTTTCCCCTATACTTTGTTATTATGGTACAGAGTATGAATTATCTCTTGTTGGGATCATCATGTAACTGTTTTGTTGATTTTAAAAACAAAACAGTTATATCAAAATGTCACCCTAGCAGTGTTGATCAAACACCATCTCCATTTCTTACTATATAGCTTATGACCTGGAGGTAGTCTGTCATTTCATATAGAGTATTATGTGTAATGTGTATATATTAATATATATATTTTGTATGATTGGTAATGTTTATCTGCCTATTGCATCCAGTCATCTGCCCTCACTGTTTGTGTGATTTTTTTTCTAAATTTGTGTTTCAACTACCTATCTGAAACTGCCTTTGGCTTTTCTGTCAAAAAACGTTTCTCTTTGTAAATGAGAATCAACAAAGTTCAATATTCTTATTGATCAGGCACTTCATCTGATTTCAAAATTTTACATTTTGTTCATCTCATCTTTTTTTTCCAATAGACTTGAAGGGTTTGTTTCTAAATGTGAACATAATTCTGGAAGAAGCACAACAGATCGGCAATTTTTCTTCATTAACAAACGACCGTGTGACTTTGCTAAAGTAAGTGTTTTATAATAAAGTTTTTAATTGCTGAAAAAATTAAAATTACTAATACTAAGATGTATAATAATCAGTTTTGTGTATACTGTGATGTTTTAGATTTTTTTACAGTGATGACTTTGAGAGAAAAGTCTTAATGTTATTGAACTTTATGTAGTTGGGTCTTGTAGGGTAACTATGTATTTATTTGTCACTTATCTAGATGGTGGCCAATGTCTGTAGATAGAGTATCATTCTTATGCTTCTATTTCAGACCAGCTTTTTTCCTTTCTAAGACAAACTAATTTTTTATTTCATTTCTGACAATTTTGATAAGTTCCTACAAAATCCTGACTTGTTTGATCGACACTTGCTTAAAAGCCACCTTTGGCAGTCTTTAAGCTCAATGTTTAGTCACTTCCTATTCATATAATTTATGTATTTTGATTATTTGCTAATTCCTCTTATTTTCAAGAAATAACAGTTTAATGGACAATAATTAGAAATCAATAAACCTGGAGTTATCTCCTTTAGGCAGACATTTTTTTTTTCTTCTTTTTACTCAATAAATTTACACAAAACCCAGTGACCCATTTGAGTGGCAATGTGGTGATGTCATCAGTTCTGGTTCCATAAAGGATAGAAATAACGTAGGAAAAAATCATGCTTTTTTCATTCTTTCCTGAATTTTTTCATAATTTCAACGGAAATCTTGCATAGTTTGTAAGTACAGGCCAATTAATTCTGTACTGAAAATTTTGATTCATTCACAAACGAAAAAATTTGATTGAAATCAGCTCATTTTTTTTACTTTATGTTAAAAATTAAAAGTCTCTGTGTTCTGGGCTTTAAATATGCTAATTATCAAATTACACTGGTTTCAGTTTTTAAAAGTGTAAACATTGTCTACTTGAATGGGGAAAAAATGAAAAATCAAAATCTTCAATATGGAATAAATGGCTACTTACAGACTATGCAGAATCTCAGTCAAAATAATAAAAAAAATCAGCGAAGAAAGAAAAAAGCAAGATTATTTCAATATAATCTGGAACTGGATTTACACTGATGACATCACCACTTTGCTGCTCTATTGGAATGGGAATTACTTTATTTTTTAAGTGAGAATATCTCAAACAAACATTTTGCCATGATACCCTGTTTTTGCTATGTTATAGTAACACACTCTCACCACCCCCGCCCTGCTTCCCTTCTTCCACCAACTCTAACACAATGTAAAAGGTTGTGGAGGAATAGTTAACACACCCCGGTCTCCATCATCACAGCAACTCCCAACCCACCCTAATTAAAAACTAGTAAAAGAACAGGAAAAGTAAAACTATGTTATCAGTTGAAAATCTAAAGAGAAAGGCACTTTTTTATTTAATGTCACTAGAAATTGTAGATCACTTTGAATTAGTGAAACAAATTATGGATGGATTGTTAGCATTAAATGGGCTTCAATTACAAAATATGAAATTGATATTGGATTTTAATTAATTGATATTCAACTATTTCTAATTAAGACGTGGCATTTGCACAGGTTACTGCTTGTATAATTGAATAATATAACTATTTTGTTAGTGTGTAAAAATGAAAACATCTATATTGAATGTATTTCAGATGAGTAAAGTTGTAAATGATGTCTACCATATGTATAATCGGCATCAGTACCCGTTTGTTGCTCTCCATGTAAATATTGCCAAAGGTAAGATCACTTGGTTGTATTTATAATTATTTTACCCTAAATTTAATCTGAAGCAAATATGCACCCACCCCTACACAGTCACACCCAAAAATGAAAGAATTTTGGAATAACAAAGTCATTAGGATGTGAAAGTGATTGATTTTGTTGAGGAAAATCTTCTTCAGAACAGAATATTTATTGAATTGAAGACAATATAAACTGGTCAAAATTAGTCACTTAATAGAAACTGTCATGTGACCAATGTCTTTGGCAGCATGCCATGTTGAGAGTGATCAATTGAAAGAAGGGGTGATCAATGAATATGTTACTTCTCTCACCTCACTGAAAAAAATTCTGAATTTTCAAAAAAAAACTAGTGTGATTACTGCCAGACACAAACTAAGGGACCAATTTAACAAAATTTACATTGTAAATTGAACTTTTCTATACAAACTTATTGGGGAGGGTTAAAACAACAAAAAAACGTTTTTCTAGGTATAATAAGTAAATATTTAAATGTTCAGCCCTCAAGCTCCATTGGTGTGGCCTATATGCAAGTCACATACATGCATAAATAGCCAGCCAGCCAAGCTTGAAAACTGAAGAAACCTATGCTGACAGTTTTATTTGATGGTTTGTAACTGATATTACAATATTAGCAAAATCAGTTCCATTTTTTTGTTTGTCAATCATAAATTGATTCTTTATGAGTTAATTTTTTTAGAATTTCCTTCATTCTCTTTATCATTTTATATTTTCTTTGACTTCTAGATTCCCACTTTCAATTGGCACCTGAGTTCTATAACCCAGACAGTACCTCTTGATTAAATTAGAAGGGGAAAACAAAATATACAATATTTCTATCAGTTTTTGATCCAACATTAAAAATCAAGTTCGTTAGTTTGATATATTGCATGAGGATATAGAAACATTTCCTCACTGTCTTCGTCTTGCTAATTATGAAGGTTGTAGAAGCAATGAACTTTCTCTCTGTTGTATATTCTATTCATTCATATGAGTTATTTAAAGCATTTTCTGAGAATCAAATGTAAGGATCATAGATAAAAAAAACTTGAAAATAGCATTTTTTTCTCTTTACGCTGAAATTGCCATGTGTTCTACAAAGCTGACATAAATCTTGCTTTACAGAGAGTGTAGATGTTAATGTTACTCCTGACAAACGACAGATTTTCCTGGAAAATGAAAAATTGCTTCTTGCTACAATTAAGGTTTGTGAAATAAATTGATTCCTCATTTACCATTTTGGTTTTGTGAGAAAGAATATCCTCTCATTTTGTAATGGCTTCCAGAATGACCTTTTTGGCCTTTTCTCAATTTACTTTGATCTGACTTCCATTTAGATTGTTAATTAATGAATTCAGAAAGAAAAGGAAAGACTGATATTAAAGCTGTTTGACTGTTTGTGCTTCTAATCCTAATAGAGCTGTAAAAAATACTTTCTCTTAGCCTTTGTGAATATTTCTAGCATCTTGCTCACTATAAAGACAGTTATATTAGTAGCAGGGATTAAAATCTTTTTCTTTCAAATTATCACACTTATGAATGGATGATTTAGCTAGTTTTGAATAAAAACAAAATTTCATTTTTTTTATTCTAATAAATCAACATGATTAAGTCCAATTCTTTTGTAATATGAAATATAGATATTTTGAGACAATAGATATTCAGACTCATTAGTAAAAGCAAAAAAAAATAATAACTGAAAATTTACTTCAAATCAAATCCACATGATTAAGTTTATTTTAATTTTATCTTAATTTCTGTAGTAATATGAAGATCAAATATTTTGAAAAAATAAATGTACTGATCTGTAAGTAAAACCCAAAAGTTTTTGATGAAACCTTGTTAGTTGGCAAAATGCCGGGATACTATTTCGTCAGCAGCAGACATCACATTTAGTTTTGGATACTTACCCTGGAAACATTATAATAAAGAACGATTCTATTTATGCTTTAATCCTGATCTTTGTTTCTTTTATCAAAAAGTACAAAATCCAATGAAGTCTAAATCTTGCAGCAATTGAATTAATGACAAATATAAAAATTTGGTTTTGAAAAATGTTTTAAAATCTCCATATAAGTTAGATGTATTGTAATTTTTTAGTTCATCATAGGAATCATTCCATATCAAATTAGCAAGAGCTCCCCTAGTCATCCTCTTAGATTCTGCTGAAAATGATTGCAGGTTCTCCTATACCAAACTTATGGAGATATCCAAAATAATAAATCTGTACCTAATTGTTTAGAAATTGAAAATCTTTGAAATTCTACTCAATTTTATGCATTCTTCTGAACAAGCCTTTCTTTCCAAATTTCAATATTTATAGCACTTTTCATATGGCATGTGCAGTTTTGAATCCTTGTGACTTGGGCTAACTTTTTCTGTAGAATTCAAATGTAATCAGATCAGGTGTATCCTATATACTTTTCCTCCTACAAGTCTCTGAAAGTGGCCGAAAATCCAAAATGTAAAAAGATGATGCCCACTTAGAGAGCTTTTTACTCAAACAAAATGCTAGATGAAGCACTCAGTTTTTTCCTGTCATTTATAACATAATAGGTCATGTGTGTGCAAGGCCATGTGTATTACTGTTATAGGAGTATCAGAATGATTGTTTGAAATGTGCTTGATTTTTGTATGTCTTTAAAATTGCCTCTTTTCAAATCATTCCATTTGATCAGGAGGGCAGTTGACCACCATTTTTATGTTTTTACCATTTATTCTTATACATCTGAAGATGATCTGACAAAAACTTGTTGTTGCTGAGCTTCCTTATGTTTGAGAATTTTTCATACATACAAGTGGGCTAAAAAGTTCTGGTGTTGAATCACTAAGACGCATCAAAACAAAATTTTTTTTTTTCAAATTAGTGAATAGAATTTTTTACAATATGTACTATTTTTGCATAGAGAAGAATGAAAATATCTTGGCTATGTAATTATTTGTAAAAAAAAAAGATTTTCAAATATTTCTGGGACTCCTCTTGGATCCAAAACCCTGTTTTGAGAAGCCATGATTTAGATGGAGGGATCAATTCTAACTTCATTCAAAAAGAGTGCTATGATTGTATCAGTGTGCATATTTGATTGAGTGTTTCACTACAAAATCTGAATTTATAGATTAAGAAAAATGAGAAATGAATAAGAGTGATAAAATGTTTTTAATTTGCTACTCTATATTTTGCAGGCCTCTCTAATTACGATGTATGAGCCATCATCATCTGTTTATAAAGTTAATCAGTTAACAATGCACTTCTCAAAATCAGGTGAGTTCTTATTAATTTGCACTCATTATCAAATAAAGATTTGTCTGTGTCAGTCATTGTATTCATCCTAGAAATACACTTCTTCTTTTACCTCTGCTAACAAAGTTGGAAGAGATATATGTATTTACTTGCATCAACTAGTTTATTTGTCCACACGATATTCCTAAAAGTTCTCTATGAATTCCAATTAAATTTGGTGGAAGGGTAGGCAATGGACTATTAAATTCGGGAGCAGATCCAGGTATTTTTCCTTCCCTGCATTGTAGCTAGAATATCTCCAAAAATTCTCAATGAATTTCAATGAAATTTGATTGAAGGGTGGGAAATTAGCTACAGAAGAATTGATTAAAATCTTAGGTTGGATCCAATCTTTTCCTTCCCTGCATCGTAGCTATATGTTCACACCATACAATATCTCCAAAAGTTCTCAATGGATTTCAATGAAATTTTGTGAAAGGTTGGGCAATGAGTTACAGACGAAGTGGTGAAATTCCAAGGCGTTTCCAGGAATTTTTCAGTTACCTCCACTGCATCGTAGCTATATGTCCACAGACTCCAGAACTTCTCCATGAATTTCAATGACATTTTCTAGAAGGATAGGTCAGGAAGAAATGGTTGAATTTTGGAATGTGTCCAGGAATATTTCACAGTTACTTCCCTTGCACTGTACCCAGTCTCTATCGATGATCGTTATTTCTCTCAAATTTTGATTAAACATTAATCGTTTTTTGTCATTGATTAATAATTGTTTTATATTTTGTTAATTTCATGTTTTTTATAGAATCCTCCTCTCATGAATCTCAACAAATAAAAAGCCCTGTCCAAAGGTATGACTTGTTTTATTCTCATTAGGTGCTTCAGAAATTTAGTCTTGTACCATACTTGGCTCAGTCCAAACATATCAGTACTTGATTGATATTTATTTCGATTTATTCAGTCCATACTTTGAACATTACTGTTTGAAGACGGATCTGAATAGACAATGATATTAACACAATTAAACACACTTTATTTAACAACTATTTATCACTTACTTACAAGCATTATTCTTGAGACCGAATAATAGGGGAGATTGGAATAAGCAGGTGGGGAGATAACAATCTAATTAGCAGGTGTAGTAGAATAAGCAAAGTGAGGTGGGAAAAAATATTAAAATTTAATCGGGTTGAATAAGCAAGGGTAATGGAAAAAATTGAAATCTATCTATCAATAAAATCAAGTGATTGCTTACATATTTGAATCTATTTAAGTACTGTTATTCAGATTCACTTCTTCAAATGAACTGAACTGATGTTTCATAATCATTAAAAACTTGGTCATCTGTAGAATTTTATGGACAACAACAAAATATATGCTTTTCAGCCATTTTAAAAAAAATAAGATTATTCTTTTTGAATTATCTTTTTTTTTCTTTTATGCACAATAATTTTAGTCTGAACAGTAACAATATAATTTACTCCGTTACTCATAATAAATAAATAGATAAATAAGATTCACTGTAGTTTTCAATTGAATTATATTGATTTAAGTTGAATTGTTTCTCATTTGCTTAAATTAGATTGATTTAAATCAATATTATCAAAAGCTTCGAATAAGGGTAAGTAAATTTGAATATATTGTCACTGTTTTGATTAAATTCATTTTGCGTAAAAAAATAAAAGAAAAGAAAAAATTCTGTCAATAAAAAAGATGTTGAATAACCAAAATGATTACATTACATGACCCCAACTGATGCTATATGAATGTCTCCTTGAAATGAGTCATATTTTTAGTTCATGAAAACAATATGTGCCAAAAGATATATATAAAAGAATATTCAGTTATGATGATATGCAAAGAAGGTTGCTCTCAAATTATCCAGTTGTTCCAGAGAAATATCTACAGATTATAAATGCTCTGCATTTAATTAATTTTCTGCATGCAGTATCAAAATATAAAAAGACGCTAAAAACTGCATAAAATAATTATACCAAATTCCTCTGTCCTTTGTGAGTAAAATATGTAGAATGAATATTGAGATTTTGATTAGAATATCTAAAAAATTGAGATTTTGCAAAAAAATCTCAAGATATCTGAGCCTCATTAAAAAAAATATTGTTACAGATATCCAACATCTAAAAACAATTTAACTAAATACAACAATAAATATCTTAATTTAATATAAAATATCTGCATTAGCTTTGCTGCAAATTTTTTATTAGGGCAGATTAGCAGATCTTCATTGTCAGAATAATTAATGCACAGTGTGGGGTTGGAATTTGGTACTCAAGAATCATCCTTTACATGTGTGGAAAAAATATATGTACTTTCAATTTGATCAGAAGTATATCTTTTATGTGTTTATTTAATAAAAGGATATTCTGAGGAAATAGTATCATTAAATTTAAAAAGCTTATGTATCAAAACTATTTTTTCCCTATTTTTTTGTGAAAAGATTTAAATGAAATAACAACTTCTTTCTTATTTAAAAAAAAGATTGGGTTAAAAAAAAGTTGTATTGAGATGAAATAACAAAATGAATTCTATTTCATCACAATATCCTTTTTGATTAAATAAACCTATTAGAACTATATTTTTTGTTCCTTTTCAAGGTTACAGGAATGTTGCTGTACACTTCATAGAATATGAGAACATATACAGAAGTGATGTTGATGAAGATACTCAAAAATATCATTTTCCTTTTTCAAAACTATGTAAAAAAAAAATAAAAAAGTAGAAATTGAGCTGTGTCTGTCATGAGGATACATCTACTATCAATGTATAGATCAAAAGGGAAAAAAACCCTGTTGGTTGTGCTATCTTAATTGTTGATCTTTTATCTTTGTGTCAGTAAAGTCAATCTGGTCAGAACACATAATTTTATTAGTAATTTATTCATTTTTGATTAACCAACTAAATCAATATTTAATTGTTATTATTATTTATTTATATTACTATTTATTGTTATTTATTTATATCATTATGATACTAGCATAGAACTCGTCTAGAATGATGGAACATGTCATATTTGACGGATTCGATTCTAATCAAAAATAATTAACAATGCTTCATCTAAAAAGAAAAAAGTAATTATGATAATATTACTGTGTTTAACTCCAATTTTTTTAAACAGTTTTTCAACTCTTAATGCCATGAATCTTGTAGTTTGTCTTTGACAAGAAGCTAAAAGTCAATTCAATACGTTATATTGACTTTTATGTTATGATTCATCAATAATTTATATATTTTGTTTTTCAGTCAGCGTAACACTGAGACCTTTGAACAAAGTCAGGTATATATTTTCTATTCAACTTGATTAATTTTGAAGAAACTTATAATTTTGATTTTCACTTATTGTTGAGAACCCAGTTTTTAGATCTTACTTGGTTCATAAATTCTGTTAAGTAGTGTAAAATAAACCAACTTGTATATATCCATACCTACTGCTGAAATACATCTGTGGTAATGTTCCCGACAAAGCTTTCATCAGATGATCACCTTGGGATCATACCACCAGATGCAATCTCTGTCCATCCAGTAATATCATTTTACATCATTTCTCTGATTTTATCAGTAGTAGTCATAGAAATAGCTAGCAATAGATATTCCTTTAAGTCAGTGGTTTCAGAACTAGGGTCTGTAGACCACAGTGGGTCCATCAAATAATGCTTGGTGGTCCGTGGCAATGTTCCCTCTAAACCTGACATTGCAAATCTTTTGGTAGAGAAGCAACATCCATGGTAGAGCTATCAAAACACAATCTACCTGTACCATACATTAGAATTCAAATAAATAGATTTTTTAAAAGGTAAAAAATTGTTTGTTTTTTTTTATTGTAGTTCATTAATTAGTCTAAAAACTAACTGCTGAAAATAAGCGTCTGCCAGAATATTTTCTAAAGTTTTGAAACAATCAATCTGAATAACTAATGGTTGTATTTTTAATCATCAAAAATGTCTTATTCATTCAACTTTTGAGATTGGAAAAAAAATTACTGAAAGAGATCAATTTTTGGTAAAATATAATTACAGTTTATTTTTTTTCTGCATGCAGAGTGTCAGTCGAAGTATCAGCAGTTTGGCCCAGTTGAAACGGTCTTTTTCTAGTGCTTTTGTCAAAGAGGATTCAATCAACATGAGTCCTTCTTCAAAATCATTCAAATTTTCTAGTGAAAAACGTAAGTAAAATTCTTTTTATCTTGAAGCAATTGAAATATTTAGTTTCTATACTTGGAATTGAAAAGTTGGATTTTTTTTAGTGAAACATTCAAGATATTTAATTTTTGTTGTATCTATTTAACAGAGACTTTAATTTTGTGGTACTTTTTTATCTGCAGTCAGTGATATCTTTGATTACTTTTGTTCCTTGTGATAACATCTTGTGACACGATAGTCCTTGTGGAACGATTAAGAAAAGATATTTCATTATCTACACAAAACTACTGATGTTTGTGAAAGGCCTTCATCAACAAAGAATACAATTATAGCCGTAAAGGAACCAAAATACCATCTTGGTTAAGTGTTGTTTGTCTCCATAGCTCAAAGTATGGAAAAGGGAAATGTTCTCTGGAGAAAGCTGATTGATAAGAAAAATTTGTACTTTTATTTTCAAGAAAGTAGAGAATAACGATTTGTGTACCAAGGGTCAGTGAATAATGACTGGGATCAATATATTGAGAAGCTGGCTAAATCAAACCGCTAATATAACTGAGCTGATCTTTCGAATATCAGCATGAATTGAATTTCCATGTGAATAGAATCAACGTCCATTTGAAGTTGCTGAGGTAAGTAGAGAGGATCTCCATCATGCCAAAACCCAATTTTTTTCGGTGACCTCAAATACATCTCCTCTCACAATAATCTTGTTGAATTGTAATTAGTTATAGAAGTGAAACCACATTCTATGGTTTTACTCAAACAATGAAATCTACGTAGACCTGCTTGGAAAGTGTTGGCAATTCCTTCCAGTTCATCTATCTTTTTGACCTTATTGAAGTAAATAGTTTTACGCTGGCTACAGCTTCAGCCATCGTTCCTTTGAGATATGTGAGATAAAGTGACAAGCACCCAAATTTGCGTTACTCACTTCAACCTGTGCTATTTTACGCTAGCATGGGAGTGAAGAGATTTGTGTTTTACACACAAATTGTCCCACCCTAAGTTTGAACTTCGTTTGCCTAGTCCATTTTTTATACTGTTACTGCTTTTAGCCTCGTTAGCTGATGATAAATTTCACAAATGCAAAAACCACAGAAGACTCTGTAATGTTCATCCAGATTGAATATTTTTTCATATTGTTACAATTCATTTCAAGCAAATGAAAAATTAGAATTTCAAATGACTATATATATAATTTCTGATTTTCTTGAAATTTTTCCTAATCAAAATATTATTAGTTATTATTTATTTTTAAAGATTAATTTCACTTATGTGACTAATACAGATATCCTGTTTATTTTTTGCTTTGTTTTTCAGAGAGACGAATAAGTGTGTCTCCCGAGAAGAAATCCAAGCGACTTACTGATGGAATTTTAAAATGGATGACTGTAAAAAATAAAACGAGTGATCTTGAAGTTTCCAATGACAAAACAGAGACTAATAGTAGTAATGAGAAAAGCTTACTTAATCATTCGTCTTCCCCAACAGATAAACTTGAAATATCTGAAGACATGAAATCCGGTGGCCATGATGACTGTGAACTTTTATCATCTCCTACAGAAGAGAGTCAAGAAACATTGATTTTAACCCCTCATACTCTCTCTTCCTTTTGCAGTCCTGAAAGATCAAAAGATGATAAAGAGAAGAGCAAATCTCTGAATTCTCCTCTCTCACCTTCTTTGTCATTCCATTCTAATGAACAAACGCTTGAAAAAGACAAAATGGAGGAAAATGAAGAAATTACTCCTAACCAACAGAAAATTGTTACAGATGGACAAGAGTGTAACGAGAAATTGAGTGAAAATCCTACAATAACTCTTTTACAATTTGTAAGTAATTCTTTTCTTTCATAAATTACTTGCACTATTATACCAATCTCTATTGTTTTGATCATATTTCTGATCTTCCTCTCAGAACTTCAGATAATACTTATTATTACCCTTTTCAAATTCTTTATTATACTTTAAATAACCTCTGCATAAATTTCCATGCAGGTTAAGTACACATAGGCAATTGTTAGTAAGACCGACTTGCCAGGTTTGTCAAAAGCCTGGTATTATCCAATAGTCACCTATTTAGGTCTTGACCAGGTTTGACATTGCCTGACTTCAATGGCCTTATGAGAATTGATGTATCCAACGTGGTTTGGCTATACCCACTTAGCCTGAGGGAGAGGTTATTTAATCGTAGTCCTTATGCTGAGTGCTCAGCAGAGAGGCAATTCTTAAAGTCTTAGGTATGATTTGGCATTGGATTAGACCATAGCCTTTGCAAGCCAGAGATGAGCGCTCTACCACTTGGCTATGTTGATCAGTGCATTTTAATTGTAATTATTTGAATTTTGTATTTTAGGACACCAAAACTCCCTGTCTGCGGAAAGAGAGGAAAATGGTTTTCTCTATGAATTCTCTTCAACAGAAAATTGAACAATTGAAGAAGAACAAAGAAAAATCAGATGAGAAATTTTGTCGAAGTTTCCGTGCAAAAATTTCTCCTGGTGAAAATCAAGCGGCCGAGGAAGAACTGAAGAAAAATATTGACAAAATGATGTTTGAACAAATGGAAATTCTGGGACAAGTATTTACTTATTTATTTATAAATACATGTGAAAAAAACTCAGATATATGGGTCTCCCTGGCTATCAAAGCCTTTTGTATGCCAAAATAGCATAAAGAAAAGAAATCATCAATTTATATGGGCAAAATTTTTGAGCATCTCCAGAACCAATGAAATGTTTAGAAAGAGTGAACTGAAAAAATGGAGAAAGAGATGATCAATAAATGAGTTACCTCTCTTGCCTTTTGTTCATCTGCTCACTAAAAAAGGTCTGAATTTTTAATGACCAGTGTGAATACTGCCAGTCAGTAAGTGACCATTTTAGCATAAATTTACATTTTAAATTGACCCTAGCACTAAAAACCTATTGGGGAAAGATTTAAAAAATAAAAATGAAAAACAAACAATGAAAAGAATTTTAAAAAATGGAACTCTTTTGTGAATTGAATTGAAGAAAAGTTTTAAAAATATCAAAAATGCAAGGGAAGTAACTTTAATTGGAAATTACTTTCCTCAGTTCAACTTTTAAATTCCCCAAAATGAATTCAAGAGTCAAGTTATCAAATTACCTTTGTCGAGCTAATGTGATAACTATATAATATTGTTATTACAATGTATCAGGTCTGAGTTATCAGCAAAATCTTTTCTTGGCTAACCAATTGTATAGTACATGTCACGTCTCTTAAGAGATAACCCTCAGTGGAGTATGATGGCCGGTGAAGAAGTCTGCGTTTCTGTTGCATGCATCACTTTTGATAATTTTTTATTTCATATACCTGTAAATATCTTTTTAATTGATTTATAATTGATTCATATGATTCATAATAATTGATTTGCAACGTGATTCATAAAGACAGGAATCAAAAATGATATATTTTTCTTGCAGTTCAATCTTGGTTTTATTATTGCTCGATTGAATGATGATCTTTTTATAATTGATCAACATGCAACGGATGAAAAATATAATTTTGAGATGCTACGAAGGCACACTGTTATGCAAGGGCAAAAACTTATCTGGTAAGTCTTTTTTTTCTATTAGTTATCTTCCTTCTCATTTTTAGGTCAATCGGTCAAAAACAAATAGAACAGTTTGTTTAAATATCAAGAATATACTGTTCTAGAAATTGGAAGAATAAGAATTGAGTAACTAATCTTGAAATAATTGATATGTTATACTAATTCTACAAGTTGTTTAACTATGATTTCTTTTCACTAATTTAACAACAACCAGAAATGAATCAACGTATCAGTTGGAATAAGATTTAAAAATTACGGAGAAAATCTGATGTTTCTGCAAGCGCTTATTGTTTGCTGACATCTGGACTGTACGGTCTGGGCTTATGGAATGGATATGTTTCAGTGATTTTGCGAAATCCCTTAACATTCCAGCAATTTCATGAAACCCCTACTTTCACAATCTTTATAGTAATGGTTAACAAGCTTTTGATGCTAACCATTACTGTTGTTGTGTGTTTGATCCTCACTTGGTACCCCACTACTTTGGCCTTTTGTCAAACTTGGCTAAATTAAGTGAATAATAAGTTGATTCTGCTTCAGTATTTACAGTGTATGTACAGCTTGATTTGACACAAGGTCTATATAGTGGGGCACGCGGTGAGGATTGAACTCATTACATTAGTTATGGTTAACAAGCTTGCAATCCTGACCATTACTGATTTTGAAACTAAGGATTTCATGAAATTATTGAAATGTACAGGTATTTCTGCAATTTTAGGCTTTGAGTCCTGGTAAAACAAAAACTACCATTAGTTTCATAACCCAGCTCCTATTTGTCTGTCTATATCATAGCTGGAGTCTTCTTTAATAGGTTTTAACTTTTAACATGCATTTGAAGAAACTGACAGCACAGAGAGTTAAACAGAAACTGGAAATATGACTAACTTAAAGAAGGATTTCAACTTGTTTAAGCTGTTTAGGAATTTCATCTCAATGTCAATTCTAAAGTGAAAAGAAGCATCAAAGTCTGGTTAGTCACTCTATAAAAACCGTCATATGACCTGCATCTTTTGGTAGTGTTGGGGGTAATTAATTGGAAAAAAAGGTGATCAAATAATAAGTTACTTCTCTCACTATTTTTGTATCAGTACAAAATCAGAATTTAAAAAAAGCAAGCATGAATACTGCCCAACACAAACTAAAGGACCAATTTAGCATAAATTCTCCCCCTGGCCCAACTGATTAATGGGAGGGGAGGTAAGAAGAATAGTGCCTGCTGAAATACACACACTTCTTGAAAGTATTCTAAAGATAAATGAAAATTAACCCAAGATACATGTTGGAAATTTATGAGTCAATAAATTGTTATCATTAAATTGGGAGATGTCAAGTTCTCTTGCCAAATCATCTAGCTTTTGTCAAGACCTCAAATAGAAAACTTTTCTTAACATTTGAAATAGTTGAATGTGTTGACAAATACTTTTAAACAATAAACTTTTTTTTTTAATACCAAAATTTGATTTGCAGTTGTTGCCAAAATAATTGATAAAATGGCTCTTAGCTAATAGCAACCAGTTTAGGAGACAAAAATTAACAAAAATAGTTCATTTTCAGATTTGTTTGCAAATAGAAACACATCATTTAACAATTTTTTTAAAACATAAATGGAAAGGAAAGAAATTCTTTTTTTTTTTCCATAATTTCGCCTATGGGTATTATGTTTGTAGTTCTAATTACCTCTATTTTTCCACATTGTTATTCAAGAATATAAACTTATAATGTAGTTGAGAGATCAGTTTTCTTGGAATTTTTTATTATTGACCAAAGTTTTTTGCAAACAAGACAATATATGAGGTAAGATATTTACTTGTGTGAGAAATTAAAGGTCACCATAAACCAGCATAAGCATTCAAGTTATAATCTATTTATAACCTACCATACAATTAAAAGGGTGATTTTTTTCTATAGGCCTTACATTCCAATTACGGCTAATTGCTGTACAAAATAGCTGGATTTGTCATAAGTTTCTGTGTAAGTGGATTCATTCTTTATAATATCTAATATTCTATAAAATATCTAACTGTAATGATATGGCATTTATTCATTTATTTGTATTTCATCATGCTAAGAGACACAAATTATCTATATCATCATTAATTATTATGATGACATTGTAAAAATAGAATTTTATGTTTTGATGATGCAATGAAAATGCTGAATATAAAGAATAATAAGATGACTTGTTGTAAAAGATGCTTTCATTGATAGAGCAGTATGACAGCTTATGGCAAGAATGCAGAATGTTCAGTTAGCTCTGGTTTTTGATAAAATCATTTCGTGTTTTCATTTGCACTTAATATCATCAATGATTCTATAGTTTTTCATTTAAAAATCATCTGTCATTAAGGTAAGACTCTATTTGGGCCAAATACTATAAGAAGAATTGTAATTATAACATAAAAGTTGTATACTTATCTGTCTCAGAATTCATATAGCCTCAGAAAAGTAAAGTACGGATGGTCAGTGGTCATTGGGCAACATTTCCCCACTGTACTAAAAAGGGAGAATCAGGCTCCCCGTGACACTTTTGTGACATTAGTTGTGGGGATTAGGCAATTTTTGTCACTGCCCACATATATGCATATGGGCACCTATTTTGAAATGACCTTGTGTCAAATTTGGCCTCTTGGGAAGGCAAATAAATCAAATACTTATTCATTGTAATTATTTTCAAATTCTGCTTCTAGTCCACAGAACTTGGAGCTGACAGCCAGCAATGAAATAATCCTCATGGATAACATCGAGATTTTTAAAAAGAATGGTTTTGATTTCGTTGTTGATGAATTATCTAAGCCTGGTGAAAGAGTAAAGTTACTGACTGCACCAGTCAGCAAAAACTGGAATTTTGGAAAAGATGGTAAGATTTTCCCCAATCTCATCTAATGTTGTTCTATATATTTTGAGTACTACGACATTGATGATGTCCAAAAATGACAAAAGTATTTGAATAATTTTGCAATCGCACTCTACTTGTCGTTCTGCAGGGAAACTACTCTATAATTATAATTCAATTGTTACCTACCATGACAAATGTTACATACGTAGAATATAATCATACATGTGGAGTATTATATAAGTAGTTAATCATTGCCTAAGAAATGCTTTATCTTTTAGGAAATCTTAGAAATTTAACATTCGTCATCCAAGAGCTTCAGAAAATAATGATTTTTTTTCTTTTTTTTCTTACCTTTCACAGGGAAATACAAACCCCTGCTACAATGTCTTTTTAATACAATCTTTGTTAATCACCATAACATAACAAACAAAATATAACCTCTTATACATGATGCCTTGTGTCAATTCTAGCTGAACTTGATAAATATTGATAATATTCTGCTTCAATACTCCCAGTATATATGCAGCTTAGTTTGACACAAGGCCACAGTAATGGGGCACTCAGTCAGGATCAAACTCATTACAGTCAGAATGGTCAGCATCACTAGCTTGTTAACCATTACTACACTGATTGTGAAACTGGGGATTTTATTAGATCACAGAAATTTTCAGGGATTTCACAAAACCCCAGTGTCACAATCTTACGGTTACATATTCACATCTATGATAGAAAATAAAAAACTGGACTATAAAGGCTATAAAGAAAACTTATTGTACGTTTGGTAAAATATCATAGAATACTTAATGGTAATGATTGCTTTGGTGACCAAACATTTTTTCTCCTGGATCACTTGATGATTTTATAAAAAAGATAGCATTTGTGTGAGGAATGGTTATTTGATCAGCCAGAAACAAGTTGTTTTTGTACCCCACTAAAGAATACTGCATTTGTACCCGACTATGAATTGATGAGTAAAGAAACCTCTAATTTCTGTTTGAATACTGAAGACAATATTTTTCTATAATTTGATTTCAGATATTGAAGAACTCATTTTTATGCTCAAAGATTCCCCTGTAAGTAGAATCTTCTTAATTTTTTTTTTTTTTAAGTTTCACTAAATTTCTGAGTATGTCTGTGAATTTTTATCTGAATCAAAAGTTGTCTGTAAATAAATATTGTGGTATATAAATTTGAACATGAAGGTTCAACTCTACAATTCAAGAAAAGTAGCATTTGTAAATAGAGAAATAAGCAGTTAATAACTCAAGTAGTGAGTAAATACCATTTGAGTTCTTGGAATAATTAATCAAAACTAACTGAAAAACCTCCCAGAAATCGAGATTCCCTGCTGGTTCCTGCTGAAGACCTAAATAAGGCCTTTGGTACAAATGAGAAATAAAAACTGTTTTTCAGGTTTACTTCCATTCTGTAACACTGACTACAATGCACCATTTTTGCTACTCAGAGTTCATATATACATTGAATTGAATAAGACATTTAGTATTTTTTAGATGGATATATACATGAAAATTAGATCACCATTGGGGATAATGTCAGCACAGACACACACATGAATTCCTTTTTGTAAGACTGATATGCAAACATTTGATAAATTAAACTAATAAGCAGAGTAAATCACTATAAAAAAAGGGAAAACTCAAAGCTGGAAATCAGATAGCATTTAATTCAATAAATTTATGCTGGCTACAGCTTCAGAGGACTTTGCAAAGGCTTCACATATTAGAAATATCTCTGTTTCAGATAGTTTTTTGAAGTTTGCAATATATAAAGCAGACTGAAGTGATAAACACTGAAAGTGGAATCACCCAGTTTACCATAAACTATTTTACCCATAGTTGGTGGGAAGAGAGAGATCCATGCCTTTCCCAAGGGCGTTAGTATCGGTCCTAATTTCAGCTTGATTTGAACTCAAGTTGCCAAGTCCATTTTTGGCACTGCTAACCAATTGGCCGTCGACAGTTCCTATTATATTTGGTAAATTAACATCCATTCAACAATAAAATATATTGCCAACATGGGGGGGGGGGGGTCATCTATTTATTTGCACTCCCACCAGAGCAAAATGCAACACAGGTTGCTAAAGCAACTAAGGTTGCAAAAGTGTTGGGACAAGCCCGAGCTGTCCCTCTTAGTACAATGAGACAGCGCCACCCCAAAAAGGCTAGAAATACGGCAGGGATGGGCATCAAATTATCAGCAGTAGTTTTGATTATGCCTTACAGGAAGATCATTAGTAATAAAGGAAAATATAGAATATATGCTTTATGTCTTGTTCTAATTTTAGTATCAAGAAGTTTTACATAACTGTACTGTAATTGGCAATATATACCTACATATGTTACCAACATCTTTGTCAGATTTGCTCATTTGCATATATTCTATTTAAAATGTAGAACAATTAAGTACAGGTTCCAGAACTACCAAAATTAAATATGAATTCTCATAAAGTCGGCTGTTATGAACTTTTTTTTATCTACAATCTGCTATTTGGATAGATTAATGAAAAAAATGGTTGACTAAGAAATTATTATTCACTTAACAATAAAATACAGAGCTAAAATGAGGAGGGGCATCAATCAGTAGTTTTGGTTATGTCTTACATAGGAATCATTAGTAATAGAGATTCATTAAGACAAGGTTGTTTATAAGATTTTTATCACTTTTGTTAATTACTTGACCTATCAGTATCTATTACATCATTATATACCTTTAAGAAGTTTAAATATAATATTTGAAAGAAACATTTTTTGAACGCCCTGTACAGATATCAAACCTCCTATGGGGATCATATATACTATTGCTCATTTATGAACTTTTGATGGAAGTAAATAACACAGGATTTGTAGTTTCCAATTCTTTGTTGCTTTCTGTTCAGGGGGTGATGTGTCGTCCATCAAGAATCCGTCAGATGTTTGCATCTCGTGCTTGTCGTAAATCAGTGATGATAGGAACAGCACTCAATAAAAGAGAAATGAAAAAGGTTTGTTTCATTGTTTTTGCAGATGCGAAGTTGGTTGTCTTTTCAAATGTTGTCAACATAGTTTGTTTAACTCCTCAAATGATATTTGTAGGCTTTCATTTTACTCTTGAGGTATATTCTTAATGTTTTTACTACAGAAATTCAATACAAATAATTTTACAATAAAAATATGTTGCTTATGACTCTTTATATAAAATTTTGTTTACAAATTTACTGTAAAAATGTATTGTAGACTTGAAAAATACATTAAAAATCATCTACTGAAGAAATGCATGATGAAAGAATTAGATATTTCTACAAAATGAATTTGAATACTTTTTACTTTGAGGAATACACTACGAATGAGTCGATATGATAAATTAATATTGGATTTTCACTGATTGAATTCATTATCAGAATAATATACTTTATGGTCAACCCAACATATATATATATATATATATATATCACTTTTTCTTATAATGTACAGCCATGATTATTTTACTGTCATTGAGTTTGTTTGAAATCTTTTTAGTTGGTGATGCACATGTCTGAACTTGATCAACCTTGGGTAAGTCTCTTTGATATTTTACAAATTCATCTCCACAAAAACATTTATTGATATTTAAAACTGTCACCAAAACTGTTAAAATAGGTTTCTTCAAGTTTCTTCTTTTTAAGCTGGTCTGGCTGTCTATATACATATATGTGTACGGATTGCACAAATGGAGCTAGAGGGCTGAAACTTTCTACAATTACTCATTATTTTTTCTAGAAAAAAGGGTCCACTTGACAATGTAAGTTTATACTGAATTAGTCTCTAGTTTGTGCTCACTTTTTAAAAAAAATTGAACAAAAGGTGAGAAAAATAATCTATTTATTGAACGCTCCTTATTCCAATTTTTTAATTGATCCCCCGAAACATGGCATGCTGGCAAAAGATGCTGGTCACATGATGGTTTCTATTGACCGACTAACTGGACATGTTTACCTACCATACAAAATCATTATCATTTGAAAAGTGATTTATCAATTTTGATCAATGAAATCTCGCAGAAATCAAATTGTGTCTACTCTTAAATCAATCAAATAATTAGGATTCCTGTATTTATCTGGATCAATTGAAATTTGCTGTTGCATGAGTACCAAATCTGCTCACTCTGGCCTTGTTCAAAAGAGTGACAGTAAAGGAGTGACATAATCATTGTATCAAAGGAGTAACATAATTATTGTATCAAAGGAGTGACATAATGAAGGTTAGGATAGGAATTTACTATCTATTATTCATCCATTATGAGGTATAGAATTTTGAAAATTTAATTTTACCTCCAAGTGAAAAAGTTGAAGAGCTCCAACCGAGAGCACTGGTACAACTGAAAGCCATCAACTTATTTAATTTATGATTTCACATGGGTACAATGGCACCATATGCTTCAAAAGCAATTGGTTTTATGTTTCAGAAGTAATTTGGAAGCTGTAAAATTGATTCAGAAGCATTCTACATTGTCACTTCATTACAGTAATATTTGTATCACTCCTTTGAAATTTATTCCCTTTGTTATGTCATCCCTCTATCATTTACTCATATTGAGATGTAAATCCTGATAAATTTTCATTATTTTTTTCCAGAACTGTCCTCATGGTCGTCCTACAATGAGACATCTGATCAATCTGAACATGTTACCAACGTCATGAACCTTTCGATGGTAAATGGCTGTTTTAGACAAAGACATGGGTTTGAGATAGCAAAAATTCATTTCAATATTTTAAGGTTTTTAAAAAGAAGACCCATAAAAGGTCCTGTATGATTGAAGAAGAAAAACATTAAATCATGATTCTTGAATAAAACAAATTGTTTTCAATTGATTTGCTTTTTTCCCCTGTTTACTTCCATTAGGGCTTATGTTTGTTTGTTAATTACCCTCATTTGCCAGATTGCAAAAGGGATATCTATTTGTATCATAATCTATTTTATATAATTTATCAAGGGTCCACTATTTTTTGAGGGGTCGTTTCTGTCATATTTTATGATTAAGATCTGTAAAAGGAGGATAATTCTAAAAGAAGTTTTTTCTGAGGAAATTTTTTATGCTTCCAATCAATAAGACCTTTGTTACCCCAGTGTTCATTTTGAAGAGAAATATCTTTAAATTCTCATTGTAAATCAACTTTTCTGCATTACAGCTTCAAAGTTTGCTGCTGTGTGGAAGCCTAACATATACCTATGTACATTCATATCTAAATGGAGTAAAGATTTGGTGTGCCACGTGAGTCAAACACATTTCTGAGTGTGCTGTCAAACAATGAAGTTTGAGAATCACTGCTACACTACAATGCACCCAAAGTTGACAGTAATGGAGTCAGTTTCACTCAGTAAGTTGTCTCTCCAAACACAAAAATTCAAATTGTCTTATGAATCAATATTACAGTAACACTTGTGTGAGTCATCCAGTTGAAAACCTGGATTCCTTTCTTGAAAGATTCACACATCAT
Organism: Thysanoteuthis rhombus; assembly: GCA_963457665.1. Taxonomy (NCBI): domain Eukaryota; kingdom Metazoa; phylum Mollusca; class Cephalopoda; order Oegopsida; family Thysanoteuthidae; genus Thysanoteuthis; species Thysanoteuthis major. The sequence continues at coordinate 6,532,923 of OY735240.1, read as the reverse complement.
AATCTCTTTACTCCCTATTTTACCATTCTTTGTGCAAGATAGACTGAGTTTAGTAAATATCTATTACAGTGTATCATTCTCCACTTGTACTCTCTTTGAGGGTGTCGCAGGGTTAGATACACACAGACAGCTGTTAGTATTTCTCAATGGTCACCCATCAAGGTGCTGACCAGGCTTTAACTTCAGTGATCTTAGGAGAACCAGTGTATCCAACATGATTTGGTCATAACTCCTCAGACTCAAGGAGAGGTTTCTCAATCCAAGTCCCTGTTTTAAAGTGTTTGGTTTGACTCAACAGTGGATTGAACTACAGCCTACAAAACAAGAGGTGAGCCCACTATCCATCACAGTAACACTGAAAAACAAGCAAAATATCAATGTATCTCTTTTGAGAACAGCAAACATAACTTACACCTGATATTCATAAGTTTTGGGTGTAATTTACACAAAAATCTGTGCTAATCTTAAAACATCTCTATACTAAGTCAATTTAAAACAAAAAATATAAGTTCAACAATGTTTCCACCATCTGTGGTTGCAGGAGGATGAAGAGCAAGCAGTTTTTCTTTGAGTCAATTGATTCTCATACTTGTAAAATATTGCGGTGTAGAAATATTTTGTGAGTATTGTTTTCAACAAAAATCATAAATGGACTTGTTTATTATGGAATCTATTATGAGTGGTCTTATTTCTTTGTATTTTTGTAGCATTGTTTTTAATTAAGATTTTATCTTGTTTTTTGACAATGTTTAAAAATCAATCATAAAAACATATTGACACTTATTCATTATGTATATATTTATGTTCTGTTTGCTTTCAACCACATCCATGTCCAATTTTGATAAAAATGATATGGCTGCCTTAGTTTTTCCAAAAAGTTTTTGTAAAATTCTAAAAAAATCTGCCATCTGCCATCAGGTGATTCCAGCAGACTGATTTGCTATCAATTTTGTTCTGAAAATCAGTAAAAAGATCGCTATGATGAAATTAGAATAATCTACTTGTCTATCTAGAAGTTATTATGTCCAAAAAAAATCAGAAAATCTTAAAGAAAAGAAGACGTAAGAAAAATGTGTTGTCGAAGCTTAAAAATCACTGAAGAAGAATTTTTGACATTAGATAGACAGAAAAATATTAATGCAGTGGTGAAATTGAACAATCTTATTTTACAAAGTTGAGTTACATGCCACTAAAATAGTTATTTTGGGCCGCTGCATTAATATTTTTGTCAATTTTTGTATGACCTTAACACAAAAATAGATAAAATATATTGATTCAGTGGTAAAATTACACTTTATGAAATAAGATTCATTTTGCCACTGCATTAATATTCTATCATTGATCTGTTGTTGAAATATTTCTTGTTCAGTGGTTGTTTAATTTATACAATTATATTAACACATTTTGCAGGTACACATTTTTCTTACTGGTTCTCTTTTCTTTAAAATTTTCTGATTCTTCCAGGATGTTATAACTTCTAGATAAATTATTCTATTTTCATCATTGTGATTCTTATTGGAAAGAATGTGTTTTATTGACAATTGTATACCAATACAATAATACCCCATCTAGCATTCATTCACTATTGCTCTCTTTTTCAAATATTCAAAAAAATTAACTTAATAATGCTAAATTTCCTAAATAAATATAAGAATAGAGTCATGGACATTTTCTGAAATAACTTTGGTTGATGTGCCATGTACATAAGAATAAACACATACATGATATAGATGATACAAATGATATTCAACCACCAAAAACATACTGCTCTAATCCATTCCATCAACAGTAACAACATATCATTTCTATTATTATTTGGACTATCCTCATCTTGGTTGTTTTCCATGCAACGTTTCGGCTGTTGTACTCTACGGCCTTCATCTTTTGTCATTAGGCCTGTTGGAATGAGCCATAGGTCCCGACATCTGAACAGGAATGTCAGGTGATTCGATGTTCGAGCTAATTTTAGGTAGAGACATTCAACTCATCTCCATTCTTTGACCATTTCGGGTCTGTACCAATTAGTTAGTGTTTCTCTGAATTTTTGAGATGAGGTATTATTATTATTATTTCTATTATTATTCGGACTATCCTCATCTTGGTTGTTTTTTATACAGATGATGGCTGTAGAGTACAAAGGCTGAAACGTTGTATGAAAAACAACCAAGATGAGGATAGTCCGAATAATAATAGATTTAATAATAATACCTCATCTCAAAAATTCAGAGATGCAGCAACAACATATATATTGTATTATATATAACATTATATATTTCACAAAGATTGCTGGAGCAATCTAGTTGTGCTTTTTTATCTTGACCTTGTAATGTCTTTGTTTCACACTGCATTTTTTCGGAATATATCAGAGCACTAAGTTATTATTATTGTAATCATCAAAAAAAAGTGTATACCTACTCAGTTGTCAACTGTCATGACGGAATTGTGAACCTTACCCCTGAAATTTTCTGTTGTATCAACTGGCATTTTGAGCCAAAAACTGAAAAGAATTATTCAAGACTTCCTCACACTCACACACACACACACACACACACAATTTTTGTATTGCATTAACCTGCACTTGATCAGCCCAAACACTGAATAGAATTATTCAACACTTCCTCACATGAACATACAATTTCTTATTGCATCAGCCTGCACTTGATTGGTCCAAATACTAAAAAGAATTATTGAAGACTTCCTCACACACACACACACACACACAATTGGCCCAAATGCTGAATATTGTACAAGACACATTCAATTCTTATTGCATTTACTTGCATTTGATCAGGCAAAATACTGAATAGAATTTTTCACAACTTCCTCACTCACAATCTCCTCATAAATCAATTTTAAAACAATCATCTAATGGATGAATGCTTTCCATAATTGTCATAAGTATTTTCACATTCACACCGATTTGTGCTGAACCTTTTTCTTGAGGGAATGTTGTGGTCATAATTGGTTCTTTTATTTCTTCATAAATCATTCAAAGAATTTCAAATTGCAAAGGGACTTTTTTATTTGCTGACGACCAAGTGAACAGGTATAACAGCGAATGGAAGAGCCCAGAGGAATTCATTTTCAATGTATTGAGTTAGAGTTTTGCATCGACAGAATTTAATCAAAGATGCTTTTCCAGAACGAGTGAATTTGCCTTGAATGTTCTTGGGGTAACTGTCAAAGATGTACCAATGGCCGATCTCATTCCGCATTATGGCCATGCAGTAGCCCTGAATCTTCAAGAGGACACCTTGAATTCGTGACAGGTAACAATCAAAGAGTGCTTTATCTAATGGTTTACCCAGAGACCTGTCAGCGTCGATTTGGTTCCCCAAGATACCATAAGTGGCATTGCCGTATACAACTTGGCAAATTTCACTACCGTTGTTTGCAATAACTGTGGGCAGATGACGGATTTCAAGTGTAAATGTGAGGTTTTGTGTTTGGCGTTTAGCTATTCGGCTTTCGTGTAGTTTACTCCCAATGATCATAATACTGTCAAGAGTGTGTTCGTCCCAATCGGTTATTTCTTTAACGGCAGTCTTGGCGATTGCTGTCAGGGCTATGGCCATATTCTGGTGTCCAGGGTATTTGGAAGAAAAGAGATGTTTGGGGATGTTTGCATCATGAAAGTTCGCAAGGAGAACATCTTTTTCCCGGGGGTAGACGCTGTAATCTCTTTGAAAGGACTTGGTATAGTGGAATTTTCGTTCAATTTCGTACGGTGTCAGTGGAACTGCTGAGGGTCGTATGACAGACCTGTTAAAATAATGAAAGTAATATACACAAGCATGAGTGGAGTCAAGCACAATCGACATAACCATCTATTCACACTTGGTAAATGAATTAGTTTGTATCACTGCTGCTAGAGCTCAGATTTTACAAGCTAAGTGGTTGTAACCGCTTGTAGTTGACTGCAGGTTAGTGGAGGGTCTATTACTTGGGACAACCTTTTCTGCTGGTGTTAGGTAGCTTTACGGCTATACCGTGTTAGGTAGCACCGACGGCTATACCTAGGTATGAGATCACACTTTCTGATTTGTTCTGAGAAAAACTGGAAATCTTTGGAGATAAAAAAATAATGATCCCAAATTTCCAGACCCTGTGGCTTGCAAGGTAAATGGAAATGCCAAACAAAAAATTTTCCTGGGGATAAGAAATCCAGGTTTGGGAATAATTTTAAGGGTCACCCTTCAACATGGTGAAAACTTTAAAAAATAGCAAAATTTCGAGCATTAATAAATTGGAAAAAAGTTTGAATATTGGGAATCTTCGGAAAAGATAAGGTTTGACAAATGACCTAGGTAAGACAATGCGTCAAAAGTCGGAGAATGGATGAGATTTTCCCTGGTTTCTATGGTTTATTGCCTTTGTCTGTCCTTAATATAAGCAGATTATTTTTGTCGTTGCCGAGGGCATTAGCCAAATCTGTCGCGTATAAAGACTAATTTTAAGTTGCAAATTCACTGTAACCAGAAACCGACCAACTTTACGCCAGCGTCTGACCAACGGTGACACAGCTAAGGTGCAGAGGTACGGTTCCATCCATTGAGATGCCAGGAGGTAAAGATCCCTACTAATCTCTGTTAGAAGAAGAAAAGACCAATTCCTCTTTAGTCACTTTGGGTGATCTATCAGATTATAATAGAGACATGTGAATACATGGGTACAGTATTCAACAAAGTAAAATATTATAGTAACACCGCTCCGTCTCTCTCTCTCTCTCTCTCTCAGGTTGTGTCAACCAACATTGGTGCCCAAAATATCCAAGGGGGGAAAAAGCATTTGGAACGACTACCACGATCTGTCCCTTTGTCTTTATCGCTGCACCTATGAAATAGTTGTCCAAACCAAAAAAAATCAAGTTAAATGTCAAGATGAACATCAACTTACCACAAATTGAGCAGCTTTGAATCAACTTTGACCTACGAAGAGAAAGTAAGTATAAAACAAAATGTGAAGATGAACCCTTATAGTAAACATCATTGAACAGCATCTAAATTTGTAAATCAGCATGTTTCTTTCAGATCAAATTTTTGGAAAAAACTACCTGGTGCCATCTTCTTTCTTGATTCAACTTTAAATAATTGATTATCACTGCAGAGGATCGTTTGGATTGGCCCGATCATGACTAAACCAGTAAGATTTACAGCCCTTCTTGTCCAGGTGATCATTGCATAATTTGGTCCTGATTGCTCAGTTTGTAAAAAGAGCATAAAGCTTGGCCTAGTGATACTTTAGTGATACTGAACAATTTCAGATATGGAAACATTCCGAAACGGATTTCCCTTGGTAACGGTTGCAATATTTATAATGTAGCAACAACCAAATGAGCTTATCAATATCTCCCAATGGGACACAAATCCCTGGACCCGCCCTAAAAGCTGATCACTACTTTTTTTTATCTTGTGGCCCACATTTCCACAATATTCCATTAAAATTCATTGAAAACTTTTTTGATATCGTGTAGACAGACGGGAGCGAATACAGAAATATATAAAGTATTAGAACGGAAAATATCTCTCAATCAGAAACAAATCGCTGGTTCCGCCCTAAGTATAGTTACTTCTTTCTTACGATGTGCCTTACACTTTTACTGAATTTCATTGAAATAAATTGGGAACTTTTCGGGACAGACATGAGTGAATACAGAAATGCATTTTTAAATAACGGAAAAATGTCTTCCAATGGAACACAATCTCTCAGAACCGCCCCCCAAATTTGATCACTCCTTTTTCATCTTGGAATGAATAGAGAACTTTTGAGGACATTCACAGAAATTCATTTAAGTTCATTGAGAAATTTCCGAGATATCGTGCAGGTAGATAGGGATGAATATTAGAAAAAATATATCTCTGAATCAAAAATAAATTCCTGGATACCCCCCACCCCAAAGAAAAAAATTTGACCACTTCTTTTCTATCTTGTGGCTCTCTTGTTTTCCTCACAATTTCACCAAAATTCATTGAGAACTTTTGAAAATACGTATTGGACAGATATGAGCGAATACAACAATTCCAAACAAATTTTGCACCGATCACCGAGACTAGGATATTCTTTTCATATATTGCTGTGTTTGCTCTTGTATGTCTATACAATATCTCCAAGAGTTCTCATTTGATTTCGATTAAATTTTGTGGTGAGGTATATCATAAGGGAGAAGTAATTAAATTTGGGGGCAGATGAAGGAATTTGTTTTTGATTGAGAGATATTTTTCTGTATTAATATTTAATACATTTCTTTATTCGCTCCCAGTCGTCAAAAGTTCTCGATTAATTTCAATGAAATTTCGTTGAGGGGTAAGGCACGATCAAGGAAGACGTGATTATGGATCCCGGAATTTGTTTTTGATTGAGAGATATTTTTCATTCTTTCTTTCAGACATTCATATATCCGCTCCCGGTGGCCCATACGATATTCCCCAAAGTTCTCAGTGAATTTCAATAAAATTTTGTGGAAGTGAAAGGCACTCAGTAAGAAAGAAATGTTCTAATTGATGGATGAGATTGAACAGTCTCATCAAAAGAAAGTCGTTTTGATAAACAGGATATACTAGAATATGATAGTCAAACTGAGAAGAGATTTTTTTCAAAAGAAAGTAAAATACATTAAAATCTATTCCTTCACACGAATTCAGCATTTGTTTGGAAAATTTAAAAAAAAAAGAAAAAAGATGTTCAAGGCAGTGGCGTAAATGGCTTCATTCTCATTCAGAAATGTAATGTTTGGTGCAAAAATAATCGCGGTTTTTCACCTTCAAATTTAAAACAGCACATCTCAGCTTAGAATAAAAGTTATTAATCGAAATAAGAACATTCAGAATCTACATAATTTTGCCATCTAGAAACAATGAATTCTTCTGAGGCGTTTTGAGCTGCTCATCGAAGACCTTCTCTTACAGGAAGTGGTCGAAATTCTTGAAAAAGTGGTTGTCGGTCAGGGAGAGGTCTGTTAAGTAAGTTGTAGAGTTTCGTAATCTTGTTTGTTCCATTTCTGTAGGGTCATTGGCACGACATGTGGTTGGTCGTTGTTCTAAACAAGAATTGGACTTTTTCGATTGACCAATATTAACGTAAACGTTACAGTATTTGGTAGATTTTATTGATTCCCTGACAATACTAATTTGCTTTGTTGGTTTTGCCGGGATTCAAGAAGTTGAGGTGGTTGATTCTGCTTTGTAATCACCAAACGGAGACCATGATATTTTTTTGATGCTGATTTGGGGTTTTTTGGTGGGTTGGGGTGTTTTGGTGCTCCACCTCTGTCCAGCCATCCTGCACATCACAATGCGATCAAGAAATGGATCGTTTTTTCGTTCATCTCACACGACACCCTTTTGTTGAGCCTCATTTATTTTCTAATTTGATGCAAATGTCGAACTGTTTAATGGTCACCATTCAGTTTCAACCATGCAACGTGCAAATGAAAGAATAATGCTGGGCCTCACATAGAGAGACCACAAGACAGCACAGTTCATCCGAGAAAATACAAGAGTTAGGGACATCATAGAATCCATTAAAAATCTCAAATGGCGGTGGGCTGTCCATGTTGCAAGAATGGCAGACAATCGATGGACATCACGACTCACGACATGGATCCCCCGAGACGACGTGCGCAACCGAAGCCGGCAGAATATTAGATGGAGAGACGAACTAGACAAGTTCAGGAAGTACTGGATCAGCGACGCACATGATAGGGAAGCGTGGCAAATCCTGGGGAAGGTCTATGTCCAACGACGGACGCTGAAGGACTGATGATGAAAGATGATGATGATGATGAAAGATGATGATGATGATGATGATTTAGTTTCACTGTCAGCGCTCGTGTTGTTTCATTTGGCTTCTCAATTGGATGTCGTCAGTCACAGCAGGACATCCACGACCCACCTTATCTTCAAGGCTCTCGTTTCCGTTTCGAAATTTTGGGAACCAATGTTGAGTTGTACATTAGTTGAGGGACCCCTGGCGAAATATTTGGTTGATATTGCCAGTAGTTTCCGCTGCTTTACGTTCCATTTTGAACACATACAACAAAATAACTCGAATTTACTTTTTTCCATCTTTGATTTGGCAAATAAACCAGAATAAATAAATAAAACATTCAGACAAGATAAAATTAAAATGGTATATTCCATGAAGGTAATCGAATAATAGTATATTTCAAAATAAGCATTTAAGTAACGAACAGAAACCAGAACTATTTTTGCATCAAACTAATATGAATCTCTAAAAATATCCATTGAGACTCTGACACACCCTGGACATAAATTTAGTGAACGACGATAGATAGATTTAATTAATGGAAATGCCTCACTCATCGATCTGTTATACTGATCTCCCATGTTCCTTAGATTTAAGAAGATCTAAATGCAGCTTGCCTGATCGTATCACTCTTGGTATTAAATAAATTCGCGAGCATCCCGAGGAGGCTTCCTCGGATTCGCAGCGAACGACAGATGTAGCAGATTAAGTCGATATTTTGCATATAATTCTGAACCAAGCCAGAAAAGCCTGTTCTTTTTTGCAGGTCAAAACTGAGACTCGAATCCCAATTCCTTCTTCAGCCTTTTTCAGGTGCCTGTTGTGATCGAAAATGCAGTCGGAATCTTGAATCGAGACCCTCATTCGAAACGATTTTTTTTAAAAGCTAGATTCAAAATTGAGATTAGCAACGCTCTACAAAAATCTTATTCACTTTTATTTTCTGAGTATATAACAATTTGTTGAGAGCCTGAATCAAACAGAGAAAGATTCGAGAGATGTGTATACCTAAAAGTAACCGTATAATTTAACAGGGAAAGATCAAGAATCAGTTAGAGCGCCTATCTAATCTAGTGACTTATAAATATTATACCATTTACAAGACATTCGCATCCAATTAAAATTTGATAGAGATAATTTCTATTTTCGCACACCCTGATAAAACTTTGTTGGTTGAGCAACTATCTTCAAAATTAACGACGCAATAAAACATTAAATTTGCCTGGGAAAAAGGCGATAGACTTTCTAAGCATTAACTTGTCAGACGACTTCATACGACAAAGTGTGGGAACAAAATAAAACCACAAAAGTATAAGAACTGAATAGATGCACATAAACGACGTGAAAATTTGCGAGTAAATATGATGCACCTTCTTGTAGATCCTGATTTGTAGCAGAAGATACGCCAACTCCTAGAATTTGCATTGTATTTGAACATCATTACACATCGATCAAAAAGTAAGGATTTTTTTTCAAATTGTACAAAGCTAAATTGGTGGTGCATGTTGCAGAAAATGTATGAATATTAGCTCCTTTTCATTAGACATACAACAAAGTTTATAATGAGATGATTGTTCCTCAGTGCAAATAGAGCAGAGAGTGAAAGACGGCATACAATCAATGAAATATCATACAACTGGAAACCTGGGAATTATCTACATTCAAAAGCTGATTTCAGAATACTTACAACAGAAGATTAATACACGAAGGCATATTTTCTAGGCTAATGTGTAGTTTTTGTGAATGTGTAGTTGGAGTCAGGTGGTTGGGCCATTAGTCTTATTGTAACAATCAACCACATTGCGTTGTCTTCGCAGAATATTGTATAACAGTCAATCAAGCAGCGCCTGGTTTGACTCTTATATAACTCTCCGTTGCGACTCCAGAGACCTATTTTTCAGAAATTAAATCCTTCGTTAACTTCACAGCAATCGCCGTGTCATATTCGTGTGATGACAGAATAACAGCTGCCATCTTCACTCGTTGTTGACATTTTCATAATTTCATTTTTTTTCCGAGCCAGAAAGCACTTTTAAGCAGTAATAGTCCACTAGAATTTATACATGGACCTTAAACATATTTGTATAAAGATGAAACTTGGTGTATAAATATGTATGTCTAACTAAAACAGAAGAAAGGTCCACCATATCTGAGAATCTTGAAAAATTAAGTTTCTTTTGTCATAAGTCAAAGTTATAAATTACAATACAAACTAGAAAGCAATCAGAAAAATTTAATCGCTCCTTCCACGACCCATCCCCCCCTCCAACAGAAGTAGAATAAGAAAATCATAAATGGATATTCCAGAACAGTTTCCAAAATTATCCGTAGAAGTTTTAGGTAAAAGGAAAAGCATTTGATTTCAACTCAAAACTGGGAATAATATTTTTAAGAGCGGGAATGGGGTGATTTAACAATTATTTGAAAGGAAACTTACTGGTTTAAATTTTTTAACAAATACTGACGCCATCTTTGGGCTGTGAAAAGATAAAGCGTCGCTTGAATGGCGAAACTGAAAGTGGATGTCATAGAGGATGACGTCATATAAGTTGTGTCTGATTATGAATGGTATCAAAACGGACTGGGTTAATGTTAAAAAAGGGGGGAATATTTGAAAAGGAGGGATTAATGTTTTTAAAAGAGGGGGCTAAATCTTTAAAAAAAAGGTGAATATTGTAAAAATAGTAAGACCAAGGTCCAAAAAAAGAGAGTCTAATGTTCGGGAAAGAGAGGGCCAATGATAAAAAGAAGGGGCTTAAGGTACATAATCATAAATGCGTTATATTACTTTGAAACTCTATTTGAGATGACTTCCCGATAATAGACAGTGGAAATATCATTTGGCTGTGACAGCGTAAGTAGAATAAAGTATTACAGAAAATGCGTTGTTGCAAGAATTGGACCAATAGGTAGCTTCTTCAACGTAGTGTCGCACTTAACCATTGAGCTAAACAGCCCACCCGGTGAGGCAACGATCCAAATAACTGCTTTATCTCCGAATTCTTATATCATGTAACGCCTTCATCTATTATCATTATTATTATTATTATCATTACTACTATAACAACAACAACAAAAACAATGAGAAGAGGCAGTAAGATGGGGTTGAGGAGGTGTCTGTATCTGTGTAGGTCAGTGAGAAGAGTGGTAAGGATGAAAATGGTCATGTATGTCAACACCTATTCATAAAATACAAGACACTGCTGTTCCATTCAAATAAAAGCCTACAGCTACACAAACATTCCTGGAAACTTGCCCTTCTTATCCTGACATCTCTCACTGATTTTTTGAATTTCAGACCTACCTAATGCTCGGCGACCATGAAAATGAAATTGAAGTAGGCTATTAAGGCAATGCCTGATATTACTGACTCTGATTCAGGGAGTTAATAAACGCTTAATCCATGATGGTTAGATTTCAATTGAAATGTAGGTTTTATTTAACAGATTTTTCACTCTGATTTACCCTTCATTAAACAATATGAACATTTCAGCGAAATTTTTCCCCCATTTCATTAGAATGAATTCACCATGTATGAGAACCATGATTTAGCTTTTCAAATGCGCCAATCGGGAGACAAGACATGAAATTCTGGATTTGTTTTGTATGTGCTGGCAGTCCTTGTTTTTATGCAAATGAGATTGTTCAATCCAACATTTTTTTTCGGGACGGTGACATCATAAGGAACATTTCGGCACCCTACTGATAGATTCTTGAGGGAGGGGCACGGATCATTTCGTTTGTCCACAGTCTGGTCACTGTATTGCATTAACACATCAAACTGTTACGAGGGTAATACCTTTTCACAAACACCAAAAAGGACAAACAATGAACACACATTGAACTCTTCCCAAGGGACACATTTTTCTTGACTTCTTGATCATAGACCATTATAACACTTGAGACAATTCCATCCCTTCAATATTCTCAATTTCTTCTTCAGAGAAGCTCTCTCATCTTTTTTCTCTGAATCTTTTTAAAGAGCTTTTTCCATTCACTCACTGTTCGCTTGTTAAAAGCTGGGCTCAGGAGATTTGGTGTGAGAGAGAAAGGAAGAGTGTTTACGCCGCCTTTACAATTGCTCACTTGAGAACAAAGGCTGAAAAACACTTCGCTTTTCACCCCCTTTTTCCGAAAAAGTGAAACATCAGCGTAAATCGAATCTTCGAAAAGCGTGGACAACTTGTACTTGAATTCTATTATATACATATATATACATGTACATATATATATATATATATATATATATATATATATATATATATATATATATATATATGTGTGTGTGTGTGTGTGCGTGTGTGTGTGTGTATAAGAAACTATTTAAAAACTCGTTTCAGTGGAAGGGTACGCTGTTTGAAATGGTGCGTAGGAGATATTTTCATCAGCATTATTGTTAACGTTAAGTGGAAACACAGATTCGGAGAGAAAACTTCCGACTTATCAATATTGTCTAAGCTTAGAACGAACTCTTAGAATCAAATGGTGGGAATGGTAAAATGAAAATGTGATCAGCTTGTTAGCCATGACTCAATGGCAAAATGATGACCACTAGTATTTTGACTTTCCGCTTCAAACATTTCTACCTGAACCTTTTGTTAACTACTATCACTTATTTTAGAACAATGAATTTATGACCTTTAATCTTTGACCGGGATTTGGCTTTGTTTCATAATAAACTATTCATAGATTGCATCAGCTTAGCAATCCTCACAAACACTGACTAGTTAAACCACTCAAAAACAGAAAATTATTTTCAGTGTGAGAAAGTTTAAAAAGTTCAATGGCGTATTTTAAATTGATGTTATTTGCAAATGGCCAGGGAGATGATCACATGAAAGAAACCTACTTAAAAATTACCCACAATAAAAAGCCTACAAGGAAAAAAAGTCCATACAGAAAAAGCCCGCACGGGAAATGATTTATGATACTTTTAGAAAAGGACCCCCTGCTTCTCTTGCATAAGCAAATATGGTGAATGTTTGAACATTATTGTAAACATGAATCGAAATTCTATACCTTTTTTCCCTAAATAGTTAAAAATTGGTAAAATAAAAAATAGACCGAACGATTTAGGAAAAAGTCGTGGTTCATTCAAAACGAATCACACATGGCGATGAGAGGAATCACCGGTCAGAAACAGAAGTTTGACTTCACAGTAACTGTTTTACCCGGTACACTGATTCCGGAAATCATAGATTTCATCAACAACACCCCAGCTTCAAACGCTTATGACATGCCGAAGGGAGTAGTAATAGAGAGAACTTCAACGTCAGGGCGAATGAAGTTTAAACAACTTCTAACGACAGAGACGTTAGGTGACAGGACACCTTCGCAATTCTTACGTCACGATGGCCGTACTATTAGTAGTAGTCGGAGTCCACGAGGAATATTGTTGGCCACATCATTGCTAATTGGTAAGTGTTCATTCGCGCGAATGGGCGCGTAGAAGGTTTTGCGATGGTCGTACAAGAAGGAGTGGTCGGTGTCCACGAGGAAAATATTTTGGTTAGATCATCGGAGCTCAATTCGGAACAATTTGTCTATGTTGGATGATCGCATGTTTTTGATGAATAATCTGTTCTTGTGTGGACATGTGTGATGATTTCCTGAAATCTTGTGTTGAAAAATAAGTGCAATTTTTCGGGTGATTTTGTCGAAAACTTTCGCATGGAGATGTAGAAAGAGTCATCGTTGAAAAATTACTCGTTGGAGTGCCGGATTTCTCGATTTTTGAGAGTTGAATTTGAATTCTCTAAGCGTGTTTCGTTCATAGATTCACCTTCGAATTTACATCCGAAAGTTTTTATCGAATCTATTCACGTAGATGGGTCAGCAGTTTTCGCGCGTATAGTCTCTTTTGTTGAATCCGAACAGCGATGGATTGTTGAGAGACGAGGGGATTAGGTTCCTCGTGGTTTTGACTGTAGCGCGCGTGCGGCCCAGTAGATGTGGAAGGAAGGAAGCTGTACGAAGGGAATGGAATGCGCGCCAAGTATGAAGTTGGATGCGCATTGATGAATCAAAGTGGAATGAAAATATACAAATATTTTGGCCAGGGAAAAGATGTACGTTTAATTGAAGAATCAAGAATGAAGTAGAGGTACCTGTAAGAATAACATAAATACGATCGATCGTGAGAAGTGATGTTAGGGGAAGAGAGGAGGAGATGGCAAAAGGTGGGAGCTTTCTTGTGTTGATAGTACTGGTGTCGAAGCAGAGTTTGTCTGAACTGCTTGGATTCCGTATGGTTAGATAGCTCTAGTGTAATACGTGGAAACTGGGTTCAGCGTGCGAGCCTTACTGCCAAGTAAGTGAGTTAACTTAGGGGCTATTCTCAGACGTTGTTAGACTCTCGACGAACAGACTATGAAAAACATAGAACATGGAGTTTTATCCATGCATTTTTCCGGAAGTGATGGTGATTAAGATCAGATCGGCCAAATGATAACGATCTTAGGGAGAAAGTGAAGGGAAGTGATGAGAACAATGAGCATTGGACCAGGGAGAAGGAAAGAGAGAGAATGGCCGGCTGCAACGGATGTGGCTAGAAGTGTAACCAGCTAGGGGTGCTGGAGCTAATGAGCATTGGACCATGTGCGTACAGGGCTTTTATAGGGGTCGGAGGAGGAAGTTACATTTTGGATATATATCTGAAAGAAGAGTTTCGTACTTAATTCTTAACTAAAAGTATAGGGGGCACTACAATACATTCTTTTAACTTTGAAGGAATATTTGGGGCTAAAATAGGAACTTTTAGCCAAGTCAGGACACGTACAGATTTTGAATATTTACCATGAATTGAAAAAGAAAAAAAAAAAAGAAAAGAGTCGGTCGGTACAAATATTCATTAAAAATATTGTATGTTTTAAAAGATTTGAACCCCTTACTAACACATAACGCAAAGGCTCTTGCTTATACAGCCAACTTGGTCAGGTCAATTTTTTTTGTAATAGGTACACTCCAACACCATGATAGTCTCTCATAATCAGGGAATGATATGCAACATTTGCAACAGTTACGATCAGAACTGGAGTAATTGCAATCGATAGCGAAACATAGAACTATAAGCTGCTTGTGTCTTTATTATGCTTTCCGATGGAAAAGCACGTGAAAATCGACAGAATCACTAATAGTATCAAGTATGAACTATGCAGACATACAGGGTAAAACTGTGGTCGGAATAACTTTAAAAAATAACGGGGAAAAAACGAGTAAGATTCTACCAATTCAGCATCGACTGAATCTAAGCTTGATCCGGAAGTTGGGACACATGACGTTATGACTTCGCCATTCTATAATCAAATAGTTACACTTCATTCACTGCTTCAATCGTTGGAAATTTCAATTTTTGAGTTGAGTGAATTGAAACTTGTCTCAAAGTAAAATTCATGGGCGTTTTTCTCAGTCGCCACCAAAAAAATAACGCCCATAATTGTTTTAGTTCAGGAAAAGACATATTGTAGAAGGTTCATTTTTCAATGAATAGAAATCTATTTTCAGTTCGCCCCCCCCCCCGCCAAACAAACACCTACAGAACAGATAAAAATGCTTGATCAATATTAACAATTAAATAAAATGATATTTACGCTGAAACTGATTTTAAACCAAATCAATTCAATTGATTCTTTCAATTTAAATGAATAAATAATTTCAATTCGTGAGCGTTAATTTGGTGGACATATTCTTTCTCCTTTCTTCTTTTTTTTTTCAACAAAAAATAAAACCAAGAAAAATTTTGTCACTAAACTAGAGAAAAAAAAGAAGCTTTCAAGGGAACAAAAATTCAACTACAGCATAGAAAAAAATCAATTTGTTTCAGAAAAGAAATTCATGAAAGCTTTACGATTTAATTCCTCTTCGCAGGGGTGTAGTTGTTAGAATAGACGGTGTTGCTCATCAGGTTGAGATGTGATGAGGGGAACAAGATTAGGGGAAGCCAATTATTTTAATCGCAGAAAATGAAATCAAACGGTTATAGTTATCAAA
The DNA here is from genome assembly GCA_963457665.1 of Thysanoteuthis rhombus. Classification (NCBI taxonomy): domain Eukaryota; kingdom Metazoa; phylum Mollusca; class Cephalopoda; order Oegopsida; family Thysanoteuthidae; genus Thysanoteuthis; species Thysanoteuthis major. The sequence continues at coordinate 6,517,170 of OY735240.1, read as the reverse complement.
GGACTATTTCCGAGTTTTTTTTTGCCGTGAAGGCTTTTTACTATGTGAGCTTTTTTTCCTGTGCACATTTACGACTGAGCTTTATTTTCAGAGGGGAATTTTTCTGTGGGCTTTTATTATTGATAGAACCATATATGCATACGGTTTGCAATTTCGATTCTATTTTTTATAGCCGTTGCGACATTATGATCTGGTCTTGAATCATCCTTTATCTCACGATAATTCAGAGAACATGTAAATAAAAAGAATGCCTTTTCAGAAACAATGTCTTTTGCTAGAACTTATTCAGAGGTTTGAAAGAATTTATTTTGAATCGCAATAATTTCCGACAAAAGTTATCCTCCGTGAATGATTAAAAAAAATGAAAAACTGAAAAAAAAGAAAAAAGAGTTTGGAGGTCAGCCATATACGAAAATAATCCCATACGGAATTTTTTCAATTCGAAATCTTTCTCTTGGTACGGGAAAATAATGGTACATATTGCAGGATTGTACCTTATACCTGATGTATGTTCATTTTGTTTTGAAATTAAAATGATTAAATTAAAAACAAAAACTATATTATTTCTGGGTCTAAACGACATCACTTGGTGTGAAATAAAGACATTTTTCATTTAATACCATTTTTCGTGCTTAGTGTCTTTTGAGGCGGATCCGAACACGCAATGGGGTGTTGGAGGAGACGAGGATCCTCGTGGATGATGTGTAGTGCCCGGTCCTATAGCTGTGGAAGGAAATGATGCTGTACGAAGAGAAGGGAATGGAATGCGCGCCAAGTATGAAGTTGGACGTGCATTGATGAAATGAAGTGAAATGAAGATATACATATATTTTGGCCAGATAAGAGACGTACGTTTAATACAAGAATAAGGATGAGGTACATGTACGAGTAACGTTAATACGATCGATCGTAAGAAGTACTGATAGGAGAAGAGACAGTAAAAAGTGGGAGTCATCTTGTCTTGATAGTGCTAGCGTCGGAGTTGTCTGAACGCGTGGATTCCGTATGGTTGGATTTCTCCCACATACGTGGAAACCGGGTTCAGTGTGTGAGCCTTACTGCCAAGTAAGTGAGTTAACTAGGGGGCTATTCTCAGACGCTGTTAGACTATCGACGAACAGATTATGAAAGACATGGAACATGAGAGGAGGAAAGAGAGTGGCTGAGTAGCCGGCTGCGAGGGCCGTGGCCAGAGGCATGACCAGCTAGGAATACTGGCGCCAAGGAGCATTGGGCCAGGGAGAAGGAGAGAGAGAATGGCCGGTCGCAGAGGCCGGGGCTAGTGCCGTACCCAGCCAGGGGTGCTGGAGCTGAAGAGCATTAGACCATGTGCGTCCAGGGGGTTTTATAGTGGTCGTCAGAGGAAGTGACGTTTTAGATATCTAGCTAAAAGAAGAGTTTTGTACGTAATTCCTAACTAAAAGTATAGGGGGCACTACACATTCGATGAAATATGAATCATTATTGGTATTCACCCCCTTCAGCCTTATCTATTAGTTCTTTCTTATTTTTTTTAACCGACCTAAATAAATAGACGTAAATAGAAATTGTGTGTTTTTAAAATAACAATAAAAGATTTCCGGACTTGAAAACATTAGCTTACATAGATTTTGAAAGCTTTAAATATGTTCAGAAAAGTAAAATTCGTAGAAGGGAAGTTATGCCAAGGTAACTTATATTTTTTTTGTTATAAAAATTGAGCAGAAAGTAAGAAGTAGGCATAAAATGAATAATTATTTGAAATAATTCATCCAATAAAGTGAAATGAATGATAGCTTCATTCAACTCCTACTTATATCGCTAAAACCCAGGACCAACCATTTCGTAAGCGATTATTTTCATGTATGTCCAGTGACGAGAAAAAACAAAGAAGCAAAACAACATTCAGGGGAATAACCTTTTTGTCTTAGTAACAATACTGAAACCCGTTGGTAATAAAAATTGTACAGTGAATTTGACAATTTCTGCCAGCGATGGATTGCAAATCCCCAGGCCATAAGACAGGTTGGCCTCCTTTTTTCAAGATCTCCAAAATTGGCATTCTATCTCTTCAAATTCTCTAACAAATAAGTAATGAACCAAAGTTTTGACAAAGTTTCTAAATCAATATCTCAATGTTTTTACAGAGCTAATTCAATATCATTTTAAAGTACTCAAATAAGTATTAAACTTTTATTGTATGTATTTCCATTTTGACAATCAGTCTTATCAATAGCAATGAAATCTACTAAGCTATTTGGAGTGGTCCCATAGGCAAAGTAAAATTACCAATGACCATAGCTGAAGGGAAACATTTTATTGATGAGACCTATTGTTATACATGGCAACCAAACATAAATTTCCAAATAAAATGAGATATTGCACTTGAAATTTCCTTTTAAAATGTAAAATTAACCTTTTGAGAATTTAATAAACCTTACTACATTGAAATACTTAGAGCAGAGGTTCACATGTTCCCAAAATGAAAATTTGTAAACAACATTTAACACCATGAAATGAAAAAACTACTTGGTCAAATTAGACCTCAGAGATAGGAAAACAAAGCCCCACTTGTTTTCAATCCATATATATATATATATATATATATATATATATATATATATATATATATATATATATATATATATATATAAAATACATTATGGGTTCGCTACACTAACTAGCCCTCTTTGGGCCTCATCAGGTGAATGATTGTCTATGGTTTTTTTTTGGTCTATTTATTGGGAATTTGGTGAGAATATTGTGAGTGTGGTAGTGGGTGGTATGGGGATATTCATTTTGTCAAGGGCTTTGAACTCCATATAGGGATCATCTCTACAAGGATACTTAATATTGGTCTGAGAGTATTTTCAATCTTGACCTAGGTATCTTAGCATTGGATTTTATTGCCCCTGTTAGTATCTTCTGTTGCTCTAGTGGATTGTATTAATCTTAATGTTTAATTTCTAATGTGTTTGGGTATGTTTGAAGGTAAAAGATGGTGATGGGAAGTTTTGGGGATGATGGACATGGGGGCGAATTGTCTACTTCACTTTTTGATTTATTGGTGTTGTTTCATGTTGATTAAAAGAAATTTAGAGCCTTGCCTGCACTGTATTATGGTCTCTTTTTTTTCTATTCAGTTGATGTTCCTTGTCTTTTTTTGTGATTCTAGTAAAATTTAAAATCTCAAATTTTTCATTAAGGCAGAGATTGCAAGAATTTTCTAGATTTTGGCATACACTAAATTGTCTAAGAATTTTCCACTTAACTGTTGGCTTGTAGTTCATTTGGTATAATTTACAGTGTCAGTCTACTACTGGAAATTACACCAAATGAACTACAAGCCACGAATTACACATACACACACACACAGACATATATATTTTCACATACACATATATATATGTGTATTTACACACAGACACATATTTACTGACAAATTCATTTACACTCAGACACACACATATATATATGTACACAGACACACACCTATATACATACATATACACACCTACATATACATATACATGAAAAACTTGTTTCAAGTCCAGGTTTCATAGTGTTGTCAGTAATTGTATCATTTTTTTCAGTGTCAGCTTCAATTAATAATGGCCGTGTCTGTGTACATATGCGTCCTGGTGCCTTTCGTTCCACAGGGATAAAAAAACCATTTTCAGTTGTTTGAAATGTAACTCCTCTTCAAAGATTTGACACTGATCAAACAGATGATCTACGATTATCATCCTCGTTTCAATAAATGCTTCTGTCTTATCAAACCGGGCTGTCTAGTAACAATGTGATTAAGGCTCAAGCAAGACCGGATATTCCCCAAAAGGTGGTAGTGGGATGTGACATCACAGTTCCTTTTTAAAGTAGTACCTCTAATTACCCAACAATTTTTTTTTCATTCTGGGTTCTGAAATAAAAGTTGAATATTTCAAAATGTAGAGAGATCGGGGTAAAAAAAAAAATGAATATCAGATATGTACACTTGAGGTTAAGAGAAAGTTTCAATTGAGCAAATGGTGATATCTATGATTATTGACAAAAAAATGTGAAAGTTTCAAGCTAAAACAACAAATTTTCAAACATGATCTAGCATTTAAAAAAAGCAGGTTGGAAAAAGTTAAGTCTAAATGCTTCAAAACAATTCAGCTTTCAAGAGAGAATTTATTTATTTAATACACAAAATAGTTGTATTGCCTCTTTCATTACAAGCAGTAATCAAATTTTTTTTTAAACACACAAATGCAGATCTGATATATGCCTTAATTCTTTTCTCAAAATTTTTCTAAGTATCATTATTTTATGAAAGTTCTAGAGCTCACAAGATAAACACCAAAGACCTTGTGATACTTTGAGAATTTAATCTTCAAATTTTCCAATGAACACAAAAAGGATTATGAACCTATATTCAAAATTTTGGTTCCTGTAACTAAAAAATTTCTTCAGCCACAATAAATGAATAATGAATATAATTAAGAAAAGCACAAGGTCTAAGCTAAAATTTGGTATCAATAGAAAAATAAACATTAAGTTTGGTCATATGCGCTCAGATACACAGAAACAGATAAATATATAATGTTTTATTACATCTTTCCAAAGGATTTTTCAATATCCATTCCCACTCAGGTCTACCATTTTTTTTTGATGAAGCTGAAATTTGCACTGTTGTCATTACAGAAGAAGAAATAAAAAAAAAAAAATATACATAAAGCATTCTCCCTCCAGTCAATTTTCTTACTATTTCTAGTGATTACCCCACTAATTTCCTGCCATTTTCAGCACAATTATCAATTTAATAGGAGTAAATGAGCCCTAGACATAGACAACCTCAAGTCTAATCATACTAGCATTTTCTTTTAAAAAATCTACAACATTGACTTATATTTGAAAAAGAAAAAGAACACCACAGTTGATATAAAGGAAGTTTTCTATGAAAATAAGTTAATAAATAATAACAATAATAATAATTAAAAAAAAAAGAAAGAAAAAGAACATTGATTATGAGGGAAAAAGTCAACTCAATTCCATAAGCACCCTTTGGAAATAGCAGAGAGAGAAAAATGTTAACCAAATTGGTACCTTTTTTTCTTTATCCCTACCAAAACTAATAACAAATTACCACTTCATTAAAAAAAATCTTAAAGTAGTGTTATGGGCTAATAATGAATGTCTCGACAGAAGGGAAAAATCATAACTGGGTTGTTAAATACAATACGAAGAATTGACCGTAGCTTCTAAAAAGCCTACAATGAAACGCGGATGACAAGAAAAGAAATTGTATGACATTTTTGCCCATAATTTGAAACAAATTCATTTTTGCAAATTTTGCAATTTAGAGAGAAAATTGAATTACGACAATTTATGGCATCTGTTAATTTAGTTATAGATTATAAAATTGTTTCCATTGTACATTTGTGGGCACACACACATAAATGGGTAGGACAGTGACTATCTACCATACAGATTGAAAAAAAAAAAAAAAAAAAAAAAAAAATGAAGAGGGCTAAACTAACCAACGACTTGCAAGCATTTAAAATGTTATTCAAACTATGTCCCCAGTATCATTCAACCCATCTTCAATTGTCATCCAGTGTGGTCTTCTGCCTAACAACACTTTTTTTGGTAGACATAAGCAAATTCTATGCTATTACCTGATTGAAAGTGGATATTCAATCATTAGGAACAATGCAAACTTTACAAAAAAATTAAATATTTCAAATTCAGAAGAAGCTTCATCTCAACCATTTCACACTAAAATATAATAGTACAAAAGAATAAAGAACAAAACAACCCCACACTAATATTCAGCTAAGGAAACAAAAGGGTAGATATTCTATCATAGCAATATGCAAACCATTATTATTACTACAATAAAATGTATTGCCAACTAATATTAAGCAATACTAGATTAATGAATGTTTTAAAAAGAAATCAATGCAAAATGTAGTTTAATTAACTCTGAAACAGCAACGATGTATCAACATGGATAATTTATTTATAAAAATGAAAATATAATCATTTAAGTCATCTACTAACTAAAACCAGAGAATGTAGATATCACAATAGGTGGCAGGATTTGGACAGTGGTCATTGGTGTGTGAAGAAGAGTCTTCAGAGAGGAGCCACAAGAAAAAGAAAAGAAAAAAAAAAAAAACAAAAAACAAAAAAAAAGAAGAAAAAATGTCTACGTAATTTCAGTGCTTAGTCTCTGGCTTTCCAAGTGACAGATGGCTGTCTCCGAAAATACTTTAGGACACAAGAATAGACTAAAGGAATAGGAAAGACAGAAAGTATAGATGGTTTGAGAGAGAATGTAAAGATAATAGAAGAGTTGATTCAACAAGAGAAAAGGAGAAATACTAAATAGAACCCTTTTAAAAAAATGGGAAGAAGAGGGAATTCAGAGAAAATAGATGTCTATATAAAAAGAATAGATGTCAACTGTAGGAGAATATTAAAATAGTGGGAAAGAGAATATTTGAAGAAAGGAATGAACATATTTCAATCAAAATTTCTTGTATGAAAGCCCACAATAGAATTTTGCATTGGATGGCTTGGCAATATTGAGAGAGACATTTGCTGAACTAACATAGCTACAAATGTCTATGCATATATACTGAGGCATTTGTATGTCAATGCTTGAAGTTATTAAACCAAAATGGTTATAATGATAATAAAGCAAGAGTTTAATTGTAAAAGCATTAGGCTTAAGTGGCAAATGTCATTTGTATCCTCAACCACACATACAAGCAGACAGACAGGCCACATTTTATCTTGATGATTTAGAGAAAATCATGAGGAATGACAAAAAGGCACTTCCACCTTTGTTTTTTTCCTTTTTAGACATGAATTTGGTTCCAACTAAAAAAGCAATTTAGTTTAGAAGAAAAAAAAAAAGAAAAAAAATTGTTCTTCATTTCAAGTGGAAAAATAATGAATGGATGTATCTTCTGGATTCTTTGACACCTCCCACAACAGCCACCCATCTTTTTAAAAGATTTTTGTTATCTTAAATAGTCATCTCTAATCTTCAAGTGAGGCTCTGTAAAATTGTTGACATGAAAGACAAAGAATAAAAACTAAACACTTTTCCACAGGTCAGCATTCACACTGGGATTAGTTGTCAAACACTAATCATGAACCAGTTGGGTGAATAGTTTTCCATAGAGTACATCGAAGGTAAAGTAAAGAACAGGGGAGGGGAAAAAAAAAAAAAAAAAAAAAAAAAAAATCACAGCAGTTGATTTTTATTCCTTGAATTACATGTCAATAAATTTTGACATAATCTGAAAAAAAAAAAAAAAAATTAGACGAGTTGATGTTATGCCCACAAAACTCTAAAAACGAATTTGTAATTAATCACAATTTTGAAAGCTGAATAAATTAAGGGAATATCTTTTTTTTCAAGAAGAAATTTAAAAAAAATTAAGTCACTGGTTGTGTATATAAATTATTCAAATATTAAACTAAAAATATTGCCGACCTTTAGTATAAGATTTTAGTCTTTACAGTTTTGGAGCAGGGTTGTGGTCAGGACTTTTTAAGATATATTTAAAGGACACAAACCAAATAAATCAAAGTATAAATGAACTAAAAATAGACATTGAAAATCTGTAGGCAAAAATGTTATTTGTAAATAGAGAAGACAAACAAGCGGGGAGAATTGTGAAAAGAAAAAGACAGAACTCAGAACCAAGAAATGAAAATTTTTCGATATCTTAGAGAAATGTCAGAATATGCAGACCTACAATACCAACATCAAACATAGAAATCATTCAACGACTTCAATGAAAAAAAAAGAAAAAGAAAAGTTTTTGATCTCATTTTAAACTTACTTCCCTTAAATCAAACAGAATATACACACTGTAAGAAGATGTCATCAATAACATTAGCCAAATCAAGTAAAACTAATGGTCTCTACTGAAACTTGAAAGACAGTAGAAACCAGTCATTTTATGAAGCCCAAATGGCATTATAGCTGCTTGATGAGCATTGTTTTATTATACTTCTCCAGTGTAAATGTTGCTATTTCACTTAGCAAAACTGAACTTTTTATAGATGAGAGGGAAGGAAGGTAACCCTCCCTCGAAGAAAAAAAAACAAAATAGTCAAAAAAACAAAAGATGATGATAATGATAGCAATGCACCAAAAGCATTATATTTAATCTGTTTTGTTTTTAATATAAATTTAAAATTTGTTTTGTTAGCAGAAAAAAAAAAATTAGTGTAAATAACTTTTTGGACAATCCATCACCAGACTGGGCCAATTTTTTGTCAACCAAGAAATTGGTTTTTATTTTTATTTGCCCCAGTTACTTCAGGAGTTAAAAGAACAAAAAGGAAGGAAAGGGGAGATAAGTCTGTCAGCGTCGTTGTCAGCCATGTTATGTGTTGCTTATGAAATGGAAGGTGATTATTATTATTATTATTATATAATTTCAGTAGAGTCAATCATGCACCTAGGGTTTGTTGGTCTGCTGTCCCAACAGTTAAGTCCCAAACATTTCTTTTGGTGATTTTTTTTTTTTTAAATTTTTTTTTTCTTTTTTTTCTTTTTTTTAGTTGAAAGTCATCCGCTTCTTCACAAGATTAATTATTTGAAGTCCACTGCCAACTAAAATTAACACAAGTCATTTAATATACTGGGCCATCCATCGGAAGCCTTCGCCATATCCTTGTCGCTTGAGAATACTGCACATGAACAACTCCATGGGTCGGCCATGCAATTCATAGCGAGGATTGTTGCCCTAGGAGAGAAAAAAAAAAAAAAAAAAAAAAAAAAAATGAACAGTGAAAATCAAACTACACTTTAAAGCATCAGTTCTCTTTCGCTACATTAAGTAATGAATTATATTGTAATTCAGATTTGCACTTAAAGAATCTTGTAATCAACAGCTCATTAAAAAAGTGGTGAAATTAAATGAGTTCAGATGAAAACTAAAATTTGAATGATTAGAACAAACTCTTATTACTTAGGAGTATGGCCATGGAAGAAGTCCAAAACCTGCCTAGGTTAGAAATTAATGTATTGAAAAAAAAAAAGAATTTAGTTTTACTTTAAAGAATACATATTAAGGAATATTTCACATCTTTATTTGGTGCCAAATCCTTGTTCCAAAACTAAACTTTAATCATTTAGGACAGTGATTTAATCTTGAGATTTGGTATGATGTTCAGATTGAAGTTTCTGGATTAGAAGCTAGAGAAATAAATTGAAAAAACAAATCTAAATTGACATCAGGAAAGGAATCTTGCTTCATAAATGTATAAGTAGATTTTGAAAAGGGAGAATAAATGCTACAGATTTCAGAAAGGATTACATAAAATATTAGCAGCAACTAAAGACAGACTAATTTACTTACCTTTCCTGTTGTTTGTCCATGTAAACCAAAACAATTGCGAATTTCATCCTCACTTGCTGCACCAGGCTTATCAATTTTATTACCCAAAATTAAAATTGGAGCATTTGCTACTTGTTCATCAGTCAGCAAGCTCTACAAGAAAGTAGACACTCAATTTAATACAATTTCATGGTTTGCAGAATAAAAGAAAATAAAACCTGGAAAGATTTTAGACAATCAGCATCAGAGAGTTATGACATCATCTTACAGTGAATGTTATACTTCCAAACTCAAAAGTGAATCTGAAAAGATCTGGTAATTACAGGTAATATAATAAATTTGGCAACACTTCAAATTTTGACCAAGGTGGAATACTTTCTGAAGTCAATAGTGATTGGTACACTTGGATCTTTGGTAAGACTAGCAAAAATTAGAATTAGAAAAATAAAGCTATCTTAATGGTACGCAAAATCATAAAAAAGTCATAGCCGTTTGCTGTACAATTGAATTAAAGAAATTGAGAATTAAACTGTCAAGCTATTATTGAAGTAAGTAGAAAAAGATATTTCATAATTTTTTCAAACTGTACTGGTGTTAACTTGTGTATTAAAGGTTTACATCATTTTCTGAAACAATGCAGTTTTGAATTTAGTATAAACTCAGTAAAGATCATTCAGCATGATTTATATTGTGTATTTATATATTAGATACTTACGTCCAATTCCGCCTTAGCTTCATTAAACCTCTCTTTGTCAAACGCATCAATGAGAAATACAATACCATCGACTGCTGGAAAATAATCTTTCCACACTCGTCTTACTGAAATAGAAAGATACAAAAAGTTTCCAACAACCAAATCATCATGTAATGTTTTGTTTGACTTTGGGTCATTTCTTGAACACAACATTCAAAAATTAGAGAGTGGAATGGCACTGTCTAATTTTGTGTAGATTTAATTTTTTTTTATTCCTAACACTGGTGTTTTTTCGATGTGGATAATCTGTAGCAGTCAAGAGTTTTGCTAAATGAAAAACACTCTAAAAGTACTTCTTTTGGTGGAAATTCTAGTTATCAAGAATCATCCATCATAAGCCCAGAGATCAACAATTAAATTAATTTTCTTGATAATTACTGTTAGAGAGACAAGAGAGAAACTATAGAGCTGCTTTATGTAGGAAAATATGAAGATAATGGAATGTTAAAAGGTCAAATACTGGAAAAAAAAACAAAAAAAAAAACAAAAAAAAAAAAACCAAAAACGTGGATACCTTGTTGATGGCCACCTAAGTCAAATGTGGTGAATCTCATGCCGCCCATTGATAATTCTTCGGATGCTAAAAGAAAAGAAGAAGAAGAAGAAAATTTACAAATAGATCTTTGAAACAACAGTAGTTCAAGGTCTAACATGAAAGATTATGAAAATTAATATTTCAACTAATTTAAAATTGAAAGGGAAGGCATTATCTCAGATTTAATATTCACAGAAAATATCTTATTTGTATGCTTGCATTAATTTCATTTATGAGAATGAAAATTGAATTATCAACTAGTATCAAATATTATCAAAAATCTATATTCAAGGGGCTACAGTTTTGTAAAAATATGTAATAAATTATTGTGAAGAGGAAGCAGTATAGCTTAAAATGTTGTTCAAGTAACAGCCAATCAATTTGTATTTTGAATATGTAGTCAAAATTACATATAATATCATTTTTTCCACATGATTAGAGTTAAAAATGCAAAGATAAAAAAAAGCATCATGCTCAAGGCACAACTTATCACACACAAGCCTGACTTATTAATATTATGTGCAAGTGCTAATAACAAAGCACATCAACAATCAAACCATATTCATTTTGTATTATCAAGATTTAATTGTAAAAATTCACAAATTTACATTTTTATCAGCAAAATACTTTTCTATAAGAAATGGATATTAAACAAGTATGAATGATTTTCTACTTGAAAAAAAACAAAACAGGTCATTAGCTTCTGGGGAGTGAAAATAAAATTGAATGCAGCAAGTAGATGTCATTTTTACACAATGTTATTATCAAGACCTTACCAATAAAACTAAAACAGTAGTATAGTATTGCAATATTAGAAGCTACAATATTACATGACAATGAACTTTACTGGCTTAGGAATAAATCAAATCTTAGGATTAGTCAGAAAAAAAAAAACATTTTAGATTAATGAAGGAAAATGAGGAAAATTAAAAAAAAAATACTAATTTAAATCAGGTATTAGATATTTTATTATATGATTCATCAAGAGATCTTTCCTCCATAGCTAAATTGCAAATATTAAGTTAATTTGTTTTTTTTTAAGCAATTCATCAAAAATTCCAAGAAATAAATTCCAAACCAATGGAATCTGAAGTCAAGTTGTCTGATCAGCTGCTCCCCCTATGCCAAATCAGCTGTTTACACTTTGTAATTCAATTCTATCCATATTTATTCTATTTGATTCCATTTTCAAAAGGGTATGGACACCTATATATAGGCAGTGAAAGACACTTCTATTCAATATGTTCCAAGGATGATGTGAATACATACTGAAATATCAATATCAGCCAGAAAAAATACTGGTTACCCAAAAGTAGGTATGGACATGTAGAGATGGGTAGTAGAAAGAAAGACATCAACTCTTGTGTAAAAAATGATTTGCTATATTAAGAAATGATAAGTTTTGTTTTAGAAGTGGACTCATTTAAAGTAAGAAAAAGTCCATAATTGATGGATTTTTATTCTTCTTGTCAATTAAAGCTGAACAATTAAAATTGATATAGAAAATATTTTTTGGTTAAAATTCCAATTTATTTGCAATTCAAACATAAATTACTTGGTCTACTTGACAGCCCACCAGCAGAATGTTAATTTCTAGTACCAAGTATTTTCTTTTTATCAATAAGAAGCTCATGTTTGAAGGAGTTATATGGTTCCTTCCCTTGCTTGCTATGTAGACTATAACTGGGAGGTGAGGTAACTCAAGATTGAATCCATTCAAACAAATCTTATCACAATGGAACATGCAGATAATTTTCATAGCATTTCATGATGTTTACTACTACAGCAACAAATCAAAAGGAAAATGAGCAACTATTGAATACAGCGGTACATACTGAGATATATATATATATATATATATATCATTGCACTGAATCACCTAATGGCACCATCTCAAGATTTTGATGAAATTTTAGATGGCGACACCTTTTTGGAGAAAATTAAATTCAGCTTTAAAACATCTATTTTTCATCAACTCTCAAATTGTTTCCTAAACATAACATTTTCAACACACTCAAGTAGTGAATTGAAAATAGAAATAGAGTCCTGTAGATTTCTTTTTGTTGAAGCCACACATCAATCTGATTAACACCTGATTTGGATATTTTGGTATAATGGCTATCTCCTGTATCATATAAGGTTGAATATTCTCATGTCTTGATTTGATCACTAGACTGTAGAGCATCATTTTGAGAGAAATCTTTGGAAAAAAACTTATCAAACCACTTTTGGCACATAAGATCATTCACAGTACCTTGTCTATAAACTGAATACATATTTTGTGGGTTTTAAGTTGATTTGTACATTTCTTGAAATAAAAAGCATATGTCTAGAACGTTCATTTTCTTCTCACTTGAATGGTGGAATGAATAATACAATTTTGACAATTTGGATGGAATATACTTTTTGCACCACAAGATTGACAACTTTGTAATAATGTGCATTTTGCCTTGACACTGCATGACGTCATTCAACTGATACCCATTTTACAAAAGGTAAACATATCACTCGTTTTTGAAAGTTACTCTTTTTTTTTGCAGGGGGAAAAAAAAAAAAAAATGAATTATGTTTTGCGCTTTCAACCCCCAAAAAGTCAAAGAAAAATAAAAAATAAAAAAAATCAGTTTTCTTTCAAGTTTGGAAAGTTACCACTGGAAAGACGAAATAATGTTTTATTTTCTATCGAAGGTAGTCTTTTTATATTAATCAATTATTTAAAAAAAAAAAAGAAAAAAAAAAAAAATTTTTTTTTTGCTTCCAATCCAAGTGTTAGAAAACCTTAATGCAGGTTTTTACAGTTTGAAATCACAAATGTTTTTCTATCAAATATTCAGATCGATCAAGGGATGAGGAACCATTTTAGTATGATGTATCGAAATTTCAATTTATTTTTCTTAATAACCTTCTCAAGTTGGAGTTACTTACATTTATTTTAATTTTGGATATGATTTTTGGGGTCTGATTATCTGATATATTTAAAAACTAATGTTTAAATATGACTTGAAATTTCAAATTATACTCACTAGGATAATAAAATGAAATCTCCATTTTTTTTCTGCAAATTTCATTGCATGTCACCTAAAACCTATGCGTTGTAGGTTCACTGTCTTCATGAAAATAAATAAATATGCTGTTTCAATTTGATCGAAACTTTTTTTTTTTACCCATAATTATGAGAGAAAAAAAAAAAGGTTTACTTGATACAAAGGATACAGTGGAGAAATTGTTTCACAAAATTTGGAGAAACTACTATGTTTGGATTTTTCATACCACATAAATTCCATTAAATAGTATTCCACATGAGATCTCTTATACCTCATCAATGATTTTAGAGAATGTTTTTGATGATTCCAATAACTATTGTTTATATCTGATATTCGACTTCTATACAATTGGCTTGAAAGCACAAAAGTAACTTTTGAAAATATATTAGTTTGAAAGAAACTCAAACATTTTTATTTTTCTTGTGGTAGATAACTTTCAAAACTTGAAACAAAAACAGAAAAATAACTGTTCCATTCTTATTCAAAAAATTTATTTTGATTTAACAAAAAATAATTAAAATAAAAAAAAAATTGTTTTTCTGAGTGAGGTAGCCTTTGGAAATATTTTTTGCTTACATTTGTAAATGATGGTGGCAAGGAAAAATGTGTTCTGGTCAATGTCAGGGTGCAAAAAGTATCATCGGTCCACCAATTCTATTTAAAAATATGCATACTGATATGAAAGCTGCCACAATACATTCAGAAGTGATCTTGAATAAGATTATAACTAAAAGCTCCTAATGCCATCTAATAACCAAAACAATATAATACTCATTTTATTCCTGGAAAAAAAAAATGTAATTAACATCATAAAAATGGCTTTAGTGCCAAATAAATATCAATGTAAATAATTGTGAAACTGATCTCCCTCAGAATATATCTCTTAAAAATTTAATACCAAACCATTGAATTTTCCATGGTACAAATAAATTATTCTGATTTGATTGATTCCCTCGGATTTAGATTAAAATAACAGTGGTACAAATCTAATTCTATGTTTTACAATTATACAAATGCAGAGGGAGAGAACAATGCATCTTTAACAGTAGACTGCATTCAATTTTGTATTTTGCTTATTTGTGATGACAGTACACACAAAAATTAAGAATAAAATAATACAAGAAGAATAAGGTAAGATGAGAAAAGTACAAAATAAAATATGAAGCATCAAGATCAATAATATGAGAGAGAAAATGAGAGGAGGATGGAAGAAAAAAAAAAAAAAAAGATGAAGATGACATTCTTACTTGGATGTAGTGTTGGAACATGTTGTGCCATTCGCTCATCTTTGAGCATGTGTAGTAATGTGGTCTTGCCTGCATTATCTAGGCCCAGGAACACAAGTTTACCTGACTTTTTGTACAGACCTACAACATGAGTGAATGAAGAAAAGGGGTCAGCAAACAGCAAAAAAAAAAAACAAACCAAAACAAAACAAAAAACCAAACACACCCACACACAGCAGTATTGGGACCGCAGGTAACTGATTATTAGTGGTTTTAATGGAAGTAAAAAAAAAAAAAAAAAAAAAAAAAATTATGTCTCTTTCGGCAGGCATATTTGCTTTCTATTAAACCTGTCTTAGAGCAGAAAGACTCAGAAAAATTAGAATGATGAGAGATATTCTTAACTCCAGATAATGCACCTATTTTGAAATAATACTAGTTTTTGAATACTCTGAATGGAAAATGCATCGTAGGTTATATACACCCATAAGTGCTTTAATGGGTATATGCAATAATCTCATAATTAGAACATTTGCCTCTTATGAGTTTGAATCATATCTTTCCAAAAGAACCTTAAAATCTATCCAACTGAAGTTCAAGAAAATATGGAAAGCTTGTCAGGAAGTAATTCAATTAAAAAAAGTGAAGTATATTTCAATCATAATTCTGCCCACAAGTATTTCATATATATATATATATATATATATATATATATATATATATATATATATATAATTGTGTCATCCACAGACAGCTGTTTCGATGTATTACATCTCTTCAGTGTGGCTATAGACTTTCCATTATCCCATCCAGCACCGTGAGACAGAGTTGAAACCCCCATTTCAGACCCGGAGGCCGATATCCCACCTCTGGACTACGGAACTGGACGGTCAATGAGGCGGAATTTAAGCGATATATCTATTTACACAGAAATTCCACATCCACCAAAGTGCTCTATTCCTATCGAAGAGCATTGCATAAGCTTACAATGGATATGTTACCTCACTTAAAGTATATATATATATATATATATATATATATATATATATATATATATATATATATAATGAAAGACACTAACAGTTTATAAATAGTTTCATTTTTATATCCCAACTAGTTTGATCATCAGGGGAAGATGCATTTGAAAACTATTCATGTACAAGCTTTTTGTATGCACTATATAAAATCAAAGTGGTCAGTCATTTAACTCTCTCATTATTAAGGCTGCTATAACTTTTACTCTTTTATGGTTATTTGATGAAGAATATGAAATCTCCTCCCCATCCACATTATCCTTAAGTAAATGCATGTGTGATTGTTGACCTTTCTGACGTTAGAGAGTCGGAATATGCATAAATAAAAAGTCACTTCAACTTGATTATTTATAACAACGAAATCCATCCTCTAACAAATGCATTTTGTACAAGTAGAATTTCAGTAGGAAAACTAGAACAAGTTTTGAAAGCTAGAACTGCCGATTGTTTTAAATTCATGCTATTAACATCATAAATAGTAGCTCAAGGATATCCATGCACTCAACAGAGAGAGAGAGGGCGGGGATCATTCCCAAGCCGAGAAACATATGCAGTGAATAACAGGCTTGCTAACGATATTAGAAACTGATGGAAATTTTGGATTAGAGTGATATTTGCATGGGGCCAAACCTTGGACTTACTGGCATGGAGTGTAGGTACAGGCTGTGTCATGTGGCCCTCCTTCAGGACACTCAGCAGTGTGGTTTTGCCTGCATTGTCTAGGCCCAGAAATACAAGCTTGCCAGACCTCTTGTATAGGCCTGAAGGCAACAGTAGATAGAGGGTTAAATGGAGATTACATGGGAGTATGTTTTTTTTTCTTTAATGTTGAGCATTTTTTCCATGCAAGAAAAAAGTCATAAAGGAGAAGAAAAAAAAAAGTCCTGATGTACTCATGCACTGTGGCATTTAAATTTTTGTTGAAAGAGCAGATTTTAAATGCAGAGTTTGTTCCAGGTTATAGCTGTTATGATTCTAAGCTGTAATATGAAAAATGTTAACAGAAAAACTATTTCAAGTTAATTACAAAATTTGGGGGGGGAAAAAAAAGAAAAAAAAAAGGGGGGGGGGCAAAGATCAAATCAAAATTACAGACAGATCTGGCAAAGAAACATCAAGAGCATGAAATGTACAAGTTGTAATATCAGTGGTTCCTTTTGGAGATTTACAGAAAAAAATAAAATAAAATTTACAAGAGAAAAACGCCATATTCAAAGCAAAGTTCAACATAACAAGCTAACTATCTCTCACACACACATTATATATATATATATATATATATATATATATATATATATATATATATCATAAGTGTGTTTGTATGTATAATACCTATTTATATATATATATAACAATTATTCTCGTAACACAAGACAAAATTTGTTATGGTCTATAGAACGTGTGGCCAAAAAAGGATCTTAGAGTCCCAAGTTCAATAAGTGTACAAACAATCACAACCCATTCTGTGATATGTAAACAAGTTGTTATCAGAACAGAAACATGCAGCCTTCTGCCCTCGAAATAACACATTCACTAGAATAAGATACAGCATTAAAGTGTGTTGAATGACAGTGAATCTCAAACTAAAAAGAGAAATGGTACTAGCACAATTTGATCTCTAAATTCAATATGTTGTGGACAGACTGTGACAGATTATTTACCACCCACGCTTCAAGTACCCCCCCCACTTGCCCCGCCTTACCCTTCGTTAATTGGAAAGCCATAGTAAGTCCCATTGAATAACTTATATTGTTGTACTACATGTATAAAACAAATGTAGAAGTACCAAAATATCATCCAAAATACTTTTACATTCAATTGAACCATTTTTAAGATCTTGAACCCACGTCTCTTCCAGGTCCTTAAGCTTTGAACCTACTCAGCCTAATAGTTAATCAGCCACTAAGGACAGATTGTTTACAGTTAAATGGAGAAATTTATGATAAAAGAGAATTTGACCTATATTCAAATCCAGTTCATTTTTCATATGGAAAAAATCTATGCTAAATTCCAAACAAAATCCCAACTGTATAGAAAATAACTGGTGTTGAATCATAACCAAGTTATATATTCCTAACCTTAGTAACATGATACAAAATTACTTGTGAGCTCTGGCCATTTAGAGAAAAATACTATATAGCATATTAATTTCATCAACTCTTTCAGACCCATTTATATTTCTTCCATTTTGAAATACTCTGCCATCATTAAATCATTAGTTAATTCACCATAAAATTTTTCAATAAGCCATTAAACAACTGAAGATTCTATCTAGTAAATGGTAATGAAGTATTTTCCAACTTCACAGCAAAATAATGCCATAACTACTACTTTATTATAGAACACCATTTGACCATTGATTACATATTAGGACCCCCAAACAATGACAGAAATGATACATTTTATTCATTTACAATGAATCTCAGCTATAATGAATTTCGGCATCAGCAAACTTGTGGATCCATCCAAACTGACTCTGGATTTCAATGAAGTTTAATAAATGCTGTAAACACATGGAGTGTGACCAACTTTGACCAAAAAATTTACTGAGTGAAGTATGACAGATGCGAGAACCAATCACTGATCATGCACACGCCAAGAATGGAGGGATACATTGAAGGAATTCTGGCACATACGAGCGTGGTAAAGACAGTCTCCTTGGAGACTCATTCGTGTTTTTCTGGGTTTATCACATTGTGTTTTCAGCCTGCGTTTCAACCATGGAATTTAAATGAAGCACACCTCTGTCTATTCCTTCAAGACGAATATATTGTCTGTGAGCTGGAAGTTATTGAGAAACATGAACGTGGCAAGAGCTTGGCTGAGTTCATCGAAGAGTACGGTCTAAAAAAGATGACGATCCACAACATTCTGAAGGTGAAGGATGAGATCAGGGAGAGTGTGGAGAAGCTGGAGTCTGGTCCTAAGGGTGCTGGATTATTCAGGTCGAGGAAAGTAGCCTTCAAGGGCTTGGGCCAGACCAGTCTTCCAGTAGTACGCGCAACAGCAAGCCGAAGCTTGAATATTCAGCAAGCAGCCATGAGGATGACTGCATGTTTAGGCCACTGGAATTTCAAGTGCAGAGATCAGGAGGTAACATGGCATTAGCAACAAAGCCATAGCTAGAGAGATGCTAAATGCTGACACTGAAGTTGAGAATCCTTTCACAAATGAACTGAAGCAACTTGTTGGAGATACAAGGTTTAAAATAGAATGAGGAACAACACATGGATTTATGGAACACGGTAAAAAGTAACTACCACATGAGGGGCAACCATAGGGTATAACAAACTGTTGGCTTTAATGCTGCCCCCACAGTTCATTATAGAGAGGGTTTACTGCATATTCATACTTTTGAGTGATATTTTCAAGGCACTGATTTCCTTTGAACTGAATATTTGGCTTCCAATCATGTGCCCTACTTATTTAGCATATGTTTTGAACTTCAATATAAAATTCAATGGCCTAATCTAAATTATTCAAAATCCAATTTAATAGAATGGAATGTTACTGTTTCAGATGTAAGAGAGAGACACACAAGAGAGATATCATTACAATGGCAGATCAAATTCAAAAACTTTTTCAATTTAAACAAATGAGTAGCCATGCCTGATTTCAACATTTTCCCCTGGGTCAGAGCTTCCCAATATTCAATCAGTCTTACAGATAGGAGAGGGTGGAAAGAGAGAGAGAGAAAAAAAGAAAAAAGAAAAGGAGACGAAGAAAAGAAATACCTCACAATTATTTCCCAATGACTTGTACAAGAGCATGGGAATTGGAATTGTTACATTTTTTAAATCTAATCTATTATTGAAGTTGAAACACATCAGCCTCAAAATAGAATTGAAACTGGAAATTCCACTTTGTACAGTGACAAGCCACCAATAGAGGAAAGTGAATTCCTTTGAAGTGATGTGAAATTGAAGACCACCTCATGTAATAAGAATGGTTGTGGATAAACTGTGCCCGAATCAGTTCAAAATATCAATATGGTATTTCCTTAGTCTAAGCTTGTGGCTGCCTTTGTCTAAGTCAATATTCAGTAGAGAAAGTGGGAAATTGAGTAGGTGAACAACTCAATAGAGTTTTGACATGCACATCTTTTTGGAAGACCCTTCGTTTATTTTCTCAAACTAAAGTTGAGTATGGTTTGGAAATTGCATAAGATTTTGTTTGACCATTTGCATTTTCGGCCATAGTGAGAGGAGCAATTTTGATTACTGTTGTTCAAAGATTTTTTTTAGTGCATGGGGAATATTAATTCAGAAAAACATCTTGCAGGAGGGACTTCTCCCAACATCCACTAACATTTGGACCATCACTTTCATGCAGAAACAAGTTGTAGCAAAAATATCAAGAATAGAATGTCTCAAAAGATAATGACACTCATTGCCAAGTCTTGACATGTAGTCTATTTTTTTTTCCATCATGAAATGAATATACAGAAAAAAAAAAAAAAAAAAATACTTAGGGTTCAAAAACCTTAAGCAAATTTTTTTGTACATTCATTTCATGATTGAAGAAAAACAAAAAAAAAAAAACAAACAAACTTCATGTCAAGACTTGGCAATGAGTGCCATTATCTTTTTGAATATACTATTCTTGTCAGATCTGCTACCTAAGAGAGCAAATCTAATAGATTCAAAGTCTGATAGAGTAAACACTTGAAACATATGCCAGAGGCAAGTCAATCAAGTTTTGATTTGCATAATTTTCTCTTACGTGATGTCCTTGGATGGTTTAGATCATAGACTCAAGTCTTGAAATAAGTATCCAATTTACTTGTCATGTCACAAACTCTTATAATGAATAAAAGAACTCAAAATTAATTACATGCATAAAATAACATCTTGAACAAGATGGAAAAAACACATCGAAACATATTCAGCTTATAAAATTATTTGGTTGACAAAAAGTGATCGGTCTTAAAATACTTTCAAAGTAATATTGATAAAAACAGAAATGTACAAAAAAGAAAAAGAAAAAGAAAGAAAGAAAAAAAAAGGGAGATCAAATCAAATTTAGGATAAACAAGCTCAAGTATTCCCAAGATTCATCGATCTGTTCTTTAATACTTTCACGGACCAAAAAAATCGACTTTTCAGTCTTTACCTTATTAATTCAATCACACAATCCTAATTCTGACCAAATCTTCTATAATTTTGTGATACTATTTCTTCGTAATATTCTTTTTATGTAGCTAAAAGAGTTTGAATTCTACATTCTGTCTTACTTTTGATGAAATTAAATCGAAATATGCATAAAGAAATAAGTTTCACAACTTCAATCTTTTTTTTTTCTGAAACAATATTCATTTCAGGTTTGATATTTTTATTTTCAAAATTGTAGGAGGAATAAAGTTTATGATTGAAGTTATAATAAACTTCTTTCTGTAAGTTACATTTTCAGCTTTGTTTGAACTATCAAACTCTTGTACTGGTGGTGAGGTTACATTTTGGCTCATCCATTCAACAGCTTTCTTTAGGTATATAAGAAAGAAATCTTTTTTATACCTGAAGATGACTGTAGAATGGGGACATGTACCAAATATAACAACACAAAGGCATCAAATTTTCTAAACAAAGTTTGAGAAGACTATGTTGATTGAAAAAAATAAGCTACCAACTTTTTCAGCTCATTTAATAAGCATTTGAGATAAATTCTTATCGGCAATTCTTCAGAATTAATGGAGGAGTTAATAAGATAATTCTAATCTTTTCATCCGAAGTTTCACCTAGTACCAAATCATTTAAAAACAATACAAAAGATTAAACATCAAAGTTAAGTATTCATAGAAAGAAAATGATCTTACCTAAAAAACTTAGAATGTTTGTAAACCACTCTAACACAAACATAGTTGGGACCTAAAGACTGAAAAAGAAAAAGAAAATAGTTAACCAAACAATCAATGTAAGTGCAGAACTAAAAATAAAGTGAACAAAAGTGAGAAACAATACACAGACTGGACAATGTAATCTCCCACAGATTTTCCAGTGGGGGGGAGAAAAAAAAAAAAAAAAAAAAAAAGAGACATATAAAAATGCCTACCTAAAAGAGATGAAAAGAGGATAACAACAGATGGAATATTCATAAGACTCATTACTATTCAGACGATGGGATTCACATTTTATTTCAAATTTGATAGTTCTCACAGAACAAGTGAGGAAAAAATATTAGGCTGGTTACACGTTAAAGTTTTCAAATATTAGAACAATTCTTTCAAAGAATTAAAATTTACACTTGAAATCACATGATAGCCAAATCTTGTAGTCAAACTAAAAGTATATGTGCGAAAACAAGTCAGTATGTCCATCAATCAGCATTTTATGAACAAGTGTTGAACAGTAAATATCAATAACACAAAAGATAAAAAAAATATTTCTATTGTATATATTACTGAGGAGCATTAATATTAATAAAAAAATAATTGTACATTATGATATATCAAAATATATAGTTACAGAAATATTGTATAATAGAGCAGATCTAGTACTTAAGGCTATTTCAAAGTAATTGAAAAGTTGCCAAAGCAATATTCTACTTTATGCTGCACTTTTCAAATGACCCATGTTTTCTTTGCCCCATGAGTTTCTTGAGTAAAGAAATTCATATCTCACAGATCTTTCAAAACATAAATGTTGGATTCTAGATATGAATTGGAGACTTCATATAATTAACTAAGTTGGGTACTTACATTAGGAAAAATCTTTCACTGATTAAGAAAAAAAATCTTCAAAATGTAATTCAATTACTGATGAAAAAGTATAGGAAGTTTTATCAAAACCTAATAAGCAGAATATCTGTAAATTCTAAAAGTCTGTAGTGGTATTGAGTGTTAACTCATTTCTGACTTTCACTGTTACATTTTCAACCATTTCTACAATTTTCTCATGTTCATAAAAATCAAATTAACCGTTGTATACAATATGGGTTTTTCTTATGAACATCACCTCATCATTTTTCATTGAACATATCTGTATTAGTCGACTCAAAATGGTACTTGACACCAGTTTGAACTCAATAGACAGTGATTTTATGAGCCTATAAAATATGATCACCACATTGTGTAGTTCATTGTCATACAATTCAAGAGAAGAAGCTTAGAATAACTTGCAATACCAGAAATAGCTGAACGTGTTGACAAACAGTAGTAAACAATAAATTCAATTTTTCATAATATACTAAAATTTCCCTTACCATAATATATGATAAAATGATGGTAAAAGATTAGTGGTGTACAACTGGTAGCTTTCACAAATACAGAGATTTGTTAGCAAAATAATTCTGGTATCATTCCAGGTTATTATTCTACAAATGTATCTATACAGCTATCTAAAAATGCATATGTTTTCGGATAATGTATAATGTCTAGGAGGAATCTTCAATAGAAAACATCAACATTTTTTGTATGCATGGCATATGAAAGCTTAAAATAAAATTACAGCAAAATCAAGAACATTGATACTTTGGCAAGAAACCCAAGATATTTTATTTTTGTTTTTGAACAAATATTTTCACAATTCTGTCCTCTTTTGTAGGACATTTTTTCACAGAAACAATACAAAAAAAAAAAGTTTAAAAAGTAGTTTTTTGGTAATTTCATGTCCAGTCCACACTTACTAAAGAACCACAACTTTGATTTGAGGATAGATTGCAACACATTTGGGATCTCCAGAGTCTTTTTGATAGATCTAAAAATCAGATAGATACATAAAAAAGGTGTGTGTATGCAACTTTTTTGATCTCATCTTCATAAGCCATTTTACAAAATGTAAAATGAATTCTCAAATCAATTTCCATATTTTAGGATAACAAAATATGATTAGAGATGAATAATCTAAATCTTTGATGAATACTTCATCAATCAATAGGAAGTGATTTCAATTCAAGTTAGCAATCAGTAATTTCATAAGAGGTTAAAATCTTCTGGTATCCTTAACAAATCTAAGGGAGTATTTTACCTACAATACAGCATTGGATTTTCATAAAAACAAAACAAAAAACACTTTGAGAATCAAGTATCTTACAAATATAGTTGATAATATCCAACAAGATCACAGGCAGCCCATGTTCAATTCATCTTTTTGTCTCAATTAACAGCACTGAAAATGGAGCCTGGGAACTATTATCTTGATAAAGCTTAGATATTCACATTATTTAAGATTGGTACATTAACAAGAAAAATTGCCAAAAAAGTTACAGTTTGCCAGTTAATTTCCATTATGTATGTTTGAATATATATATATATATTTCACACACATGGGGGAGGGGCAGAGATAATATCAAGAGACTATATGTGAAAGATTGAAAGGCAGGTACGGATGAATGGAAAGGTGTAAAAATTGCCATAGATAGAGCAAAAGAAAGTGAAAAGAGAGGATACAGTAGAAAATATTGGTGCATTACTTATTAGATAAAAACATGAATAGCAACAAAGATTGGAAGGATAAGGGAGAAAGCTTAGTTGTCAACACCTGTGGAAACATTTTAATAAGCTTCATCTTACAAAAATACCTACCCTTGTTCCTGCCTGACCATAGGTCAGGTTTCATGTATAATGCCTACTCAATATTTAGAGATTAATCAAATATACAGAAATTTGCTATCAAAATATTTATAAATTTAAAAGAAAAAAACTTGAACATAGTTATCCATCGCCATTTGCAGAGGTTAAGGGCACCAGGGAAGTCATGAATGATCTAAATCAGCAAATAATTTTTGCTGACCACCCCAATACTTTCAGTCACCAAAACTCATATATCTTGTACCATAAACCTTCGGATAAATAAAAACCACACCATTCCCAAATTGCAAATGTACAAATAAACGAACGAATACAGTAAAGTATACAACAAACGTTTCAAATTTTAAAACTAGACTCAATTTTTTTTCTGATGATAGATCTGTCAATCATGGAGAATCGATATTTTTTGAAGGTTGAAAAAAAACAAACAAAAAAAACAAAACAAAACAACACAAATAAAAACCTCACTGCAAACTTTTTGCTATTTTCTTAGTTATAACCAGAATCGAACTTTCAAAGAGGACATCACATCATTGCAAAAGGTCTCAAAAGAGTGTAAAAAGTGGACGGTAGATGCTATTAAAAAAGATACAAACAGTTAATTAACTAAATCCATAAAACTTGAGTGCAGTATAATTTTTCTCCCTTTTTATGCTGCTATTTATGTTAACCTTAACACTTGAAAGAAAAGAAATTTACCTGATCTGAGAAAGGTTGCTTCAACAAAAATATCAAAATGAAAATGAATGGTAAAATTGCCAATAATGATTTACAATACTCCACCCACTAAAAAATGAATAGCTACATTTGTATTCAGTACAATGAACTGGAAATAAATATTTTAGGTCTAAAATATTGTATGACTATCCCATTTTGCAAGTGAAAACAAGTTGAAGTTTCCAACCAGATTTATATTGTCTACATAGAAAACTTTCAACAAAAATAATTCATTTTTCTATTAGCACAAATTATGATGCATTCATAATTTCCCTAACTTTACAATTTTCGCTGTATGCCACAATGTTCTCCAAAATATACCTATCAAATTATTAAAGACTGAACCACGTTTTATAAAAACTTTGAATGGAAACACACAAATAGCAAGGATAACAGCATAATTAGGTTGTAACTTTTACAACCTCTAAGGAAAATGTTAGGTGATTACAAACTAATAGACCATTCACACTTAAGTAAATGGTTTACATGAAATAATATTGCAGGATGGTAAATAAAATCAATGTTACGAATGCAGAGATTTACAGCAAATAAAACTGCAAGACATGTGATAACCTTCCAGATTCTTTAGATTTCCAAATTCTTTTTGAATTAAATAAAACTGTAATTAGTCACAAATTATGTTTATCAGGTTTTCAGTTCTACTGACCTAGAATGGAAAATTATGTTTACATTTGAGTTTTGATATTCAGAAGAATTTTTTGTCTTGTTACATTAAATATACTTCATGTATTTACCTTTGATTTATATTGATAAAATTCAAGTGAATATGTAAAGTTTTATTCAAATGTGAATGAAACTACAGAAGTAATATTGGAAAAAATTCTTTCTATAGATTCAACTGAAAACGTTGATCAAGAAAAATCAAAAGCAATAACACGTTTTATCTAATATGAATCGAATAAAAAGCCCATTATTAAATATCAATAAAGCTAGAATGCATGTATATAAATTTTGACGCTTTGTTAGAATATACAAGTCTTATGTCCTTTGCTAATGGTTTACACTTAGTAATCGGGTCAGTGGGGGTCTTGGTCCACTAAGACCCCAACAAATTTTACCAGAGACTACAGAGGCACCAACAAAATTTAGATATTCATAAGTTAACGTTGTCATTGATTTTTAAAATTCTGATAAACTTTTGTAGACAGATGTGTTTTTGCCAATTCTTCGTAATATTGTGAAACCTTTTCATAAAAATTAAAATGACGATAAAATATAAAAATTTATGATGCAATACGAAAAAATTTGTGAAAATACGTACATGAATTATTTTATTTCAACATGAATTTTAATTAAAATCCAATAACTGGTATTACAAATAATCCAAACATCATGAATGAGTAAAGAAACAATTCAGCAGCTGTAATCCGTCGTTGTAGCAGTAATAATACAATCACCTTTGGATTTTATAGATTAATTCTCGAAGATTGAAAAATGCTATGGGTAACAATATTTTTCAGGTCGACAATTAGCAAAACATTAGTCACATGAAATTATAGAAAGTAAATAATGCCAATAAATCGCCGGTCTGCACTTTTTTCAGTTATTTTCCAGGCTGAAAGGGTCGCTTCTTCTATTTTTCTTGGTTGGCTCTAAATGTTTGTGTTGACGTGTACTTTGTGCATATTTGTTCTTGGTTGTATACTGTGAGTCTATTTCCAGGATATTTGGGTCATAAAAACGAAATGAAATAGTTTAGTATAACTTGTTTAAGTTTACTCAACATATTTTAGGGACAATGTAGGGAAGGTAATCACGATTGTGAAGTTTCACACGATCAAATCAATAACGATCTAATTCGTGTATTTACTTGTTTTCTCTTAAATTCTTTCATTTCATGAAACTTTACAAACGGGATCAGCTTCTTCACATTGTACCACGTTTTCTACCAACATATTACGGTGCGTAAAATAAACAAGTTATTAGAAAAACTATGAGTCAAGATTATCATCATAATAAAACATAACATACCGACATGATCACACCTGACTAGAGAACTGGCTTTTGAAAATTATTACTCATCGTTTGCGCATAAAATAAAGAAGAAGAAAAAAATCGAGACAAAAAAATGTACATAGAAGGGATGATTACGCTTCAATGGTTAAAAATGTCCTGGGAATAAAATTTAACTTTCATTTCCATTGAAACTTACTGAAAAAACTACAATTACTGTCCAAGATCATTAATATTTACACAATATGTAATCACCGATTATAGGCTTGAGAAGGATAAAATACGTAGCTTGTTCCAATAGGAAAAAGGAAGAAAAAAGAGAAGATTACTTTTTTTTTTAGAAGTTATTCCTCAAAGCAAACTACTTAAGGTATGGGCAAGAGTGATTGGGAAATTCTTGATGAACTTCACTATTCATTTATCACTTACATTCGAGTAACAATGGAATACAATACGATCAAAGATAGAGACCACCTTTTGTTTTTCGTAGATGTTCACTTCTTGGTGAACACTTGACCCATGAACTTTTAATACTTATTATTCATGCCAAATAAGTATTTTCACGAATAAAGAGTAAAGATTGTTCATGAAATGCGACTAAGATTATGAGGACGTTTTTAAGTATTTGAACAACAACGAGGCAGCATTTTGCAACAATAATGATCCAACAAGCGCAAACAAGACGATCCAATTTGTCGCATCATATGAAGAAATGAACTTATAATCCTTATCATCATAGTTACCAATTTGAATAAAAAATGACCAACGTTGAGATTATAAAGCTACATTTAATTATTTTTGAGACACACCTACCGTACAGATGATTGGAGAGTGTTGCACTAAAATTTCAATGACACATACACACACACAATATATAAATATATATATATATTATATACGAAATGGAGCAATTATATTTCGACGATTCAGAATGGTGCATATCAATATAATTCGACAAACAATTTCTAATAAGCTTTTTCTTTTAGAGAATTTGACATTAATCTTTTCGAGGTCAAACGAAAATATGAACATTTAAGCAGCAAAATGTCTGATTTTTTCGTTTTTTTCTTCTTGGAGAGACAGACATTCTCAAAAATAGATACATACTTCGATAGAACTTACACTGGATTTTAAAAGTGTTAGATCTAAGAAGACCGAAATAAGTGACAAGAGTAATAATCTCTCACTGCATTGTAACATAACAATAGTGCAAATTGGACTTATTTTTTTGGAATAACTGACACTACAATAAAGAAATGATACATGTAGCACTTTGAACATTTGTTAATTTTGGAGCTGATATGAATACCGAAGAGCTAAGAGAAATCATCGAAGAAAATTCATCTGGTTTTAAAGCTCATTTGACAAAAACTGACGAGAAAAAAGAAAAAAAAAAAACACCCATATTTTTTTGCTTAAAAAGTTCTATGGCTAAAGTTTTCAATCAATCCTGAGGTTTCAAATTGTCATACTTACGAATTGAGCTTATCTGAACACGATTTACTACTTCGAAACATAATCAATGACGTGTATTAAATAGACCAAATAACCAATTTTGAAGAAAACCGTATAATTAAGAGACCTGACAAGCACTTCGATTTAGGGGAGCTGGTAAAGACTGGATGATCTTGTAGTTTAGAATCCCATATTATCCCGGTTGTTGGGAGAGCACTCGATTGTCAGTTACGACAAAATACTAACGAGCAGATACCAAATCATTTTTTTTCAAAAGTGTAAAAAAAAAAAAAAAAAAATACATTACTGAAATAAAAGTAAACATTCCATCGGCTATTCAAAAAGTATTCATTTTTTCTATTTTATGAACAATAATATTATAATAGCAGTAAAAAAAAGTGTTGATGCAGTCGGAAAAATGACTGAAAAGTTTAATTAGATTTGATCTTTCTTTAATATTTAATTGTAACTGACAGTGATACCTTTTTCAATTTGAGACGCTATAACTACGAGATCGACCAAGTCAGTCTTGGTATTAGTGAACTGAAGGACCAACGATCATGAATAATTAAGATTAATTTTGGATAAAAGATTCTTCTAGAGATGCTAAAACTGATTAATATGAGAGTAATAATTACTTAAATAGTGGACTCCTCCTTACAAAAAGGAATTTGAAATGTGGAGACTCATTCTCATCGATTAGAGATGAACGACAGATGGAGGCGAAGTAGACGACTATTAAATGCCATAATTTATAACTAATAAAGGAAATGAAAAAAGTTTATTCAGATCTCAAAAGATGATACAATATATTGCCTTGAATTGAGTATTGCCCATCATAAACGAGATCACGAGTAAAACAAATCATAAGACTTGATCCTTTCAGTAGTCTTCAATATAAATCAACACATACCTATGTTGACGTCTGCAATTTTGGAGCCATCAAGCCCTCCGCCGAATGATTCAAGTTTTAAACAAGTAAGATATACAATATCAATTTTAACGTTCAATTCAGATTGGAATAAAGACATAAATAAACCAAAGAAAAAATGATTGAATTGGTATTAGATATAAAATTATGGAAATAAATAACTTGAAAAGACGAAAGAATATCACCACGTTACCTTGGTATGTCTTCGTACACGAAACAAAATGGCTGCATGAAAGGTAGGCAATGAAAAGAACACGATTTAAACGGTAATATTTGATTGGTTAATTTTACTGGATTGGCCAATCAGCAGATGCGTTACATGAAGCAAACTTCAACGTGTCGCTGACACGCATGCGTTTTTCACTTCCTGTAGCTTCACAGTCTCTGGTCAATGGCTTCTTGGAGGTTTTCTTCCTCTAAATTTCTCCGTTTATTTCCAACGGTAAGTGGACAACAAAGTAATGATGTATAGATATCAATAAATTATTCAAATAATAATTACTAATTAATTAATTTAATTCTTTTTATCGCTTTAAATACCGGCCCATCATTTAAAGACTCGTAATCCAAACCGTAAAGCATTCGCTACGCTAATGGCATCATTTTATTTATTTACGTGTTGGAAGATTTAAAAAAAAAGACTGCCTTTGACTTGGGACAACTACATTCTTGTATCAGTAATGTTTGGATGATGGTAATAGATTAGAGTGGAAAAACAACTGTAGCTACGTAACATTCGAAAAAACCTTACTTGAATCATAATGGATATGGATAAAAACATCTTAAAGTTGTACTCGTGAAGCTCCAATATAATATTTTTTTTTTTTTGAATTAAAAGTAAACTTGATTATGGAAGTTTTGATCATTTTAACGTGAGAATAAAATATTGAAATGTAAAATGAAAGCGAGGAAAAGGATTAGACGTAAATTAGTTGATCTGGTTAAAGAAGTAATATTGAAGTTTTAAAGCAACCAGGAAACCGTCAAAGCTATTGTGGAAACTTCTAGTATGTACTTGATACTCACTGGAATTTCAGACTTAACTTTCGTTTTATTTTTGCAGCAAGTTAATGTTTGATAAAGATGTTTTATTTTGATTTTTTTCAAAGTCAGACTTTTTTGTGTTGTCGAATTTCTGAGATGAACATTACACTATCTTCTCTTGTGTATATTTCCCCAGTATGTTTTCTCTTTCTGACACTTATGCCGTAGCACGATTCAATAATTTGGGTAATGTTTCGCGAGTCAACCTAACCATTTTTATGTGTGTAAAATTCATAACCTCTGACTTGACTCGAAACTTATACTAAATCGAACCCTCATCTTGGTTGGTTCGTGAAGCCAGGCGAACGAATCCGTCTGACCTATTATAAAAGACTGATTTTTTGTTCTACAAATTCTTATTACTCGACGATCATCCATTAAATATCAACGTTTTTCATTTATTTGAATTATATAGGGATTTCAAAATATAAGTATTGTGACTCATTCTGAATTGTGATATTTTTAGACTGACATCTCAGATCTCCATCAGCTGATGAAAACTGAAAGTAAGTAGAGTATGTACTATAGAAATTATACATTATGAATTCCTCTAATAAGGGAGGTAATTCATCCAGTTATATTGTACTCTATCATAAATTGAGTAGTTAGGTTAGGGTTCAAGGTTAAATGTTCAGTTATGGGCTTCTGAATAGTTATGAATGATTTTTAATATTTCTGAAAAGTTTCTGATGTGTTGGACACATAAAGATATGAAAAAGAAGAAGCTGAATGTATGCAGCAGGTTGATATTAAAACTACTGAAAAATCAATATAAAAATGAACTGAAGGTAATTTTTCAGTTGTAATGATGATGATTATACTATATTTTTATAATCAGTGTTAGTTGTTGGTTTTAAGTATTGGTATGGGTGTAGATTGCTCAGGCCCATCGCCAGGGTGCAGCAAGTAGTGGGCCATCCATTGATTGAAGGGGGCAACAAGTCGAAGTGTTGCAGATTAAGCATTTGATTAGTGGAAAAATGGCATAAAAATGCCAAAAAATGGTCAAAACATACCATAAATATATTATAAATGGTAAAAATATACTCCCTCCAAAATATTTAAGCTCGTCTGCTCTAATTTAACACATTCTTGTGCTGCCAAAACAGGAAATGCACCAAATTTGGTGTGTTTCGGCCATACTGGAAGTGCTTGATATTCCAAACATGAACTTAGTTGCTGCATATTTCTATCACACCTGATGGTGTGCTGAATACTTTGCCACCATGTGACAAAGAAATAAAAATAACAACATTCAGCTTCATGAACAAGCTATGTGTTGGCATCTACTGCACACTTTTCAGTGCTCTTTTTAAGATGTATTGCAAAGTTCAAATACTTTCTTTTGAAATTTTAATTTCAATTATTGTAATTGCAATATATTGCAAATAAAAAATTATTGCTTTCTTTATTTATTTTTTTGAAAATATAGTGAAAAATATGTTCATTGACTGGAGGAATCAATTGACTGCTGAACAGAGTTCAGCTTTGATATTGAAAAATTGTGAAGTCTCCCTCTCCATCAAGTTCCTGTTTATTTTGAATTGTTTGTGATAAATATGGATGACTAGAATTGACACAATTGGAAGGAAAAAAACTTTTTTTGCAATTTCTCCTCAGATATAACTCATATGGAATGAATATGATGAAAATGGAAAGCAAATATGTTGGTTTTACAATTTTGAAAGTTGAGAAACTAATTCCACTATCAAAAGATAGAGTAACTATGAACTCCGAAGAATAGAATAATTATCTTTTTAAGATGTTGTCTATTCTCTAAGAAACTTTGTTTTAAACAAGGATGGAATCTAAGATTGATAAAATTTCGCAACTTGAATGTTGTAAGTGAATATTCATCCAAAAAAAATTTTTGATTGCACTAATGTTTTTCTTGTTCATTATGTGTTATTATGGCATAATGGTTATCAAACTTGACTTTCGACCAGCTTGCTGGAGGTTCAAATCACGATGAAATATTAGAAGTCTACTTGATTTTGCATTCCAGTGTGTTTCAGCTCCCCTCTTCCTACTTTGCCATTGGGCTTCAGGTTGCTTATAAAAGGATGTTTTCTTGCTACCTTTTTGCTTGCACTATAGAATATTAACATCCAATGTTTTGTTAAGTTGCAGTTCTGTCTGCTTTTGAGACAGTTGTATGCAGCCATTATAAAATAATTGTTAATGCCAAATAAAGTTTTTAAAAAAAATAGTCTTAATAGGTGACCAATTTATATGATTTTGAACAATACTATGAATTTATACGAATAAAAGATTTTGTCATCATCTTTGAGTGTTACTTTTAGTTTAGCAGTCATACAGAACTATGGGAATAAACATATGAGCAAATTCTATTCGAAAGTAAAAGTGAATATTCAATATCATATATTTTTCCCAATTGCTTGATATCTTATTATCCTGTATCATTTATGCAGAAGTAAGAAATATTAATACATTATTTTTTTAGTGTCAAGATTAAAAACAATTGTCTATCGGGTTGTACATTTTTATGTACATTAAATCCTCAGTTGGAATTTCTTTTAAACAATTGAAACTTGAGACTGCTACATCCTGTAACATCTTGCCTGTTTCAAGTCCATTAGGTCGGGAGTAATTACGTCCCTTGGGGGATAACGACAGAGATGTACACAGTTATCCACCTTTGATAATGGACCATTTTGGAATTGGAAATGTACATAGCTATTCATCCATTATAGGAGTGATATTGGTTTTGGTGATAAAAGGACGCATGTGTGTTTAGTAGTGAGACTAAATCGCTAAGCTCTGTTTTTACGATAACTGGATTTAGATATCGAAAATATTAAACTGATGACAAAAACAGGATACGAACCCACGTGAAGCCCATAAAGTAATCGTGAATCACCTCAGTTACTGAAGAGACTTCAAAATAGGGAAACCTATTGGATACATCATTTCACTGATTCTCATTTCTACCTATCCAGCTTGGATAAACTCTCACACATCTCTCCAAAGTTTTACCAACAAGATTACTTTCAGTTATCAACTGTTCAAAGCTCTGTTGGCCACCATAACAACTACCAACCTTGCTCCAGAAGCTTAAGTCAGACATGACCTTGCTCTTATGGGTCCCATGCAAAGCAAATGAAATGATACCCCTCAAAGCATTAAAGGAGTGGTTCAAGTAGGTTGAAAATCAGATGATGTTTGTTGGTACCATGGACAAATGAAAGATCATTCTCCTCAAGTTGGGTGTTACGGGAGAATTTATGAAAATCCACGTCAAGGTCGTATTTGATGATCTCCCATCCGTAACTACTAAGGCAGTGAATACAAATTCCACCTACTTGTCAACCCCTCAATGGCCATGTACAAACTCCTCTCAAGGAGAACGCTGCTGGATAAACCTTGAGAAAAGAATGCATATTCTTGACCTAACCATCCTGACCAACAAGATGACATTGAAAGATACTGCCATATTTAGAATGATAGATTCACACCTCAAAGACTCTTGTAGAAAACCTCAAACTCACAGCCGTGATGAAGTGGGGGCTGCCATGTGAAATAGGAAGAGAGGGGGCACAGTCTAGAAGATCAGACATGAATCCACAGACTCCCTATGACTGTGTATGATCATTACAGACAAACAAAATGGAAGCATCCATATGAACATAGACAGCGCACCCTTGAATCCTGGGATAGAATGGACCAAATTCCAAAAAGATTGACATAAGGTGAAAGAGGTTGGAATATTTTGTGAAATGAACATGGGTTGGAGATATCAAATTGAGATCGACAAGGAATAAAAAAAAAACTAAGCTGTTTTTTTCTAAGAATGCATAGCAAAATCCAGAAAGTCCTCGCCAGTCTCCAGGAAACCACCAACCTACTTGACAATATTCTAGTGTAGGGTTGAAATCATAAAGAACATTTAGAAAACCTTACCTCAAAAGATGCCAGGAAAATGGGAGCATGCTAAATCAAAGTAAATACACCTTCACTATGAATGATATCAGATGGTTTGGTAGATGCTTCTCATCTCACCGCTTGGCTGGTGATGCCACAAAGATCAAGACCATCACTGAAGCATGCCAACCACACAATGTGACAGATGTGTGATCTTTTCTGATGGCCTGTCAATACAATGCCAAATTTGCATTCGGCCATCCATTGATCAAAAAATCTTCTGAAAAGATCCCACTTCCTCTGAGGGAAGTGCTTTGAAAGAATGTTTGATCTCTTTTGATCATGAACTTGGACACAACACTCTGTCTCTACCTCTCCAACAGGAAAATGCATTTTGTGGCAGATGCATCCGAAGTAGGAATACAAGCCGGTTTATGCCAAGAAGAAGACAACAGAACTGGTGCGTCCTAGGGAATCGAAGAATTTCGATTCTATTTTGGCAATACTTTCCCCATATTATAACAATAACTAACCAGCCAGCAAAAGTATCACAATCCATAGAAATCAGATCTGCTACCTAAACTTCCAGATACAAGTGAGGAATATGCCTGGTGACTTTGGAAGCTGTCACCCTAACCCATGATGGCCACCCAGGCTCTACAAGCATAAAAAGAAAACCGGAACAGATATTGGTTTCAGAAAATGGACAAGTCCATCAAGTAAATGGTTAATGGATGCCTGCCATGTTAGGCATCAACTGTAACCAAACACAGCGACCTACTGAAATCATCTGAACTAGAACGGAGCCTCATGAAAGATTATTGAAAGACCCCTGGGAGCCAACAGAAGATGGGAGGTACATCCTTTTTGTCCTCGATCAACTGACTAGATATGCAGAAATTGCCAAAGTCAAGAACACAAGCTGATGCCAACGTTTCAGCTTTAAATGAAATTTTTGCTCGTCACAGGTTTTGCTGGTCTTTGATAAACAACAATTGGCCACCATTTAATGGTATTGGCGGTCACAGTCTCCACCTATACTTTTGATAGGCTGGCATAGATCACCTGTCAATGGAGGGTTCATAGCCAACAAGCTGGCAGAAACATTCATGAAACACCAGGCAAAAGTATAGCATATAGCAATCATATAATGCAAAATCCAGAAGCAGAACTTGACAAACATTCAAGAACCTTCTGCTCAACACCATACCCTACAATTGGAAAATCTCTTGGACTGCTCATACTTGGCTGAAAAATCAGGATTCGCCTACTTGACATCACTTATAAAGTGAACATGCCCGTTGGACAGGAGAATTGGTGAAAGAGAAACAGATGTTCTGTAAAGATTACAAACCTTATGTCAGCTGCCATAATATAAAGACCTAAGTGACCGTCATACTAAAGCAACACAAAACTAAATCCAGACCAGTCTATGACCCTAAACTATTCACAGTGATGGAAGTAGTGGGGCATCAGATCAAAGCAGAATTAGGAGGGCAAACAGGAATGAGAGATATCCAGAAATGGAAGAGTCTTCATAGAGCTGTATATTGATCACAACCTTTGCTGACAATGTTAGCACAATATGAACAGGAAAAGGTGGACAGTTATGAGTATCTCGATTTCAGAACCACCAGGAACTGATATGGATAAAACAGAGACACACCATGGAGTAAGTGATGACCTGATTGTTACAGCTCCAATAGCAAAACCTACTAATGAAACAGCACACCGATTGCCAACCAGATTACTTGATAATTTGTTAGAGGGGATACACTCACCAACAAGTATCAGCTTTCCTTCTCAAGAGTAACCCATGTATTGGTATAACATCTTTATGTCTGGAGTAATTACGTCCCTTGGGGGATAGCGACATAGATGTACACCGCTATCCACCTTTGATAATAGACCATTCTGGATAAGAGACATATATAGCTTATTAATTCTGTCTAGCTTTTTACTGTCACACCCTCTAGTCAGGGGGATGGGTCCAGTATATGCCTGGCTGCTTTTAACCATTAAACCAGTGAGACTAGGCCTTCAAGTTCTGATCTTGCCATAACTGGATTTAGGTGTCTTGAAAATATTACACATCCTAAATTAGATATTTTTCATTCTTAATTTTGTAGAAACTGTGTGGCTGTGGCCCATTATTTCAAAATGAAATAATGCTCTGGCTTGTTATGAATAGATATCAAGATAATGAAGCCATACTGTATGTATACATAACAAAACAAAAGAATAATAACGGATTTTATTAGCTTTTATTGAGACTTGGAAGCTCAAGAATGACAATTACTTGGTACAAAAGGAACTTAGAATTAAACAACAGAATTCAGCAGTTGTATAATTCTTCTCTATTGTGAAATATTCTATTATGTCTTCTTTGAAATATAACTTTCAAAAGGGAATACTGACATTTTGTATACTAAAGAAATGATGACATCAACATTTTATGCTTTTGGCTAATTTCTGTCTATACTGAGGGATACTGTTGCTTTATCGAGTGTATATGAAATATTGAATGAATAAGCCAGTATTTGAAACTGTAAATAATGCATCCATCTGCTCTATTAAAGTTGAAGATTTACTTTGTGTTTTCATCCTAAATTACAAAGATTAACCATGATATTTCTATGAATCTTGGCAGTTAACTTCACTTTAGAAATTATGGCATTATATGATCATTATATCAGAGCTGATGTGCCATAAAAACATAATTGGTGTTTGAAATATTCCCGTTTTAATTAGTCTTTAGATGCATCCATCACATTGTTAGAGGACACTTTTCAATGGGTTCCAAATATGTTGAATATCAATTTTTTCAGCTGTATCATGTTGGATTGATATGAAACTTGGTCCAGACCTTTGGATGAACCATCCTCATCTACCTCCTCCTCCAGGTACTACTACCACCACAACTAGTAATGCTAAAAATCAATTTTCTCAGCTGTATCTTGTTGGATTGATTTGAATCTAGGTCCAGACTTCTGGATGAACCATCCTTTTCCTACTACCACTGCCACAACTAGTAATGTTAAATATCAATTTTCTCTTCTGTATCAAGTTAGACTGATATGAAACTTGGTCCAGACCTGTGCATGAATCATCTTTCTCTTCCTGCCCCTACTACAGACGGTGGACACATCATTAAACTCATGCTTCTTGCATTAGCAACCATGAGCAAGTCTTAGCCAATTAATCAATCAGTAGCTGTTCTCATTTTGTCACTTTTATTTTACCTACTCTAAAGTCGTTTTGAATTTTCTACGTTTCGTTTTTATTTTTTTTTCTATTCTTTATAAGAAATACAATGACAAAACAGGAGGCAAATTAGCAAACCATAATCAATTCTTTGTTAGAATTGTTGTTAGCAATCAATTTTTTCCTCATCAAACTATCCCTATGGTGGTAATCCATTACCTGGCTTGCTGCTTCAATTACTAACTTGACTTGGCATTCAACACCTTGGTTATGGTAGTATTGTTTAAATTTCCTCTCTTGAGATGTCTGCTATTAAAGAGGATTTCACTCCGATTCTGCTTAGGTCAGCTATCTCATCATAGGATGTTACCCTTAAGTTAATGATGGGAATGGTGAATTTTCTTCCTGAAGTCTCTCTGAGATCGGCTGTTATCATCATCACTAATCTCATTCAGTGTGATGAAAATGAAACTCATCACATGCTTCATTTTCTGGACCATAGTCATAGCTTTTTTCCTCTTCTTATCAGTATCAGCTAACACACTCAAGATAATGTTTTCTGGATGACAGTAGAAAACATCTCACTGGAGGTTCTTCAGAGTAATGTTTCTGATTCTGATTTTTGAGAATTTCCTTGCTCTTTTTAAAATGGAGATGAATTTTGTACTGCCATCTGTAATCTTATGGTTGCTTTTGATTTGGAACCAAGATGGAAAATATACCTTAATTGCATCCTCGGCAAGTTCCCTTGGATTTATGGTTGGTTTACTTTCCTTTGTGTCTATGTATCCTCTCAGGATCCTACAAGCAGGAGTTAACCACCTTGAATGGTTGATCCCAGAAACTTTATCATCAGCCTTTTGGCATTCGTCGTTGGACATATACCTTCCCCTAGATTCACCACACCATCTTACTTTCTTTCAGCCAAAATTTCATGTATGATTCTCAAATAATTCTAAATCTTGGTCAAAAGTTCCAGATATTACTGGCCAGCATCTTTTATACCTATAATATTGGTTATGATTTGTCTGATCAACAACATCGTTTGGTATATATGGAAAATGATGATTATGTATAGCCTGGAAGTCTTCCACACCCTTTATTAATATTTAACCATTGAATGTTTCACTAATTGGACTTTCAAATTTATCAGGAATGGCTTTCCAAGAAGTTCTTAAAAATCCTGATAGCACCTTTATGACTGCCAGTCATTGAATTTGTTCCATCTGACCCCCACACATTTTACATTATTATTCATCTTGGTGTCTGAAATACTTTCTTTCAAACAAACCAGTTGTTACACCTTTATTATTTTCTAGTGGGAAATGGTTGAGATATAAAGATGCATTTTGGCAAATGAGTACATTTACTCATACACACACACACACACACTCACATATTTAACCACACATGTATATATATATACATACATATATTTTAGGTCCTTTCCTATCAGGAGGACCAATGATCCCCACTTGGCCAACTCCTATTTTGCTCTAACTTTGGTCTAAGGTTTTTTTTTATCTGAAATGAAACTTTGTTAGATTTTACTTGTCTAGTTACTATAGATCCAAGAATGATGAATACTTTGTCTGGTGTGTCGGCAGTTTGTCCTTTTTGTTCCATAACAGGAAGTTCTACTGAACTGGAACTTTGTTGTCGTTGTCAACTTTTCATGTAGATTTTGAAAATGTTTGCAACTTAGCTCTAAACAATATCATTTTTTCTGGGAAATTTCATTGGTAATTCTGGGAAGCTACTATCGTAACTCGGGACCTGGCCATGGCAAAAATGAAAGTAATGTCCATGCATTATAAAATGTCATAATCTGGATTTTGTTAATTTCTTTTATTCATGACTATTCAAGTTATTATTTATAACAAAAATGCATATCTAGTTTGGATTTGTCCACTCTTTGTAAGCTATAATAGTTTCATATAATAGAGGGACAGTTTATGAAAGAAAAATGTTCTTGAATGTGATTGGCTGTGGGGCCCTTTAAAATTATAACTTGGGGGTGGGGGGGCATTCTAAGACAAAATGAATTGATATACTATTCTCTATCCAATGGTGACAATTCCAGAGTTTCATTGTTGGAAACTGAGACATTAGGCCAGCAATTTTTGAGTTTGTCTTATGCATCGTAAGGTATATGTGTCTCTGTGAAAATGTGTGTACATAAAGGACGTGCTTTCCATGGGAAGGAGTTGTGGGTTCAAGAATGGCTGACCATTCTCTGAAGACAGCTGACTAGAGAAAGGACCTCATGGGGTTAGATAGGAATGTTTGTGTTTCAGAAAAGATGAATGCAATCTGAATTTTGCCTATGGAACTGCGTTTAGGCTGCAAAAATCATCAGTACTGTCTGATCTGTCGGAGGGAATAACCTGTGCACTTTGAGAAAAGAGAGACGCAACCAAATAAAAGCATAGAATCATTTTTTCATCAATGGACTTTTGTTTTTAATATGAAGCAAGTTGTATTTCACCGCCACAAGTGCAGTGTTTTCCATTGCAGATTCATCACCATGTTTTCAGTGACTGGGTCTGAAATCATAATGGGCTTTCCACATCAAGGAATTTCATCAATACAATTGCGCTGTGCCAGGGAAATGTACACATCAGAAAACAGCATAGTTGATATGCAATTGATGCGCGCCCCTTTAAGAAGGATTGGATGAAGCCCACTTTGTCCATCACTATCTTAATTAGGATCAGAGTTGAGAACTTGTGAACATGGAATAGTTTGCCAAAATGTTAAAATTTGAGGGGGTCCCCCAATGGAAATTTTGAAGGACAGGATTTTTTAGTGGTTCAAACAAAAACTCGCTTGGCATGCCGATTTTCATTAAAATCTAAGGAGGTGTGTATACAAATTCAACTTTTTTCTTATGAGAGAATGCACCAACTACAAATGTTCAGAGAATCTGACTTTATAAGAAGTTCAGAAAATCTGACTAAAAAATGTTACTTGCTTCAAAATTTAATCCTCTAGAGCATGTGTACAGCCATCTGACGAATAGTATCAGCAAATGTCTCTACTGCATTTAGTTTATGGACACAGTTCAAATTCACTTGTATATGATTTGATTTTTTAACATATTGTCTTTATTTATATGAAAAAAAAATTATATATTTTCATCGTAGGTAAAATCTCTGACATGGAATCAGTCAATTTTCGGATTGGAACGAAATATCCATTCATCAGCTGCCTTGACCAAGAACATTCGAGCTGGTCAACCCAAAATTAGTATCCGTCAAGATAAACCTCTGACTTATGAAGAATCACAGTATCCTCATCTTATTGGAGTAACCAAGACCTGGAATTCTTGGAACACATGTAAGTATTTTGTTTACATGTGAGTGAACAAGTCATTTTAAAAAGTTTGAAAATAATTGGAAATATTTGAAACTCCCCTCCTTGAGAGTCTGATGTCAAGTGAATCTCTTTGGAGTACAATACACAAACATTCCATTGATCACAACTGGTTTGAGCGACTAATGAAGGCTGCTCACCATGACTCTGTTTACTCTATCACTCTATTCCCTAGTTAAACACTATATTTATTAAATCATACACCTAAATATAAAATGTTTGGTTGGTTGTATAATTGTGTTTCAGATCAGATTCCTGTCATAACCTAAAAGTTATAATGGATTGGTCCATGTGAAATACATTAACAGAGCTAAAAAAAATCAATAATGTCTCAGAAACGCTGGGTCAAAAGAAGAGAAAAGTGATTCAGGGAGTCTTTTTTTGCCTTTCTTTTCTACCGTTAACAAAGTCAGAATAGCTCAAAATTTAAAAATGGCAAAACTAAAAATTTCATGGTTGGATGCCTTTTAAAAAGGCCAGATTTGTCAAATTTGTCTATTTTTTTCCTATTTTTTTGCCAAAAATAATTTTTAACTTAGTTTCGTAATATAATCATTTTTTGGATATTAACCCATCCAGTACTTATCTCCTTTTTAATGTTTAAGAATTTTGTTTTGCCAGTTTTTCAAAATATACAACAGCAGCAAAACCATTGACACAAAGTTTTGTCTGAGTGAATTAAAGAAAGTTCTTTTGAAAAAAAAAGAATTATAACTCTTTTCAAATTTTTTATATTAGTTTTCTTGACATGAAAGCTGTAGAATGAATTGGAGGTGGGGTTGAATGAAGGAAATAAGGATAATCCAGAAATTGAATGAATAATTGCAATGTAAGGTTAAGTAGTTGAAGGTTGTTATATATATGCTTATCCTGATTAGGAACTTCGTGGAATTCTATTGGTTAATAATGTATTCAGTAGTAGTGATGATGATGATGATGATGATACAAATATGCTTAGTTTGAAAATGAATGTTGAAGGAGTCAAAAT
Source organism: Thysanoteuthis rhombus (assembly GCA_963457665.1). NCBI lineage: Eukaryota > Metazoa > Mollusca > Cephalopoda > Oegopsida > Thysanoteuthidae > Thysanoteuthis > Thysanoteuthis major. Next base: position 6,475,154 of record OY735240.1, on the reverse strand, counting down.
TTTACATTGATTATTTAAAAATATGTAACAAAGTGATATTTTGGAAACCTTGGCTAAGTACAGTGTGGCATTTTAAAAGTCAAGATTTCATCAGTATTATTTATGCCTCTTCATGAGATCCTATCTTCTGTGTGGAAATTTTAATAAATGACTCTTTGTTATTGAGATGAATACCAGTTTTCTTTCAATTTCATTACTCTCATCAAAGATGAACATTTTATTTATATCAATATCATATAAAAATGTCATTATTATTACTGATACTTGATCTTTTTATTTTATTTTAATAGCTACTCTTCATAGAGAAGTTCGTACATCTGAGACAACAGTTGAAGACATCTTCATTCGTAAGTTCATGACTGGGACCTGGCCTCAAATGCTTTTGTCAGAAGTCATCATCAAAAGGCGACACAATTTGGTTGTGATTGCTGCCCTCATTCAACAGAGAGTCCTGCCCCGTCAGATGTATTTTCTAAAAGGCTACACGGAAGAGATGCTCAGTTACATTCTTAAGTGTCCCATCAGATTAGAGATTCAAACTGTAAAAGACAAAAAGGATGTAGTCTTCAAGTATATTTGAAGAAGTGTGAATTTAGTTAATTAGAACAGAGGACTTGTTTGTATTTATAAATCGTTAAATGGATTGTTTTATTAAAAAAAATCAATTTGTGTTTTGTTTTTTTGGTTATTAGCTTGTATCTCCTAAGTCAAATGTAAAATATTAACAATGTGGAAAACAATTTGACTTATTTCACCTTTTGGCTTCCTCAGAATAATGAAAATATTGAAGGGTGAAACATGTCAATAAATTGTTTCCTGCATTGTCATTAATATCTTGTCAGATTCTCTATTCAAGATGTACTCATCAAAGTCAAATATGTATGTTTTTATTATATTCTATTTTATCATTCTAAAAATTAATATTTTTATGTCTAGTTCTATATATTTTCAACAATTGAAAATATACATATACAACCAAGGTGCTCAATAAGTAGCTAATGAAAAGCCACATTTTTAGAATATTCCCTTATCAACCTAAAATTTAAAAATACCCAATTTCAATGATGTTAGATATTGTATCCCTGAAGTGCTATTTAGATTTCATTCAAGTATAGTACTACTCCACTTAACACTGATTCACTATTGATAGAATGGAAATTCAGTTTGATAGCTGTATAGTGTACACTTTGATTATTATGCCATGTGTAGGTATGAGAATAAACTCATACTAACACAGTGATTTATCCGCTCAGTGGATGCCCCTCTGTTGGTGAGGTAGTTAGCTAGTTGATTTAAATTATCAATCCATGAATGTCATTGTAGATCTCCAATTGTCACATTCTTGCATGATATGCTCAACTCGTTGATGTCAAGTGTAATATTTGGTCTGGTATGAATTGCAATCAAGTTAATCAGTACTATAGTCAAGTGCATTTATGAAAAAAACCTAGACAAGTTTTTTTCAATGTTGTTTCATAGTACCGAGTGTGCTTCATAATATGTTAAAAGTTTACCACAGCCTGACCTCTGGAAAGGTATGATTTTTGAGATGGCTTCTAAGTTGACTAACAAATTGATTGGCTGCATTTATGAAAATAACCCATCCTACCCCAAAAACAATCATGACAAAAGCTTTCTCAATAGTTTTTGCAGTATCAGGTATGCTTCATAACATATCAAAGGCCTACCACAGTTTGACCATTGAAAATGTGAAATTTTCAAGATGGCGTCCAAAGTGCAGCCAAATCTTTAAAATTCCCATAACTGATGCTCTATTCATCATGAGCAGGTTTTTCCAATATCCTGTATGGTATACCCAATGAGACAAAGGCTTATCACAATTTGATGACTAGAAAATTGTAATTTTGGCAGTGGTTTGTTCACTTTTTTTATAGGCAAGACTCATGCTGTAACTTGGCCAAAGTAAAATTCAAAACATTCAAACCTACTTTAAAATTAAGCTAAATAAGCTTTGCTGATATGCCTAGCCGACTCCTGGTAAACATAATATGCTTTGCCATGACAATACCAAGAATCAACAATTTTTTTTTGTGGGGCGGGGGTCAAACTATAAGTGGACTTGACTTTATAGGGAGTTTAAGGATTTATTGACCACCTTGTGAAAATTACACTGTTCCAGTGATCAGACTGAGGTATACCCTCAGTGTTTTATTGAGCACAACTAATACTCCAGAAAATGGTCTTGAGAAACTCATCTAAAATTAATAATGAAGGAGTAGTAGACGTCTTAAGAATTTAGACGCCATCTTCGACAATTCACTTTCCAGTGGTCGGATTTTGGTAGACTTTTTATACTAGCTGATACTACAAAAAAAAGCTGAGAAGCCTTTTGTTGCAATTTTTTTTCATAAATGTACTCAATACCATTTTGAGAATGACTCTGTTTCAGCGCTCAGTTTGTGGTATACTTTTAGTATGTTATTGGGCACACCTGATACCCTAGAAAACCTTTGAGAAAAATTCTCTATGATAAATAATAGAGAAGTGATGGGCATTTAAGGATTTGATGTTCATCTTGGATACCATCTTGAAAATTTTACTTTTCCATTGGTCAAATTTAGTATGTCATCTGATACTATGGACAACTGTGGAGAAAACTTATCTATCTTTTTTTTTTTTAAATGAATAAAAAAATTCATGGTCAATCCATATGTACACTAAATGGACATTTTAAGGATTCGGAAGCCGCCTTGGATGTCATCTTGGAAATTCCAAATTTTCAGTGGTCAGATTGTGGCAAACTTTTAGCATCCTATTGAATATACTTGATATTTTGAAAAACCTGTCTACGATGAATAATGAAGAGTAATGGGCATTTGAAATTTTTTGATGCCATCTTGAAAATTGTACTTTTCCATCATAAATGCTCTTGACTAAATGGGCATTTTAGGGATTTAGCAACCATCTTAAAAATCATGTTTCCCTTGATCAGACTGTAGTAGACTTGGATTTTTTCACTGGTCAGACTGGGGTGGTATCTTATCGAACATATCTGATTCTATAGAAAACTGTTGAAAAACTTTTTGTTGCAATTTTGAGGGTCAAACCATAAATGTATTCAAATAAATGATAATTTAGTGCCCAACCTTGATACCATTTTGAAAATCATACCTTTCCTGTGTTCAGAGTGGTAAATTTTGAAATGTTATTGAGTACTCTTGATCCTATAACAAAATGTTTGAAAAACTTGTCTAGGATGAACTATGAAGGAGTAATGGTCATTCTGAGGATTTGGCATCTTGAAAAAAAAATCTTTCCACTGGTCAGACTTCGGTAGAAGTATAGTATGTTATTTAGTACGCCAGATACTATGGACAACCATTGAAATACCTTTTGTCACATATGTTTTTGGCTAAAACCATAAGTAAACTTGTCTTCTACCGAAGCTTGGTATTTAGTCTTCTCGATTTCTGATAGTTCACTTGATTTCACATAAGAATGTTGATGGCTGATTGTGATTGGTCTCAATGAGGATACGTATTGGAACTGATCTACAGTGATGCAGCCATCAATGCCAAAAACAATATTTAAGCCAATTTATTTAAAAGCCTTTGGAGCAGAGTTACCTACCAATAAGAAACATTTCTTAGCTTATTCATTAATTTTTCCTCAAATTCCTTCATACCTACTTGAAGAAGGTTGTTGATGTATCAACTATGTTGCTATTGTGCAATGTGAAAAGTCCTGTATTTAATAATGTCATTGTAACACCAGATATTAGCAGTTCATCCCTCACACAAAAAAAGCTATGAACTTTGCAAACCTACCTGACAGAGGTGTCAGGCAGTCTTGCAAAGATCATAGTTTTTTTCAGCTTCCATGTATCACTGTTCATAATCTGGTGGCTGTCTAAAAAATATATCTCATTGAATGTCACCTTAGAGATATGCTGACTTCACATCAGTTGTATGACAATCCTATTATTTGAAGGATCAACTGCAAGAACCAATCCAACAGTTTCCTAAAAACACGGAGAACCCATGCAAAGATTTTCAATACATTCTTCAAATCCTTGAGCAATAAGTCATGCTTTTATAACAGGCCTTCTATTTTCAATCTTCTCGGTTATGACCCAACAAACCGTTTTTGTCTCTTGACTAACTTTGTTTACTTCTTCATAAACTCCACCAAGCCATTTTTTTCTCCCATTTACTTTTGCAGCCATTTCTTTGTCAGAATTATAATGAACAATAATTCTACCATTGTCAGTCACTACCCCCACTCACTAATGTCTTTGTTCAAGTCAACACAGCCAATACTACTATCTGTGTCATTTTGAAAGTTATGACAATCTTATAATTTACTGGATCTATCTACAATTTTTCCAGACATCACTTCACCATGTTCTAAGTATTCCTATGATTTTCTGTCTGGCTTTTACATGTGATTTCCCCTTAAGAGGTTCAACTGCAGGTTTGAATGGTTACTTCCTGTAATGTAGCGATTGACTCTTCTGGTTAATTATTAGAAGCACTTTGAGGTATACTATCTATGTGTTTGTCATTTGTTAGGTTATTTTCAAGTGATGTTTTTCAATTATTATGAACTGGTACATGTGTCGGCTAAGATGTATGTACGTGCCTATAGACACCTCTATGTTGCCGATTACTAACACTTGGTCTATGCTACTGTTGACTGTCATCTCTTTTGTAAAAAACTTAATCTTCATTTTAGATTTCACTAACCTTGTTAACCTGAACATTATGATGGAGGGCATGTTGCGATCTAATGAATTTTTAACCTGCTTGAATTCTTTGCTTGCAAGTTCTGTTTTAGATGACAAAGTTGTTATTGGTTTTAATGCTGGAGGGCTATTTACATTAGGCAAAGCAGGGTTGTGGCTTGGGGAAAAGTCAAAGCTGCAAAAGCATTTCTCATTGCTATTGTCCAAGGCATTTACAATCTGCCATAATCTTCAGAATGCTGTCACCTATTACTGCATTTTGCCGCTCGCACACTCCTTTACTCTATGGGCTTTCAGCTGAAGTTGTCTTTATTTTTCATGTTAAATGCCTCACCAAGCTTGCACATTTTATTGCTATCATATTTGCAAATGTTTTTCGGTTAGAACTTCTGGGGGGGGCTCTAAACAAAATCCCACCCAGAAATATACCATTTATAATTGTTCTAACAGACATAAAGTGTGCTTGGACCATTAGTCTAAAAATCAAACTATTGTTTGCTACCAGTGTTGCAGATGACCAAATTTTGTAATCAACTCGAATACGTACTATATTGCAAAATTTGATACACCTTCTGAAACAAAAGAAGAGCTTATATCCAAAGAGGAGTAAACCATGTGCTTCAAAATGGAAAATTTTTTCAACTGAAATCCAATTCTAACAAGATTCAAACCATTTACACATCACATACTCAAGAATGCTGCATTCTACTTAGATTAGGAGAATTTGATCCATGTGCATAATGAAGAATGATTATGTTTATTACACTACTGCTAATGTTTAAGGTTCTAGGTATTGTGTAAATAGATTGGTATTACATGCTTGTATATACACTCGAAAATAAATGTTAAATATTAATAAATGGAATTAGAAAAGTGACATTAGTTAGACAAATAAAAGATATGAAAAAAAAATTATGATTGATATTATTACACGAATATAAATTAATATGAAGCAAATAACAATTTTGATAATACAATGTTTATGTATGGTTTACAAATATCTTTTTACAAAAATGAAAGATATTAATCAAGTCCGAAGCATACATCAAGCTAATGTGCTAACCATAACACTATCCGAGCAGGCAAAGATCAATAGACTGGAAAAATAAAATCTCAAGCTTGGGGAAAACTCCCTCCCCTTGCAAATACAATCTGCTACTTGTATATATCTAAGTGTTCAAATAGCTAAGAAAGGAAATATCTGATTTTACATTTTGATGCTCTTGATATGCTAAAACTAGAGCAATTCAAATTTCATGTATACTTTCCATCTCTAAATCCATATTTAGAAAAATCAGACAAAAAATGTCTGATGTTGGAGATGATGAAAAATATACTACTTATGAAAAAAATTGAGCTTAATTCAATCACCACTATAGACCACAAATAAATTCAAATGGTCCAAGGAAATATTTTGCATTTTAAATGAGAGGAGCCCTTGGTAGGTTCAGTAATATTAACACCAACATTCTGTTTTTAACCATGCAAATTTGAAATTGATGTTTCCAGATGACTACTTTGAAGTCATTATTGAGAAAAAGTATTCCATGTACGGATTGTTTTCAGTTATTGGCAAAATTACGAGTTGCTTCCCTTTATCTTAAGAATTAAGAAATTAAAAAAATTTCCAGAAGAAAATTATAACATTTGATTTTAAACATTCAAAGAATAAATTCTATAAATAGGAAACCAATGCAAATGGTTTTAGAAGACTTCTTAGGGGGAAACTTACATTTGAATAAAGGTATTTAAATGGACATACTTTTGATTGTGTTATAGAGAAAAGCAAAGCTGAAAGTAGACATTTTTTCAATATTTCACAGAATTACAGGTAATCACAAAATCACTCAATGAAAACCAACCATGAGAGCAAGCTGGCTTTAGAAGAAGCTACTCGACCATGGACCACCTGCATTTGATAAATCAGCTGAAAGAAAGATTAGCAGAATATAAACTACTACTCGCTGTAGCATTTATTGACTTCAAAAAGGCCTCCGACTCGGTGGAAATCCCTAAGGTCATGGAGGCTATCACTCAACAAGGTGTAGATCCAATATACGTCAAAGTGCTGAAACATATATGTAATCACAGCAGCTCTTTTATCAGGCTACATAAATGTGCGGAGCCCTTTCAGCTCCAAAAAGGGGTAAGACAAGGTGATACCAGCTCACACAAACTCTTCTTTAGATGATCTTCAGAAGACTAGACTGGGAGAGTGAAGGAATCCAAAAAGACGGCAAATATCTGAGCAATTTTGCTGACATTGCCCTTTTCGCTGAGAACCTACACGACTTCCAACAAATGATAAATGAACTAAATGAAGAGAGCAAGAAAGTCAGCCTACACAGGAACTTCAGCAAGACAAATATCATGTGCAACAACCACATCGGAAATAAAAACACTAAGATCAAAATCGAGGACTCAAAACTAGAGAAAGTAGACCACTCCATCTACCTAGGACAATGAATCTCCATGAGACCCTCAAAAGAAGAAGAAATCAAGCAAACAATCACCCTAGGATGGCAAGCCCTTTGGCAGAGTAAACTCAGCCTTCAAAAACAAGAAGATCCCATTAATCCTAAGAAGAAGGGTGTTCAACCAATGCATTTTCCCAATAGTCACTTATGGAGCTGAAACATGGAACCTAACGAAGAGACAGATCCGTAAATTGAGAACCATGCAACATGCACCGGAAAGAATTATGGAGAGACCACAAGACAGCACAATACATCCAGAGAAGAAAGGAGTCAGAGATATCATAGAATCCATTAAAAAACTCAAATGGCTATGAGCTGGCTATGTCATAAGAATGGCAGACAACCGATGGACATCACGACTCATGACACAGATACTCAGAGATCACATGTGCAACCGAGGCTGGCGGAATATTAGATGGAGAGACGAGGTAGACAAATTCGGAAAGTACTGGCTCCGTGACACATAGATAGAGAAGTGTGGCGAATTCTGGGGAAGATCTATGTCCAATGACAGACGTTAAAAGACTGACAATGATGATGACTAAAATGGCTTTGGAAAGTATTCAGTTACACAGGGTTAGCCAATAGTAAATTCATGCAGCAAATCAATTGTCCAAACATTCTTTCTCTCTTCTTTCTTCCAGCAAGAATAATGTAACTGAATAGATGCCATACACTTGCACTTGGAATCTATAAATGTCTTGTAATTTTCTGTCCATTAGCAGCTGGAGTTGATAGCTCTTTGAAAAACAAGAAATAGAACAGAATAAGTCCAAAAACTGGAACGTTACATGTACAACATTTGTCGACATTTGTTTCTGTAATAAAACTTTGTTTCTAATTGAGTTTTCCAACCAATCCCTGTTGAAACATCTGGAACAAAAATAATGATTATGTAATAAATAAAATGAATAATATAGTCCAGAATACAATAGCTTATATATATATATATATATATATATGTGTGTGTGTATATATATATGTGTGTGTGTATATATGTATAAATATATGTGTGTGTGTGCGCGTGTGTTTATATATGTATATATATATGTGTGTGTATGTAAATATATATGTATATATATATATGTGTGCATATATATATATGTATATATATATGTGCGTATATATATGTGTATATATATATGTGCGTATATATATGTGTATATATATATATGTGTATATATATGTATGTCTATATATATGTGTATATATGTGTGTATATATATATGTGTGTGTATATATATATGTATATACATATATATATGAGTGTATATATACATATATATGTGTATACATATGTGTGTATATATATGTATATATATGTGTGTGTGTGTGTGTGTGTGTGTAGCTTTTCATTTGAGAAATCTACTCACATGGACTCACTTGCACTTATTTTTGTTATGGATTTATTATCTTTTCCCACTGGAACTGAAATATTAGTTAGACAAAATGCTTAATTCATTCTCAGGTTTTAATTTCAAACTGAAATATCTGAACTTTACATCTAAAATAGAGTCTGAAAACATAAATAAAATTGTTTTTTTATCAAAAATCATCCAAATAGCAACCCCAGCCATTTAAATCTCGATGAAAAATGAGAAGTAGATTTGAATTACCTCCCTTTAATCCATTCCCACTGTCTGCTTTTGTTATTTACAAAATTTGATGCTCTTATGTACTAGGTGACAATGTGACTAATTTAATTCAGTGGAAAATTTGTTATTCCTCCCCCCCCCTTTGACTTGAAAAATCTTGAGTTTTTGTATACTGTTCATTTTGTAGGAATGTAGCTTGAAGAAATAGAGAGGAAGTTGTACACACACTCAAATGGAAAATTGGAATATTTTTATCACCTATGAAGGACTTTGAAAGAAAGAGAAATTAAAGTGCACTATGATTTAAATACTGGTTGGTGACGTCATGGTTACCAGTGGCAACATTAGTGATAAAGCAAGCGAGTTAATTTGTATTTTTTTTCTTTGAGTCACAGTAGAATCTTTTATTTCTTATAATTTACAAAAGCCAATCCTTTTTTATTTCTACTGGCCAGTTTTATTTTTGCTATGCTGAAAAGTTGTTTTGATAAACATTTGGATAAGTTTGTTTTTTGTAACCTGCTTGGTCCATTGATAAACCAAAGGTTTATCTATGTAAGTTGCCTGGTAACATAAGTGTACATCACACACGCACACTTGATTAAATAAAACAAACTACTTTTTTGTGTAAATGGATGAAACCATCTCTTTCATAACTTCTCTATATAATCCAATGAAAAGTATATGTTTGACAATATTCATTCATGGAGCGAATAGTGAGGAACAAAGTCATTAATAATGATTAACTCAATTAGTATGCCTATTACTTTTGTAAATTCTATTTGCAGTATGGGAAAAAAAGGTGATCCTTGCAAAGCAGGCACTAAAAAGACAGTTGTAAATATAAAAAAAAATTATCTCCCTCCATAGTTAAATATTTTTCAGGTTCACTACAATGTAAATAAATAACAAGTATCGTTATGAACTTTGAATAATATGTATTTTAAAATGAAATTTGAAACATTAATCAATTAAGCCTTTCATATTATTTTTCAAGTATACTTAACATTGATCAGAAATTTACGCAATAATGAAAATAGAGAGAGAATAAGGATAACTGAAGTTTAAAAAATATTTGTATCAGTTAAATTTTATTACTTAGTAGGTGGGAATATCGAAATAAGAGAGAATCAACATGAATCATAATTTATAGACTATATAAATGGTATGATTTTTAGATAAGATATTTATTAAAATATGATTTTTGAATAATGTATTTATTAGGATGAAATTCAAACATCAGTTAATAGGTTACTTAACATCTCAGGAGCCTTTGTATGATTTTTTTTAAGTGTACTTGACTTTTCTGAATATTGTATACCCTGACCAGTGCAAATCATTTTTGTCATTAAGAAAAATTCCTACATTAAGAGGTACAATAGGTGCAATGTGTCTCCAGTGTTGGATTTATTATTATTACAACCTTGCAACTGAAAATCACTTGAATACTGCATTTCAAATGTTTGGAATCCATCACTGAATTCATGGTGAACCAATTTTTTGTCATTATTCAATAACACTAAGACTGCACCAAAATCTCATGAGTCATTGTACATAAAATGGAGACGTACACCTATTGATGACGAGTAAAATAACTACAAAAATGGCTTTCTTTGATACGATGAATAGAATATATTTTATTTCATCAAATAATGAATTAATTTTTGCATGTCTCTTTCTAAGTTAGAAGTCTAATAAATTTAAGGAAAATATGATTGATTTTAAAACTGTGTTCATTGTAGTATTTAGTTTGTTTCAAAAGTCAAAAAGTGTTGTTTATTTTTTTTTGAAACATTAGATGTCTTACTTATAAAGGAGTTTAAATGGGATGTGTAGTTTTGGTATACTAAACTTATGGAGAAATTTGAACTATAAGATCTGTGTCTTTAATAGCCTCCCACAAGACTATGAAAATGGACAAAAACCCCAAACGTGAAAAGACGATGCCCACTTGAAGAGCTTCTCACTCAAACAGTATCTATATTATAGAGTACTAACGTATGATTGTGTGTGTGTGTGTGTGTATATATGTATATGTTTGTGTGTATTTGTACTCTAAGATGCTACACATCACAGATCAGAAACAAAGACGTCAATAATCAGCAGGTTTACCTGTAGCATACAGCTCAAGTCAAATTTTGCAAAAAAAGAAATCTTCAATTCCTATGAGGTTTGCATTTATGTTCTCATGCAGTTCTGTCCAAAGATATTTTTTCTATGTGTTCTTTTCATCAAGGATTTTCTTGAAAACTATTTGAGTTAGGTACAGAAAATCAAACTATATATATATTTTGAATCAGCATCATCCAAGATAATTTTTCATCATTTATTTGAACTTACTTATGTGTAACAGGGTGGCTGTCATTGCTTTATAAAACCATTCTATTTGAGCAGTAAATCTTAATCCCTAGACCGTGAATTTCTCTTTTTGTTAGTGCTTATGTTTGTCCCAAGGTTTTCTAAAATATCTGAAAAATATTATTTGCCTCCCAGTGTTATCAGATTCAGAGTTTTTGTTTTCATGGCTAGATGAAGCACTAATAGTTTTACCTACCATTTATAACTTATTAGGTCATGTATGCAGTAAGCATATTTATTACTGTTGTAGGAGTGTCAGAATGATTGCTTGTAATGTTTTAAAATTTACCTCTTTCATGTCCTCATTTGACCATGTGGTTAGTTGACTGGGATTTTCATATTTTTACTATGTATTCTCATATATATGAAGATGATCTGACAAAAGTTTGGATCAGTTCGGACATTTTCAGGAGGAAACATACACAAGATATACTTGATCTAATAATGTTTTTCAATTCAATACAAAAATTTAGCCCTAGTCACAGAAAATTCAAAGCTATACACACCATATCAAAGGATAAATGTTGGAGGTTGGATGAAAATGAATGTTTGGCAAAATGCTTAAAATTGAGAAAAATTTAAAAAAAAAAAGAGATACAGACCTAATATTTTAAAAAATTTCTCCTTAAGTTTGGTTTTGGAGCACCTGTGATTTTTTCCAGTGGGATCCGAGAGGGTGACCCAGGAAGCACTGGATGATTTAATTCGGAATAACTTTTTTTAGATTTCAATGAAACAAGAGAGTTTCACCCAAGCGCAGCCCAACTTGTTTCTTATTGTACTTATCATAGTATGATTATTTTAGCAAATATGCGTCACTGCATTTGTTAAATCAACAAAAAATATCTCACATATCCTCTGCAGACATTTATAGGTTCATTTGAGAAACATTGGTTTAGTGGTTTATACTTTAGCGTAGATGGAGGTCTGTAAATTTGTCTGGCAGTTTGTGATGAGACGTCTCTTTTTCTAGATCTTCAACTTACCAATTACATAAAAATGCACATTTCTCCATCATGTGAAAGTTAACTTTCTTTTATAACACTTTGATGATATTGTTTAGTGGGCAATGAACGTGACATAGAATAAGAAATAAAGTCCATTTTGCATTCCATACTAACAAAACGGTAAAGGTTCTCTGCAATCATCCCACAATGGTTCCAGTTAAATAGCACCTGTTGACACCAACTGCTGATAAAACTCACTCCTTGCTCTGATTTTTAACTTGTGTCTAGAGTGGTGATTCTCAACCTTTTTCATCTCACGGCACAGTGAGTCGGGCTCTAAAATGAGTGAAATACACCATCGATATTTAAAGATAGATCTGATCATTTAAGAGGAAATGAGTGATAATAATATGTTTATAAGTTGGACAAACTAATGATTTATTGGTTTAATTGTAAAAAGTAAATTGTTGACCATAGTTTTCAAAAGATTTTGAAAGTTTTATACATATTTGTTATTACTACACATTGAAACAAGATGTCATTTAAGAAGATGCCATTGAAAAAAATGCCATTCATTCAAAGACAATATGAGATCTGTGCTTTTGCACTACATTCAGAAGTGAAATTAAAAATACCATTTGGGCCTTCAATGAAAAACACATTCATTTTTTTATTCATTGCATCATTTGAAAAACAAGTTTAATGCGCTTCATAAAAGTACCAGTAATGTCAAAATGTATTCAAATGTTATTTTTATATCAATACCGGGAACGCTCCACCGTGGCCCTTCTTTGAGGGGGGTCAATCCCCCCTCAAAACACCTGTGGAACCCCTGCAAATGTTTCGCGGCACACCATTGTATGCCGAGGATGTATTAGTCTTCTGTCAGATCTTATTGACTTTCACAATTCGTGATTGATTGGTGTGAATACTGCCTTTATCAGGAAGCTAATTCTCCTTGAGTCTAACTCTTCGATGTCACACTCTGTCAGTGGTCTTTGCTTGATGTTTTCCAATATGGTCTATATTCTGTTTTGAATGCCAGACAGCTGTAGCAAGATGCTTATTCTACTTGATATGACGAATTTATCTTGCCATCATATTTTTTCTTTGTGGTTTTGGCAAGTCATTGAAGCGCCGAAATTTTTACAAACGATATTAAGTAGACAAGTAGTTGAACAACTGCATATCCCAAGGGTCGTTCAAGTAGTTTACAAAATACTTTCCAACAGCCTCTCTTGATACAACTCACCCACCAGTTGCATTGACGCTAGAATTGTTGGGTTTGTCTCTTGACAAGTATTGATATTTATCATAGTTACAGCTGGTGATCATAATTCTGTTTTTCTTTCATAGATTTTCTTATTTCTTTTTATTTGTGTGCCGTTTTTAACATTAGGTGAATGAAAGTGTGAAACTTTACAATTTACAATTGCAACAACCTTCCATTGTGCCGAAAGTTGAGGGTTCAGAAGTGAATAAGCACAAAATAATTTTGCCCTTTTTGTGCATCCATAGTCGATTTTGACACCGATTAAAAGTTGTAAGGTTTTTTTTTGTCCTTGCCATTTTTAACCAGTGTTTGCGGTATTGATTAAAATTTCAACTGATCACCTGGGAGTAGACACCTATCTTTATAGTTATTTTTATGAGCTAATCGTTTTTAAGGCACATTTTCATGTTTTACCAGTTCGCGATTGTAAACAAGCCCTAACTTCTACGACTGTCTTTCTCATTAAATACCAATATTATTGTGATAAAATCCATAGATAACAAAATCAGAGTTTTTTTTCGACGCATATCGAAATTTATTTTTAAAAATCAACGAAATGAATAATTATATTGTGGTAAATGGGGAATACTGGGTTTTTTTTGCCAATAAAATCCATTGGAATGTGTTCTACTTGTATGATTCTTTATCTAATTTCACGAACAAGCCGTGCATCAAGTTGCAACGGACACCATTTTCTTATATAAATAGATAGACTTATATCAATGCCCAAGCTTCACTTTGTTCACTTTCGTTAAACATTCTCAGAAACACAAAAGAAAATTATGTTAGTTTGATGGACATAAAACATTTAGATTCGATCTATAGAAATATTTTCAAGAATTCTACGTATCCCAATTCACTGCAAAATTACCATTCATATTAATCATCACATAACTCATTTTCTGCGATCATTTGGTCTTAATTTCTTCAGCATTGGTTGTTGGGGGTCACATCGTCTAAAACAACAACGATCAAAATAATTTGGTAGAAACTTCCTGAAGCAGCAATAGGTAGCCGAGGGAAGTGAAAATTTGAGAAAGAATAAAAGAAAAATCAACTTGGATAGAAGTTTCTTTATTTACTGAAAATTCTTTTGTCTATTTTGCCAAAGTTACTTTGGCACCCACACAACTCGTACAACCTGTCTACTGTAAATAGCATGACTGTACGGCTAACATATAATCATGTGTGCGTATATAAACGTGTGTGATGTGTGTGTGTCGTATGTGTATAAGGATGGAATTAGATATTTGAAATTGTTGCCAAAAGAAAGTCAAATGTTATTCTCTTCAACTGGTTGAGTCTACTGACGGTTCAGGGCTGATGTACCTCTCAAAATTGGCTTCCGGTGTTGATAAACCAAGTTACTCAATATTCTTTATGGTTTTTGAATCTACTTTAGACGTTGGTGGCAAAAGAGTTGATTTTTCTGTATGAATTGATAGAAATGAAGAAAACGTCATCACTTAATTAAAAAACATTTTGAAATATGTTTTCAGAAATCAAAAATAATATGTTAAAAAACTGAAATATTTGATTTGAATTTATGGAAACATCCAATGATTCGATCGTTATCAGGCGATTCTTGTTTTTAGGAACATTTAGGATGTTTTTTTTAATGTAGCACCACGGACAATTGTATATTTTCTCAAAAGTCAAATTCTTAAAAAACATGTAGTTTTTTTAAATTTTTTTATTCATGAAAAAATGGTTTTCGATACGTTAATTGTAAATGTGAATGAGAATATATTGACCATGTCAACTCAAATAAAAAAGAATATTTCGTCGGGTTTCTGTCGTAAAAACTGTTTATATTGTAAAAAATACCTCATTAAAATTAATTCACATGATATTCACGAGGGTGGGGGCATGATTTCCAGGAGGGTCCATTTTTTATACCATTTCAATGAAGTAGCCTTCGCAGGTCTACCGGGAAGTGTATACAAGATCTCTTAGAATGTTGTAGTAGACTAACCTATATAGCTTAGTATCTACCAATCGAACCAAGTAAAGATCTTTACCACCAAGAGGAAAGTGGTGCTGATCGTTACTTGAATCCATATATGTGACGTCGCTTTCTGCAAGCTTACAAGAAGACCAGTGAAAAAACTGACAGTGGGAGAGTTCATTTGTCACTGAAGAGCTTAAAGACATAGTTGATCTGAAGGAATATTATAGAAATTGGATGTATGTATCATCATTCTCTGCTTATACCTTCACCGAGGATGCTGCAGTGTTAGGTACACCCGGGCAATTGTTATTAAGACCCCCTTCCGACTGGCCAGGTTTGTCGAAGCTTCGTTCCGCTAACCGCAGCTGGTATTCCCCAATGATCGCCTGCTCAAGTACTGGACAGGCTCGACGTTGTTCAACTTTCGTGTCTCCAACGTGATTTGACTGCAGGCCTTTAGCCTCGTGAAAAAAATGAATCGATAATTAAGATAGAGGTTTTTAAATATTACCCCCCCCCCGATATCTTATTTTAAAAAATAATCATTTTTGTATAAAAGATTATTTTTAAATTTACAAAACCTGAAGAAGGAACAGAATTATAACACGGTTGGCATCGGCCATAAACTTCTGATTTATTCTTTTGGAAAAAAAAAAAAATGAATATTTGAGCGTGATTGCTCATAACCTTGCTTTTTAAACAAATATAGAATAGATCTGTAACTTAAATATTAAGTCTTTTAACTTTTCCAGTTTGTTTGTTTGTGAATTCGAAAGAGGAAAGCTAAATGTATAATTCATTTCTAAAACTTGAATTTTATTTAACTTGACTTCTTTTGTGTAAATAAGTGTTATATTCATTTTAAAACTTTTATTACTATTCGTATGACTTACATAAAATTTGAGTTTCGAGTGTATCCCAACTTCCTTTTTGCGTTAATAAAGAAGGTTATTCGTGGAATCCTTTGAAACAAAAAACTTACATAACTTACACCTAAAACTTGGGGATCTTTCAGTTTGAATAGCTTTTTTGGAACTTGAATTATATTGAATGCAATAATGCATAAGTAAGATTATTCATTACACAACACATTTCTGACATTTTACTTTTCTTTGTCTATTTTCACTGTTTTTTATCACCTTGTTTTAGACGATCCATTTTTCAGGAATTGAATTTAACAACCGAAAAATTGAACAGAATATAAATAAATAAGTAAAGAATTTACTTTCATCGTGATTTCCGATTAAAAAAAGGGACCATTTCAGCGGTCTTTGGTATAACTCAACGTTGAATTGAATTACCGAACAGAAAGTGAGCCTCCCTACCACTGGGCCTCGACGATCGATCTCTTATAAAAATCAAACTTATTTGAATATCAGTGAAAGATTTTTGTAAGATGTGTGTTATGATTCAGTAAAAGTAAATAAGTGCAATGTAATATAATACGTATTTGAGAATGTTTGTGTGTTGGTATGTTTATCTGAAACGGGACATCGTAGACAGATTGAAAAAAGATAACTTCAACTTAGAGAATGCATTCATCATTATCAGCAGCCTTTTAGCCTCAGTCGTTGGCCATAGACCTTCCCCCAAATTCGCAAAAACTCTCTATCATGGACATCACGGAATACTCTCTGTATTGTCTAGCTCGTCACGCCATCTTACTTTTTGTCGGTTTCAATTTCGCATATGATCCAAGGGGATCAATGTCGAGAGTCGTAATATCCAGCAGTTGTCTAACATTCTTGCAACACGTCCAGTCCATTGCCATTTGAGTTATCTAATGGTTACTATAATATCTCAGACTCTTGATTTTTCCCCAATATTTTATGCTGTTTTATGATCTCTCCATGATTCTCTCATGTGCACCTTACATGGTTTTTAGTTCAATCTTTGGTCAATCTTTTGGTTAGATTCCATGTTTCAGCGCTATAGATGATGCATAGGTTGTATACCCTTCTTTTTAGGACTATTGGGATTTTCTTGTTCTTGAAACTCAAGTTTTATTTCTTCTTCTTTTGGGGAATTGAAATTCATTGTCCAAAGTAGATGTAGTGGTCTATTTTCTTCAGCTTTGCATTTTCGATTTTGACCAAAACGGCATCTTTGTTGTTTACGAGATCCATTTTGCCAAAGTTCATATAGAGGCCAATTTTTTTATTTGCTTCATTTAGTTCGTCTAGCATTATTTGAAGATCGTGAAGATTCTTAGCAAAGAGGATTACTTGGATATCTGCTGTCTATTCCTAGTGTCCAAAGTCTAGATTTTGGAAGATCATCTTAAGGCAGGCTATGAAGAGTTTGGGTGGGTTGTTATCACATTGTCTCACTCCCTTTTTTTTTATTTGAAAGGGCTCTGAGTCTTTATGTAGCCCGATAAAGGACTGCTGTGTCGGTAAATATGTTGTAGTACTCTAACGCATACATCTTGTTCTACTATTGCGTCGATGACTTTAGGAATTTCCACTGAGTAGAGGGCCTTTCAAAGTCAACAAATGCTACGGTGAGTGTCATTCAATATTTTGCTTCTTTCTCTTTTAGTTGATTTTATAAATACTATTATATATATATATATATATATATATATATATATATATGTTGAAAAGTCCCAAGTTATAGGCGGTTCCCTTAGTGAGAGAGGGAGAGTAGTGATGTAGCTGGAGTCCTGAGTAGCGATGAGTGTGTGTAGCTATGGAGGAAGAAGGATTTTGTCTCCATGTGTTTGGTTGTTTCCACTGCACGTTGACGTCACCAGAAATGTTGAAGGAGGAAAGCATACGATAGTCGCCATGACAGCATGGAGAATATGCTTACCTAGTATGAGCGTGGAAGTGGAAAATGAATAAAGTTTGTAATTGTTATAACGATACATATATTTTTAGATCAACAAATAAAACGTACATTCGAGGGGGGGCATTTATAACAGTACAAGACTGAAAGGAAACACATGTAAAGAAACATTGATATGATCAATTGTGAAGAGGAGAGAAGAGGCCTGTTTAGTTTAGATGATTATCACAAAACATTAAAATGAAATAATTAAGAGAATAATTAGTAAAGGAAATACGTGACGTAACGGGGCTAATGTCGTTTGGTTTATCTATCGAAAGGAGCCTGATTAGTAGTTTATATTATAAGGAATGGTATCTTTGACCAAGCTAGATTATCAAAAGATAGTTGGTTCAGGTTAGTTGCCAGAGGAGCTAAAAGGGGCGAAATAATACGTGCAGTGTTTGCGTTGTCGCCAATATGAGATAAGTGAAATAATTGCAGCATTTGCTTTGAGTAGCTATAAAGCTCTTGTGGATTTTCTAATTGGGAAAGATCAGTGACAAAAGTCGATATATATATATATATATATATATATATATATATATATATGTATATATATATCTACGGTCAAAGATTAGAAACTACGCTGGTCACAAGGTTAGAGAGAATGAAAGGAACAGAAAGGGAAGCTGTAACCGGCAAGAAATCTAGGGCAAATAAGAGAGTGAACACGTGCACTAAGAGCTTTTATAGGGAGTAGACGGAGAAGGTGAGGATTTCTATATGGGGGCTAGGTTCAGGGTTTCATACTGAAGCTAATACTTATTCATTTTCGTAATTAATTTTAACTAAAAATAATTGGGGTCACTGCAGTTTAACGAATGACGATGGTTGATGGTTGAGTAGCATTTCCTGAAGCCAGCTTGTTCCCTCAGTTGGTTTTCTTCAAGCGTTTTGGAGATCCGATTGTTATCACAACTTAGGTAAAGAGTTTATAGATGCAGTTGAGTAGGTTTATTGGCCTGTAGTTGTTGAGGTCTTTTCCGTATAATAGCATTATAATTGCAGTGTTCCAATCTTCTGAGACTTTACTGTTTGTGGCATAAGTTGAAAAGAATGGCTAGTTCCCTCGCCATGACCTTTTCAGATTTCTCAAGTAGGTCGATAGTGATGTGAATGGGTCCATAGGCTTTTCCTTTGTTTGTTTGTATGATCGCTTGCTTCACTTGCTGTGGGGTAAGTTCTGGGAAATCCCCGAATCGATTACACTCGATTGTGTTTCCTGTTCATTGTTCTGTGTTTTTTCATGAGATTCTTAGTTTCTTCTGAAAGTGTGCTTAACAATTTGCGTGCTCTTTGGCTTAATCATTCTAGCGACTTCAAATAAGGAGGTTGTTATATTGTTGCTGAGATCGTTGATATTCTTTTCTGGTTCGACATGGAGTTCAATCTGTTTTTCAGTTCCAGCTTTTTGAACGCTAAATGGTTGCAGTTTGGTGTGGAACATTTCACTAAAAGTGCTATAGCACGTTCACACACACACACACACACACACACACACACACACACACACACACACACACATGTATATAGCACCAAAGCACGTTTTTTTAAATACGAGGTTTATGAAAATACATGAATATGGTTATTTAAATCTATAAAGTTAGTCTTAATTCTATATTAAGTATAACATTCATAATAAAACCCAACAATTGCATGAATATCACACAGAATTTCTTTTAAAACTGTGAAAATGATTTATTTCTTAAAATCGGTCTCGAAACCAAAAGTATATGATGCGGAATCCAGTTCGAGAAACCCTGCATTAGAAATTAGACTGCTACAAACTTGGTGGAAAGCCATTTCATTTCTGACATGACAAATAACTTTTCACAGGGTATCTCATAATGCCGAATACGTTCATTAATCACGATGCTGCTCCCTTATAGCTACTTTCAGTCGGACATTCTGCCAGTACATGAACGAAACTTCTGCAATAATGACACTAAGAGAAATTAAATAAAAACTAAGGAGTCTGTCTGAGCGTGGGAATAAATTAAAGAAAAGTATTCTAGGATACTCCCAGCAAGGATAAAAAAGGTCTGGAATTAAAAGAAGAGAACGGAAGTACCAGACAGAACAAACAGAGCAAGAAAGTATAAAGTCATTAAGAGAAATTATAGAAGACATCACAGCGAGTCGTCAAACCTTTGTGTATCTATGTAATATCAATCCTTTTCTCACTTCTGAGGATTGACTTCCCAATTTCCAATGCACATGTATTCAAAGACGTACGCACACGCATACAAACACTCTTTCTCTTCCTTTTTTTTTGGCTCAACGTTTTCTATTTTGATTCTTTCTCTTTGTTTTCAACATGTTTGTTGAACATGGCATTTGTTTTACTGAATTTATGTGAGGCCCACCCTCCTTGCACTCTTTATTCAGTTCGTTTAGCATTACTAGGAGATCATGAATGGTTTTTGCAAAAAGAACAATGTCGTTAGCAAATCTGAGATTACTTAGGTATTTGCCATCTATTCTGATTCCTTCATTATGCCCACCCAAAGCAAGTAATACAGCTGAGCCTTGTGGAACTGCTGACCCAGCACCCAAACCCACCCAAAGCAAGAGATGTGGCTATGCTTTTTGTAACCTTTGCTCAGACAGGGGCAGCCGGTATAGTGAACCATGGGAAATTTTTGGCCATACCCTATCGCGATGGCCCGTGATTTGTTGACATTTCTACTCGAAACCATCCACACTGTATATTGTTTTAGAGACCCAAACTATTCTTCACCCCATGTAAATTACAGGAAAGCTAATCCAACGAAAACTAAAACGCACTCAGAAATTGCACACCTCTTGCCAACACTGTGCACCAACTATAAACTATGAAACAAAAATATAAAATACAAGGGAGAGAACGCAATTCTCGCTATATGTACAAATATTGAGTTAATTTCTTGGAATCTAAATCTAGTATTCTAGCCTCCTTTTAAGCAGAACAAGAAAATATCTCTCAATCGAAAACAAATCGCTGGATCCGCTCCAAAACTTAATGACTTCTTTCTTTGCTCACCGTCCACCTTTCCACTTCTTTCCTTCATCCATTCAAATTTATTTGGAACTTATGGAGAAAGACACAAGTGAATACACATACCTCTACCAACTTCGTTGGGAGAAGTATGATATTCGAAAATTGAGGAATGACTGTCGGTAGTCACCGAGAAAATTCTCGAATGAATAGATGGTATTAAAATGGAGCTGAAACATGGAACCTAACCAAGATACAGATCCGCAAATTGATAACCATGCAACGTGCACATGAAAGAATTATGCTGGGCCCCACATGGATAGACCAAAAGACAGCACAGAACATCTGGGAAAAGACAAGAGCCAAGGACATAGAATCCATTAAAAATCTCAAATGGCAGTGGGCTAGCCATACTGCAAGAATGGTGGACAACCAATGGACATCAAAACTCACGACATAGATCCCCGAGATCACATGCACAACCGAGGCCGGTAGAGTATTAGATCGAGAGACGAGCTTGACAAAATCAGAAAGTACTGGCTCTGCAGCGCCCATGATAGAGAAGTGTGGCAAATCCTGGTGAAAGAATGATGATGATGATGATGATGATCGAAATGATTTCCCTTTTCTTTCAGATTCAATATTAAATGTACGCTGACATGACAACAAACACAATAAAAAAGTGCATCTTCTGCTGTCCTCTCTTTATTCGTGTTCGAATGGTTCTGTTTAGTTCGATTGCTTCAATCTTTTGTCTTGTTGGTGGTTCCAGATTTATGAGTTTAAATATGATTTGTTAGTTGTTAGGTTTAAACCTATCGGCGATTTCAACCAAACGGGTCGTTATTCTGTTGTAGAGCTCGTTGATGTTTGTGTCGTTAGACGCTCTTGTAGAGTTATTTGGCGTGTTCTGGTTCTGTAAGAAGTTCATGTCTGTTTTTCGGTTTGGGATTGAAGGATCTTCTAGCACGTGGTTGCTGTTTGATCTAGAACATTTTCCTGCGTTATCGGTCTTAATTTGAATTCTACATATCACTATTCTGTGTTCGCTCCCTACATTGACTTGATTTAGGACCTGGATATCTTTGGCAGTGTTGCCTTTGTGTGCTAGAATGTAGTCTATTTCGTTTTAGGTTTCCTGATTTCCTCCAAGTTATTCTCCAATTGGGTTTCTTTTTGAAGGAGGTGCTAATGATTTTGAATACGTTCGCTATTGCAAAAAGGAAATAACAACAACAGAAAAACAAGATATGAACGACAATAAAAAAGGAAAAATTAAAAGCAAAAAACAACATAAAGCAAGAATGGTTTTCCGGTTGTTAAGGGAGAGCATTTCCTCTATGGTCCAGAGCGAAAGCGCTATTGTGGGGCGTCGACAAAATAAAACCATAAAGAGGGATTTACATAAGCCGAAATTCGGAGGGTAGAGAATTGACTCACTAAGCTCAGAGTTTGTGATGCCAATAAGTGGGAGAGATGGAGAAAAGAAATCACCCCCATCCAGAGGTTGAAGATATGAATGATCGGACCATTCATCACCAAACAGGTTGTGAAAATGCTAATTTGACTCAGAACCCATTTTTATGCTTAATGTAACAAGTGGAGAATTAAGCAGTAACTCCCATTAATGGAGATAAAACAGAGCATAAATCAACCATTCTCATCTAATGAATGAATTTCAGTTGAGAGAAACGGTGCTTATACGTTCAAACATTTTTGGCATCGGATTGCGAATTAAGTCAGAGAATTCTGCTGTCAAGTCCTATCAGTCCGAATCAGTATATTATTTGGTTGGAATGTTGTAGAATTTGACTCTCCCCATGGTTCATGATACTCTGGGAAAGCTGAACTTTGATATCCTTTGAAGTATAGTATTACCTTATTCATTTACTTATATATATTTTACAGCGAGGAATATATAAAATAAGTTTATAACAATAATCTCGTAAAAACAACCAATTCTGA
This sequence comes from Thysanoteuthis rhombus, assembly GCA_963457665.1. Lineage (NCBI taxonomy): Eukaryota > Metazoa > Mollusca > Cephalopoda > Oegopsida > Thysanoteuthidae > Thysanoteuthis > Thysanoteuthis major. Next base: position 6,452,074 of record OY735240.1, on the reverse strand, counting down.
CACAGCAGACTCAGGCTTTAAGATCGGTATTTGATGAATATAACAGATTCATCATTATAACTAGGAAATGTGTCAATCTATCTATCTATTATATCATTTTACAATGCCTAATTTCCGTTAGAACCACTCCTTTTTGAACTTTTGTCTTTACCCACTACTTGAAACGCTGCCAATAGGCCCCAAATGGACCATACAAGTATGCAAATCTTACCTATCGTTTACCCTTCTGCAAAAAAAAAAAAAATAATGTGGGGTCTGCATTCGCTCTCACCTCAATGTTAATGATCTGATTTCCATCTATTTCTATATAATACTAAAAGTGTGATTCGCATTACCAGATTTGGCATGTATACTCAATGGATCCAGGGGATGGTTTTTAAGTGAAATATATACGACACCACAAGGCCAACTAATTTACGTTACTGACAAATAATCATTATCTTCACATGTATTCAGATATTCCAGAAACATCTGACTTGGCATTAGGAAATTTTCTCATCTTGATTGTTTTTATTCTGCTTAATGTAATCATTTTCCATTTGTATTTGTGAAGTCCAACTGTCTAAGACACATGATAGGTGTCCCAGAACTTGGGGCCTTGTGCGACTGCTCGTATTGCCGGTATCTTGGACCGGCCCTGCGACTGTCAGTGATCTCAAATATCGATTACTTGAGATAAGAGTAATTGTCTTTTATATAAAGTTTTTCTCTCACAAGATTCTATCTTCTACATTTTCGCTTGCTTTCCGTTGATCCGAAAGTTTTGATGGCACGCATAGTGGTAAGGATTTATTTTAAGGAACATTGAATAGAGGCTTATCATTTATTTGTCATGTGTTTTCACGGATAATTAAATGCTTTATAGTACACCCTGCTTTAATTTCTGGCTTCCTTGAATCATGTCTGTTGTCTTTGTCAGAATCACTTATAGCTATTTTAGAATTGGTTGGAACCATCCCACCTTTAAGAGAAACTGATTCAACTTTTTTTTCGTGAGTGTTTAGCAGCGTTCGTTAAAACAAGCTTTAAGTTGATTCATTCTGTCATTTTTAGTCGCAAGAACACATCCCAAAAAGTTTCTCCATCAAGAGGGAGCGGGTAAAAGAAAACATTGAAAGTAAACATAAAAACACATTAAATATCCTTATCTTTCTCTTAGGGCTTTACGTTCCTAGATTATCATACCGACAGATATTAAATTTCATCTGCCAACTCAAGCGATGGTTGAGCAAATAGAGTAGAGGCAGATGGTGCCGAATAAAAATATGTTTCTTTGAGTGTTTTCGTTTTTTTTTTCTTTTTTTTCACGAAGGAAACAAAAATTGGGATAATATGAGAAGAGTTATTTAGAGCCCAGTTATTTAAAAAGAATCTACGTAAGACTTGCTATTCGTGGCTTGTGGAAGTGCAGGCATTCTCCCTTGAAAGCTTTCCATTTTTGTGAAGTAGTCAGTGATCATGGAGTTGGAGATCCGGGGCGCCTCGCAGTGAAGGGATGGTTAGCTAGATAGACACGCAGACCATCTCTACTGTAGTGTGCAGAGCCGGTGTAGCAAGCCAGATACCGCCCCACAAAACTGTACTCGGGGCTATGGAAGGATAACCCTTTTCTTTATACCCTGGGGTATATTCTAAGCTAGTCCAGTTTACGCCTCGGGGAATAAAACTGGCTAGTTTTATTTCATACCCTGCTAAGCCAGATTATATCCCGGGGTATAAAGCAGGCTATCTCTATGAAGCCTGAGTGTATGTATGTGTTAGAGGTATGTATGTAAATATATGTGGCATACTAGAATGTGCATGTGTGCATATACCGTGCGTGTAGGTGTGTATGATGCATATGTGTGTATGTGGGTGAGTATGTGGCATGTGTATGTAAGTGCATATATGATCCTGTATTTGCCATATATTTCTGTGCATGAGTGCGTCCACGTGAGGATGTAGTATGTAAGTATGTATGTGTTTTCTCATGCTCTTTTTCCACACTTGTCTCAAATAAAATCATTTTCGAGAAACTTCTTTTTTTGTCCCTTTTCACTTTTAAATGGTCAGAGGATTGAAAAAAAAATCATTTAAAAAAATTTTTTGCAATATGGAAAACAAATATTTTGAGACAATTAATATGCAGATTCATATGTATAGCACAAATTAAAAATATCCTTTTGCTAAAAAGGTTTTCGACAGAACGTCAGGGCAGTTTCATCAACATAGAAAATTTTGGAATGATCTTAATGATCATCTTCAATTATTTCCAGAAATTCAGCTGAAACTCCAGAAGTAGCATCTGATCGGCATTTGCTACCCCTGTTATATTATTATTTTTCATTCCTGATTTAGATTCAAAGTTTTCAAACCACCCCTTTCTCGATCGGAATGTCACATTGTCCACTTTATAGTGAGAGAGTAGGATGATTTAGTTACTGATTAAAAAATGAAAAGATGAAACCAGTTTCTTTATTACAAAATCAAATTTATGCCTCGTACGTGAGGGGATGGTTGTAATTAATTCAAGTGTGTTAATCAACAATGATGCTACAAAAACTGCTGGGAAACTTGTCTGTGATAAATAATGAACGAGTAATGGGCATCTGAAGGATTTGGCGGTCATCTTGGATGTCATCTTGAAAATTGCACAGTAGCGAGAGTGTGTTAGATTTTTTAAATATTTTATTGAGCACATTTGATATTATAATAACCCTTGGGAAAATTTATTTAAGATAGATAATGAACGAATAATGTGTATTTTAAAATTTTGGCGGCCAACTTGAAAATCATAACTTTCCATTTGTCAGACTGCGATTTAGTTCTGATATGTTATTAAGCGTACTTGGATACTAAAAAAGTGATGGGAAGACTTGTCTGGGGGGGATAATGTATGAGTAATGGGCATTTTGAAGATTTTACGACCATCTTGGACGCTATCTTTAAAAGTATACCTCTCCAGTGGTCAGACTGTGGTAGACTTTTATTAAGTCATTGAGCACACCTAGCACTACAAAAATGTTGAGAAGCTTTTTGTTACGACTTTTTGTCGGATAGGGTGTTTCTTTTTTCATGAGTGCAGCCAACTAATTTAGCTGTTAAATTGGACGCCATCTTGAAATCTACACTCATCCAGTAGTCAGCCTGATGGACTTTCGATATGTTATCAAACACAAATGATACTATAACAAAACGTTGGAAAAAACTGTCTAGATTAATGAATAAGTAATGGGCATTGTAAGGATTTAGTGGCTATCTTTAATTGTGTATATTATTGAGCACACCAGACACCACAAAAGATTGTTGTAAAACCTTTATTTAGTCATTTTGAGGGGTAAGTCAAGTTTTTGTCATAAATGCGCCGATTATGTGATAGATATGAGAAATTACTGCAAATGATGACGTCATGAATTCCGGTCTGTTAATTGTTTAAAAAAAATTGCAACATGTTTTTTCCATATTTCCTAAGCATTTACGCGTGATATGCTAGCGAGATATTGCTTGTAACACGATCTTCATGCTGCAGTACATTAGGTTCTACACTAATTGTTAGAATGTGCACACAGAGAAATTAGCTTCGAAGCAAGGATATTTTGCATCTACATTTATATCTATTCGTAGATGGGCAGATACAAAATGGTGCATGCTGAGATCGTCGACATTCTTGAATTCATATGGAACGCGCGGACCTCGTAACGAGCAGAGACGCTCTTACAGATTTCGCCCCAAATTAATTTTGTTCTGTTTCTTTCTAATTTCATTTTGCTTGGTAATTTGGAAGCTTGCCAGTTATTAATTTCAAAATACACTGTAAATTTTATGATACAAAATCTGGTGGAAATAATATAAAATCCTAATTTTAAGCATCTCGGACACGGTAAAAGTTGTTTACAAAACAAAATTTTGCTATGAATAGACTTGCTGAAAAAAATGTTTGGTTTGAAAAGTTGCACAATATTTTTGAAAAATGATAAAATAATCTACAATATGCAAAAAACGTAAAAATGACAAGTCATTCATAAAAGATATGACACAGGAAAAGTGTTCGTAAAGGTCTGTTCATTGGTGGCGAAAAACAGTCTCTAGCCTCTAAGTGTGTTCATGTCAGTTCCTCTGTGTATGTGTGTGTGACGGTAGAAATAGCGAACAGAGCGCCGGACGAAACATTGTTGCAGGCTTCAGACGGTTTAGCCAACGAGATTTGACCACGAATACCGGTGCTTGATTAGTTTGAATTATTTTTTAAATTATTGTTTTAGCGCGTAATTTTTTTTTTTTTTGAAACATGGGAAGTTTTGCATGACTGAATGATTAAATCAGTTTTTTCACATTTTCTGTTTTCATTATTGATCTTTTTAATAGAAGTCCTCCCTCGATTTGAAGCAAAGATTGACCGAGATGTGTCTGGAGTCTTTTAGAACAATAAAACTAGCATTCCAAGGGAAATTAAGAATCAACACTACTAATATATGCTGTGTTTTACCTCGTAAATTAAGCATCGGTGGTGGTAAAATACAGTTATTTTGATGAATTAGCGTAACCAGTTTGGTTTGAATCCTAAATCTATGAATAAAAAAAAACAAAGATGGACACAATCTAAGGAACCAATTTAGCATAAACTTCCGTCGTAAATTGACTCTCCGATGCAAACCTATTGGAGGGGGGAAGGGTCAAAGAATAAAAAAATATTTATCTATTCATTGAGAGTGGAAAATTTCTCCTATGAATGATTAGAACTGGGCGAAGTTCCAATAGATAGATAGCAATAAATGTCAGATCGCATAAATAACCAAAACCCAGCAACAGTGATTAAAACGTTCTCTTGTGGGTAGCGGTGTTTGATGACTGTAATTAATACTTACTGTCAAAGGCGTATGGATTTTCAATATTCAATAGATTAAATTCATCAATTCATACAAGCAATATTTGGCATTTTTGACTTTAAATTGATTATTTGAAACCGTCGACCAAAACTGTCACGAAAATTGTCAACATAGTTTTTTCCAGTTTCTAAGTTTGTCTGGCTGGCTATATATATATATATATATATATATATATATATATATGTGTGTGTGTGTGTGTGTGTGTGTGTGTGTGTGTTGCGTACAGGTTGTACCAATGGAGCTATAGGGTTAAAGATTCAAACATTTACTCCTTCTTTATGAAGGTGTGATTAGGGACAAATCTTCTAGACGATTTTGCATATCTGTTATCAATCAGAAATCCTCAACTTGGATAGCTCATGCCTGCCAGTCATATGTTTTGTTTATACAAACACAGCTTTGCCCCTTTCTTACAGCAAAATCTTTTTTTCTATTTCATTTGTTTCTCTCATGTTTTCTCGACATTAACAATAGGCATTCTTTTCTTTCTTTAAAATTACTACGAACGTCATATGATTAATGAAAAAAGAGTCTCTTTTCAACACTCAATTCAACACTGATCCCCGTTTGAAACTCCAGTCAACTGCGTGTCGACCTCTTTGATCACTGACAGGATAGTCTGCGATCCACCTACCCAACTCAGGTAGGTAGTATACACAGTAGGACTATTGTAACCGAGATGTAACAACGATGACGGTGATTTGTTTTTAGGCAGTGGGGCTAATATTGTTTTAAAATTCAAAATTTATATTTATATCTACCACTCCCACGTCTCCTAGAGTCTACCATTAAAGGAAAGAACAAGGTGGTCCAAACACCATCTCGAAATCATAGGCCTCGACTAAATAGCCCCAATATTCTCACCTCTGCACAGCCCTGTATTTATGAATTAGTTGTTGGAGGCTGATTTTGTAGTTAATGGAAGCAGTGGTCCAACATTGGACAATTGGAGTCACATGATATTAAGAAACAAGAACGGCGGCAGTAGTTATGGAAACAAGCAGTCGTTAATTAGAAGAAGCACAGAAGTGAGTGTGTCCAGCCTTGAGGATAAATATGCACGTTCCATTGAATACACAGAAATAAGAACAAAGCAGTTTTAGAGAGTGGAAGTTTCATTGTTGGAAAGACACACCTGGAAGAAGTTTGTGGATATATCGAATGCAGGTGAGTGAATATGAACATTGACAAATTGTCATAATTAAGTAGTATGCAGCAGTAAGGCCAAGTTCTTTGTTGTTTTGTCTCATCACAGACTTGTTTTTTTCTTCGTCTCGTAGAGTCGATTTTAGAAACTTGCTTTGACGTTGTACAAATTATACGAAAAATTACTGAATTTATAATATGCCTATCATTCAACCCTCACTGGTTTTGTGTTCCTCTTGAAGAACCGGTCATTGACGATTATATATCGAATTGTATTTTTTTAGACAATACCCGTGCGCTATGACAACTATTATTTTACTTAATATTTTTAGAAGACCACTTATATATACAGAATATACTTATCGATTAGGCGTGTATGTAATACTTTCTAGATTGCCATAAACTGATTAACTTTAATGACACAATTTACCTCACTCCCCACAGGTCCGTTAATATTTTTTTTGCGATGAAAAAAATTCTCATTTTGTCCAACTTTGAACAAGTTTACAAGTGCAATACGTAATTAGCTACAAATAACCGTCATCTCAATGCTTAAACGTAGAATTATGTCTAGTAGAGATTGCATTTATTACAGTTGCATTGTAAGCATTGTAGTCAGTTATAATATACTGACTCCTCAAAAGGTTTTGCCGAATACCTACCGACAACAAATCAAATTTGGCTTGTGTATTAAAGTTGAGGTAGAATCACCTATCCTATCCCAATCTTAGTGGTCTTATATTCAATATAGTAGATTTTACCGCTATGTTCGGTAATATTTGGCTCAATGGTATAGCGAGCGACAAAGAATCTCATCTTTACAGAATTAAGAAGGAAGAGACAAAATGAATAAACAAAAAATACGGATATTTTATAAAACAATAAACAATGCTTTATTTTGTATCAACGAACTGATAAAAGAAATGCTTGTAAGTGAACGGTCTAGAGATCATGATATTTGAAGAACATATAGATAAGGAAGGTTCCTCGAAGAAAGTTGTTTTGATGTGGAAAGTTTTAAATATTTCTTTTCTTTGGTGAGGAGAATAATTATACCTTCTTAGTCTGAATCTTGTTAGTTTTCAGTTGTTGGAAAGTAGAAGGTGTGGCCTTTCTTGAAGATTTGAAATTCAGTTAATGTATTTTTATCTGCATCCTTTTTATTAGGTCTATGTTGCCATTTTTTCAATGAGGGACTTCATCTCATCCTTTTCTTTTGTATTGGAGCTTGGAATTGCGTCGCCGGCACTTGGACGGCTCGTCTCATTCACCCTGGCTGCAGAGGCCGAGCGAGAATATTTTGCATCTTTACATCTTGACGGCTTGGATGTGAAAAAGAAAGATGCTTGTCTTTTGGCACACAAATTTGTCACGTGATCACATGAATGAATATTAATACTTTGGAAACTTCGCATGTATGCGTTTCTATTTCTAAATTTTCCCAATTGTTCTTTTGGGTGATATCATTTTTTAATCGAAAGCACTCTGGCAGAAAACAGAACATTTTGGGATGATGTGTTATCACTCATGTTAAAGTCTTTTCGGCAAATTCTCTAAAATGTTTGGTTTCCTGTTCAAATTAACAAACATTGAAAATAGGATTTATTGGCGGTACCATAGTTTTCTGGATATATTTGCATATGTGCATATGCAAATGCCATAAAAAAAGTAGATTACCTTGAATTTACGAAGTCATTTGTGTGGTTGTATGCGTATGTGCAGACTTACACATCCGACTTTTTAAATAAAGAAGATTATGTATTCAACATTTTAAACAAATAATTGTATTATATCTTACCTTCATTGTAACTTTTAATCTTAATATAAAATTGAGAAATTATATATATATATATAGAATGTGTCCCAAAATATACCTAAACTTTGCTTCGTGTCGTGGGGTGTTCTCACTTGAGACTATCCAGACATAATGTTGTTCTTGTCCAACGAGATTTTAGTTTGGGAAACCGGACAAAACAGAACAAATGTGAACCAGAGGAGAATACGAACAAACGGTACAATCAAAGAAATTAAGACGCCACATACGATTCAGTCGACTTAATTTATATGTATTGACTTATACAGAACCAATGTACAATGATCATTCAATGAGAGAAAGGCTTAATTTATCTGTTGGTGAGAGAAAGTGACAAACATTTCAAACACTCAAACTGCAATACTTACCTGTTTGAAGGACCCATATTTGCTTTGCCTCCTGGCCTGTCACTCCAATCCAACTACCCCTGGGAGAGAACAACTAAAATCCTTTCCGACTGTTTACTTGTTTCGAACTCGAGCGAAACTTTTTAAAGGGAACACACACACACACACGCACACACACGCACGCACACACACACACACACACACACATGCACACACGCACACATACGCACACATACGCACACACACGCACACACACATAGGAACTGATGTATACAAATGTAGGGTACCTATATGGAGAGGATTTATTGAAGAATTCCACACATGTTTAGTACATAAATGTACTTCTAAAATCTTCAAACCTAACGATGTAAACAGTCAACCATTTTCTTATAGTTATATAGGTGCTAATTGGACGCAGCTGACCTATGTTAGGTTTCGTTTCTTGTAGAGCACCCCAGGAGTTATTTATATAGGATTCACACTTACTTGGCCAAAGATAACTGGCTTGTTTGGTTACGTTCTCTCATTATCAATTCCCTGTTGGCTCCTTAACAAAGAAGAAGAAATTAGAGAAAGCGAAGACATCACGGAGAAATTATCAAGAAACAAATGGATGAAAATAGATTTACAAGACAAACACAAAGACTGGGAAGAAAAAATCTTTATAATAATAGAAGAAAGAAAAACTACAAAGTGCTAAATAAATGAGGTTTTGTGTGTCTCTACTTATCATTCTTTCGGTTTGTATTCAGCTGAACGATCAAATGATAAATAGAAACAAAGTAGACGTGCAAAAATGATAAGCAATTGAAAAGAAAAGATAATAATGGCTGTCTACCACGGGACAGTAGTAAGGAAGTTCATTTTGTAGTGTAGTGAGTTAGATCCTCACTGAATGCCCCAGAATTATTGATACAAAAGTTCCTAGGATTTCAAACAAAATCTTTTCATCATTATTCAGTTATCAAACTATTTTCCCCGACCTTACACTACCTTTCAGCTCAATTATGTATTACCTCTTAAAATAACGATTCTGGTTTCGATTCCGGGAAATCTTCCATCTACAAATTGCTAGAACCACAGACGAGATGAGTATTTCATGGGACGAAACATCTGATAATATAAAGGTGATGGATCAGGAGAATACACTGGATGTGGAAGAACTTCCCGGACCAACTCGGTGAAATATCTTTTCTCTTTCAGCGCATTATCCATTGTAGCATTGTGCAGAAACAGTTTGTACACGACTCAACGATTCTTAATAAAGGATTCCATTTGAATTCTATCAAACAAAGAAGAATGATTTAATACATTTAGAGTACTTTTGTCGACCAGTCGTAGGAATCGGACTGCAAAGTTTTATGCTTCGTACCTTTATTAAGAGTATTAAACAAAGCGACGCAGACTCTGAAATCATTTATTTGGTTCTATCATATTTTGCAGCCTTCACAAAGAGTTAGCAAGTCGTTAAAATCTTTTTCGTGAGGGTGAAAATAATGCTTATGTGTTGAACAGGTTATAGAAAAAGTAACTTGTTCGGGACCACCTCTAATTTCTATTTAGTGAGAAGATTATGTCAAGATGATTAATGGAAGACCAAAACACACACAGAGTTGGCTTCATGTTTTCCAAATAGTATTAACACAAACTAAAGAAAGAATAGCAGATTCACGGTAAATTAATACACAGTACAAATTCATTAGGTGTAATTACAACGCCGTAAATACTTCGTTTGTGATTTCATCGTGAAGTAATTATATCGCGAGCCAATACATCGTCGGTAGACTCATCCCAATTTATAAATGTAATTTTTCCCTGAAGAAGAAATTCATTTTTATTTGTTCATTTTTCTGGACTCTAAAAATGCCAGATAGATTGTGTAGATCAAAACAATCGAAATTGCTATAGTAAGTGATTTAAGTGAATTAATTCAGGATTTTATAGCAGCTACAAGGGAGTGGCTTCTCCCACCACCTCAATTATCTAAAGATCGGGAAAAGGTATTCGGATACCCCCCACCCCGAAGTTTTGACGGTTAGAAATGGAAGCTGAGATAAATAAGTAATGAACTGTTTATTGTTCACTTCTGACCGACCTTAGCTCTACTGAATCACTTATCGATTTCAAATCGATATTGATATGTATAAATAGTTTATAAATATATGTAAATGAGGTTAAGCAATGTATTCTATCGCGATGGAATAACCATGCGATGAATTTACCAGGCAATGAAATTACAGGCAATGTAAGGCAACAAGAAGAATTTAAAACCATTCTATAAGTTGGTTTCCAACTCAGAAGAAAATGTATACACAATAATGTAAATACATTAGGAGAATGTAAAAATTTAAAAGAAATAAATATTAGAAAAAAACTCAAATATATTAGTCTGTATTTAATCTTGTTTTGTTTCTGCGATTGAGCTGTGCCTTTGTCTCATCAAATGAAATCATTCGGGCGTTGTAATAGTCATTGAGTGTCCACTTCACTGAACGGGGGGGATTAGGCTGTACTGTACAAACTTCAGGCGTTGCAATAGTTCTCTTATACATTTTCTTTAGATAGCGCCAGTGATCCATGATCACGTCCATGTCATGTGAGGCGGGTGATTCTGTCAGGTTGATTTACTATCAATTTAATTTCATGAAAGGATCAACAAAGAGATCACAATGATGAAATTAGAATAATCTAATTGTCTTCCAAGAAATTATAAATGACTCCTAAAAATTAGAAAATCTTCAAGAAAATAGAACCAGTAAGAAAAATAGGTATCTGTTCAACGTGTAAATACAGTTGTAAAAAAACTCATGAAGTACCGAACAAGAATATTTGAATATAAAATAGACAAAAAGCGTTAATAAGTTACACAAAATTGCCGTTTTTGGTGGCATGTACCCACTTGTAACTAAGCTTGGTAAAATAGAATTGTCCAATTTTGTAACAGAATTAATATTTTTCGTCTTTCTAAAATATTCTCGTTCAGTGTTTTTTAAAAAGGGTTTTACGCAGGCATGGATTTTTCTCACCGGTCAAAATGTAATCATTATGACGTAAAATTGAAATCAGGAAGTTAATGTTTTGTTGGTGTGAGAAGAACAGATACTACATTCTGATCGGGAAGACCTTGAAAAGGCGCATTCGATAGTTTTTTCATCGACTATTTTCACACTATTTTTTTAATATTCAAAATGGGAAAGAGAGAGAGAGAGAGAGAGAGAGAGAGAGAGAGAGAGAGAGAGAGAGAGAGAGATTTTTTATTTTGATTTCAAATTCAGCATTAAATCTATTTTAAAATTTGACTAAACTTTGAAATGTTTGGACAGATTTAAAACAACACACAAGTGCAACGTCTATGCAACCCTGTTTTTAACATCAGTTCTTTTCCTTTTCTGACGATGAAAATAAATTCAAAAAGGAGATGGAAGTAAAAACGATCTATCATCTCTTGAATTAATTTTTTTCACAGTATTTTGCACGGCCCGTTAGGGTGATGTTTAGTCTTGAATTAAATCTGAATTAGGTAACTGAAAAATCAGCTTACCATTTCAAAGGGAAACATGCATCTAATATGGAGAACACAATTCTTGAATATTTGATGGAATGTTTGAAAACCCACTTTGCTGATTCTCTTGAAGAGTTTAAACATAATTTATCTCAATATCTATACACAACCAAGCACTTGATCTCATGGGAACTGAACGAATTTTGATGTGCAATAGAAGGCTTTGAAATATTGTTCACATCTCTTCGCAATTATGAGCTAGCAGTTGTGGATTTAAGCAACTGAAGAAAGTAGAGATCAGGAACCATTCAGGGGTCGCATAAAGGTCATTGGAGTTGAGAAAATATTCTTCAGAGAATGATTATGTTTCGTGTTTTATTTCCTTATACAAAAAGTATTCCTTCTAGTGAAAAATGCTTGTCATTGATTTAAAAAAATACTTTTATGTTCATTACATTATTGTAATTGATTTTAGAAAAAAAAATTGTAAAATGTCCATTATTTTCATCTTTCCAAACAAGATAGCAAGTTTTAAATTTGTTATTTTTTGACAGGAGATCGAGGTCTCCTTTGAATATAAGACCCCTTAGCCACAGCTCACTCAACCCATATGTAATTCCGACACTGAGAGCAAATACTAATAATTCAAGAAGTCTAGTTTTGATATAATTGGCCATTTTAACAACTTGTTCCACCACTGTTTTTAATTCACTTCCAATTGTTTGAACAACTAGTGCTTCACGATGTAAAAAGCAATGAGTGATATTTCCATATTTACAGCTTTACACGCTTTTGATGAAGACGTAACTGAGGTTGTACCATCTGTATGTAGTCCTCTGCAATTCATCTTTTTCCTTAGATATATCTTTTCCTCTAATTTTAAGGGAAATTCTTGACAGTTCGACAATTGATCTATTCTGAATAAAACATACGAGAGCCAATCGCCACTACATCTGGTATCTCCATTTTTTTGGTGAATAATGCAGATTGTTTCTTAATAGATTTTGAAAACTCCTGGTACTCTAACGGCGTTCCCAACAAAAGATCATGTTTGGAAGTAAAATGGTGCTTTAATCTATTTGGCACCATACTTTTATTTGTAAGTATGTCAGCACAAACCAAAAGTTCTTTCAATTACCCGGTCAAAAAATTCACCGACCGATGTCATTTCCTGGTCGCATTTTCACGGTCAAACCAGTTACGGACGACATTTCCCGGTCACTCTTTCCCGGTCAACAACATTACCCGGTTGAATAATTTACCGATCGACGACATATCCCGGTGGCATTTCCCGGTTAAACAATAATCTGATAGAAGACAAAAGTACATACACACGGACATAAATGCAAATAAACACATCCACACACGTGCAGACCAACTAATGTACACACATAAACGCACGCACATAAATGCACATAAACACATGCACACACGTGTGTATGTAAACGCACGTACATACATGCAGATTGATATATGCACACATATACTAATGCATGCAAACGCATATATAAAGGTGCATATACGCATACAAACACATAAACGCACGCATATACATCCTGTACACTCATATATGCATTTACATGTATGTACTCAAATGCATGCATACACATACAGATATACATACAGCAAGACATATACACGCATACACGAATGTACATACAAGTACACTAATACACTTACATATACATGCACATTGGCATCCTCACATGCATACATGTATGCACATGCACACGCCTACAAGCATTTAGTCGGCATGCCACCTGGTGGAGAGGGAAAATTATTGGAAATCCGTGCGTAAATTGAGTTACTACCAGAATACGACTGGGAAATGTCGTCGGTGGGTAAACTGTCTATGAATAGAGCACAGTCGTTCCAGCAAGATTGCCTTCCATCTACCCTACTTGAACCTCTCTTGCAATGCCGACCATGCTGAGAAAAGGTCTACCTAATGCACGGATTTCTAGAATGAGCACCCGAAAAGGGTGCAACGGACTTGGACAACAATTGAAGTTAAACGTTTGAAGAGGAGTTGTTCACTAATGATAAATTGGTTGTACGCTTTTTCGAACAGTAGTGGTTTGTCAAACACTCTAAATGACAACCATGCATCATCTCTTGCAGTTTGTTAACTGCAAACATAAATAATGGTGTCGCCTTTTCAATTCGAATGTAATTTTTCTAGGCCAGCCTAAGTGATTAGGTTGCCTCTAACGATCGATTTTTCACATTCGTGAATGAGTTCCGATCCCGATTTTCGTGAATTGTTGTTGACATGTTATTATACAACCCTTTCCGCAACTTTCGTATATATTTTCCAGCCAACCACTTTTGCCTCCCTAGTCTATAATCTAACCATATAATGTGCACCTTTTCTCTTTATTTGATTACTTGTTTGCGCTCAAATAGGATGGTCACATCGTTTGATTTACCATCCTATTATGACAACAATAAAATTACGTCCTAGAAATTCCCAAGACTTCATGTCTGATCATCACGCAACAAAACAGCTTGAAGTGTGTTGAAACTAATGTTAGGCTATATGAATTATTATATGAGCTTATATGCAAATTCTTCTGCTTATTTGTTTGTTTGCTTTCAAATGGGATGATGCCATTAGTTTATTCATCTTTCTATCATGACATAACAATAAAAATTACGACTTCAACAGGTTCAGTTGTGTTGAGATTTGAAAAAATTTAAAATTAGGATATTTGAATGAATTTAAATAAATCACCTAATAGCTTTAGGCTTCTTTTTGCCGATCCATACATAAATAAATTTTAGTTTCTTATAAAATCCTTGTCACCTTTTGAGAAAATCATACTGTTGTTATTTCTTCGACATTTGCATTGTGCTGTTTCTGTGGATGGTAAGTACTCCAGTTTGAAATCCCATTCAAGTAATATGATTAACCAATGTTGCAACCTGTCAGCCGAAATGTACGGAAAAAGCACAAAAAATTATCTTAATCAAAAGAAATGCTTTGGTCTAACCAAAAATTTAATCACGTCTTCCTTCATATTGAGGAAATGTACATTCGCAGTAGTCCATGTTGAATTTCAAAATGTATGCCCTTAAAGTTCATAAAAAAACTGGAAAAACATATTTTCTGAACCTGGATAAGTTTTATATAGAATTCAATCTAGTTGCCGAGATTCTACCCTCTACCCCAAATGATAACTTCCACTTCCCGATTGAGTAAGAGCAGTTTATGCTGGAATACCTACTTTTACGATTTAGCTATACCATATTTTCCCCAAAGTGGAAAGAAGAACGTTGAAATTTTGGAAGACAAGGCTCTCATGCTTACAATGATAACACATTAAGCCTGTCGACATTTATTTCCAGGTTTACCCCTATTTCGGTCTTTATTGACTGAACTACGTCGACAGTGTGTACTTGGTTCTTAAACGGCTTGTTTAGCCTGGTCGAAACATCTTCAAACAGTCGCAATTTATTGTTACTTTTACTATCAGCGCCGGTGCTGCCCCAGATGAAAAATTATAGGTCGATGTAACACCAAGATTTTAGATGCATCCACGCGTCCCTCCATCCATCCCCAATATGTTCAAAATCGATTTTCGGTTCATGGTAAGAAAGAATCTTTTTGGTCCTGCATCTTCACGTGCTCGAACTTGGAGAATAAAACTAAATCAGGGAGTTTCTGCTTCGTTGTGTTATTTTTTTTAGAGAAGGGTTCAATTTACCAGACAATGCAGAACTCGACCCTGACTTTGTTATTACTTGAAATTATATCATACAAAGAATGAAAAATTCTTTGATGATGCCATTAAAATTCGTAGAACAAAACGATTTGGTCAGACATTCTTTGGTAAGTTTTTTTTTCTACCTGAACTCATACAGGTGCGACAAAAATTCTATTAATACAGTCATCCTCCGATATGACGTGGTTCGTGGTATCAAAGACGCAATATTGATACGGGTATCATCCACAACGCACAATCTGCCCATCGGGTCGGCATACACAAGCATATACAGGAAACATGCTGCAATCAACGGACGGCTTATTAGCTAAGGAACGACCCTTAAGTGGCCATTAAGATATGAGAAGTGTCAATACCTCCTCAACAGCACACTCTCATGGTCACTTGTACACTGCATATAATCACATTGAAGTGCTCGAGAGTGAAGGAGTCAAGACCTTTTAAAGATTCCTCTGTAATCGTCCATTCACACTTGCGAAAAATAAAGCCTTGATTAGTCTACTGCTATTTGGGACCGGGAACGAAAATGCTAGGGATCAGAACACTGATGGTAGGTCCCTTGGGGTATCTATTCCCATCTTTATTTTGATGGTCCCATCACGGAAAATACTACCGATGTGTCTGGGGAAGGTTAATTTAGCTGTCCTGTACGGGGATGGATGCAAATAAACTGAGATCATCCCCGAACAATTTTTTTCAATTTTAGGGGTTGGTGCCGGACAGCCAGTGGGATGGGCATGTTGAAGACATCATCTGTCTCCTGTTCGTGTTCCGCACATACTGTGTACCCACTCCAATTCTTAGCATTGTCAGCAACTTTTCCACCAGTGGAAGGTTTGACTTGTCTTCCCTGGCTGAATAAATTCAAAAATTTGAAGGACCCCCAGTTCTCACAAAGCTCAAATGTGTTTGGATCAACACAGCAGATGTTTACCCACTTTTATGTTTAATTTTCTTCTCTTTTTATATCGATTGCTATTTAGAGTTACCTCCGGGGATATTTATGTCTTTTTTTGTGGGCGTGTTGTAGTTGTAGGAGAAAAAATTGGAAGAGGAGAAGGGAGTTAAGGTGTTGTGAAAGTGGTTGTATTTTGAAGCGTACACCAAGTGGGGGCTCTAAAATATTTAGGGAGAGGAGGGGACAGTCGAGAAGGCCACCCTCTCTGCTGATTGTCTGTCTTTGCTTAAACGGGTTAATTGATAAGGTCTTTTCTGTAGAACTTTTTCTGTTTTGGACTGACTCAACCGTCCGCAGACGACAATGGGATCTCACCTAGGAGGGTGCCTTCTTTTGCAGGTTTGTAGTTACTGAGGATCCGCTGTTCGGGCCTGCCTTCCATCTTTTTCGACTGTCTTCCACTCTCCGTCCGATTTTTCCGATGGTGCTACAATCTTTTTGAATGGCGGAGAAGCCGACATAGGAAAAAAGGAGCTTAGATAGGCCCGACTTGTGGACCTGTTTTTTCAGATTCAAGTCGTAGGTAGATGTGCTACCGTTTCCTTTTCGATAGACGCTGTTGGTGGAAGGGTATCGTATATCAACAGCCGGTTTTTAAGGGCCTTATTCACCTAATTCATCTTGCAGGTTGCCACGAAGTGACCCCTATCACCTTACAGCCACTAACAATGATTTGAATTTTCCAATCGTCTATGTCAAGTTAGGAATAGAACTGAAGGATTCTCTATCGATCTTCAGATCAAACCACCACTTCCCACGGGTGTGGGCAGAGGAGACTGATACAATATTACCATATTCCAGGAGGTATACACCCAACACATAGCAAAGAACCCCGAATACTGATATGCTGGCCCTTCTTCGCCCGAAGTACTCCACCAGAAAGATGTGGACCTTTGTTTGGAGGTCCCTCAATTAGCTGTACCTTTCTTCACTGCTTGGTAGCAGTACGTCCCACATAGCAAATGTTTTTTTTTGTCGATCTAAGAGACTTGGCGTAATTATGGCGACACTTAACGAACTCCGTCGCTTATTAATTATAGAGGGGGGGGGGGTTACATTAGTTAGGAGACCCCCTACATGTCACTTTAAAGTTCTTTTCTTTTTTCTCCTCTTTGAAAGGGGTCTTATTTTTCGGTTTCATGTTCATTTGCACCTTTAGAGCACAGGGACTTATTTGTCTCTTTTTCCTTTTGGTTCTTCTTTTATGGAAGGGACTTATTTTTCCTTTTTTCTTTTTCACTCTCATTCTTTTTTTCCTCACTCTGTCCGGGGAATTAAAAAGAAGTCTTTTGGCCTACAATGAGAGGGGAAAAAAGAAGAAAAGAATGGCCATACCTTAAAAGTAATAAAAGAATTAGGGCGATCACGTTAGTCCGGGTTCCTTCCTGTCTTTGATAAGTTGTTCAGGTAAACTCTGTTCAATATGGCGTCTGACCTGTGGAGAAAAAGAAAAAAAACACGTCCATCGCTCTTCAAATCTCATCTCGAGTGTTAAAGACTTCGAAAATCTGTCTCACTTTTATACGCAGGTGATTTATAATTGGGGCCGATCCAAAGTGAGAGTAAGGAGTGATACCCAGTATGAATCAACAACAAGTTGTAAGTGAGCGCCAATCATGCATTAATTTTCTAGAAAGATATCTGTAGCTTGTAAGTTGGTTATGAGATTTTCAGCTTCATTATCATATCATAATGTAGAATTGACGAACTATATTACATAGTGCCAGAAAAAATTCACACGAAACAGGCTAAATGTGAACGATAATCCTAATCAGGATAAAAACAAATATATCTAAAAAATAACAAGTCAAGTTTGAAAAGAAATATTTTATTTTAATACTATAGCATATTTCATATGCTGCCTCTACAATGAGAACAAAAAAATGATGATTTTTTTAACAATACATCGGCATTTTCATTGCAGTCAACAATCCTGCACTGAAGATAGAATCACAAAACTTTGAATTTCCATGCTCTGACGATTAAGCTACACGAATGCCATGTCTGCTTCATTTTTTTTTCTGATGGGGAGTCCATATGTTATCTATGTTTGTCTCTCGTTCTTTGAAACGGTAACTCGGAATGAAGTTTTTGATGAAGACTCTGGCGCTAGATTAAAGAAAAGGAAAAAGAAACATCTTTTCATGGACTCAAAAATAGAAAAAACCCAATGAATATGTGTTAATCTATTCTTTGCTAACCTTACATTATTGTCCCTGCAAATATCATCAGGTGGAACAAGTGACGGTAGTGTTCCAGCATATCGAATTAATGTGATGTACAGACTCAGTTGCTCGATAAGTGCAGCAGAATGCAAAAATCACGATTTTGGCTTATCATCACCAGATTTGATACAAGCATAAAGCGTTTGGTACATGTCTTTATGTACATACGAAACGCTTTATGGCTTTATGGCTCAGCCGTAGAGTGCTCGCCTTTGGTTCGGTGGGCTGAGGCTCAATCTACTTCCCAGGCATACCAAGGAAATTCAAAATGGTACTCAATTGAGTCCCTGATAAAACGAAGTTTCGACAGGCCTAGCAAACCAGGAGAGGCTCTTATTAACACATAGCACCACATTCTCAAGATAATTTTATGAAATGTAAAATACAAATATATATCTTATATTTTCATAAATTATACAATGTATTAGGCAAGGTGTTTTAGTAGTGATAATAACATTCATCTTTGGTGGCATTTCAGGATAATATTTTCTATGAGGCATGAATTCAAATATTGTTTTGTCATAACCAAATGATAATTATGCTGATATAGTCTTAGAAGAACACAATGGAAA
Source organism: Thysanoteuthis rhombus (assembly GCA_963457665.1). Classification (NCBI taxonomy): domain Eukaryota; kingdom Metazoa; phylum Mollusca; class Cephalopoda; order Oegopsida; family Thysanoteuthidae; genus Thysanoteuthis; species Thysanoteuthis major. Next base: position 6,432,921 of record OY735240.1, on the reverse strand, counting down.
TAAATTGAGATAGGAAAGGTTATCTTGCAGAAATATCACTTGACGACAATAAAATTCGACACCAAACTGCAGGAGATTATTGTTAGAAAAATCTTAATCAATACCGTGTAAATACTGTTTTGATAATTAATGTGTGAGTGCACGTGTGTGTATGTAAGTAAATGTAGAATTACTTTTAGAAACGTTGCATTGCATTCTTGCAATTCAGGAGTAGAAAACAATTCAATTCATGTACATTATAGTCTTATAAACTTTGGACAGTTCTGATGACAAAGAATTTTATTTTATACCTCCAATCGCTGTTAATGTACAAAGTTCACTGTTTTCCATGTTACATAAAGAATTCAACATATTTACTATCGTTTAAAAGTTTCCCTAATTTTGTACGTTTAATTTTACTATGGGGATCATCAGCCATTGACCTGTTTGGGGGGGGGGGTTATTAAAAAACAGTACAGGCATTTTACCTTGTCATCTCCTACGTACTGATAGGACTCAAGCTCTCCACTTTTAGATGTACATTATATCTGTGATACTAGCTATCGACAGCAAATTACAAATAATTCATTAGTAACCCAAAACGATCGATAGCACAACACATTTTTGATTAGTTTCACTTTTCTTCAGTTTTTGCTGTCTCTTATCACATTTCTTTAGACTATCCATTTTTCAAACGTCAAATTTAATGACTACAGAATGGAATAGACTTGAATAATCTTCATCTAAATATCTAATCGAAAAAGCAACTAAAAATCAAGATGGAGGTAAATACTTAATAGAAGTCAAGAATGAAATAAGGTTTCGCAATACTTCATTATCATAAAAGTAATTAAAAGCATCTATGATTAAATTAAACAGAATAACACTGAACTACAACGTGAAAAATCAGTTAACAAAAACCTATTCAGTGTTTCAACTGCAAGTCATCCATTGCATTTTATCAACTTTTTTAGCGTAAATAAAAAAAGTGTGTGTGAAATTTATCTTGTTTCATTTTATAATTTTATTTGATTTTGGCCTTTTTGGTAATTTGAATATTTCAATAAATTGTACATTTCGTCAAATTGCTTTCGTCAAATTGCGATCGGTGAAGTGTTGTTGCTAAATTGCAGTCGGTTAATCTGCCGAATACCGAAAATACCAAAATAGACAAATTATTCGTATCCCTTGGATTTGAAAATGCCAGATGTAGTAACTATTAGTCTTCATTCAATGGAAATTGGAAAGCTAAATGAAATACAATTTTTGGTTCATGACATGAAAGTTTAGTTATATTGACCAACATTATTTAAGATATGAACAAGAAGCAGGACTTCATTTAAGGCAGAGACTAGCGTAATAATACATTTTGATTAAGAGCAATGATAGAGAAAGTATGTTACAAATAAGTATGGTAATTAATCTGGAAACAAGAAATTATTTACAATAAAAAAAATTACGCGACAGTTTATGCATTCATTCGTGTGATTCAATCGTCTTACTGACTTTCCAACATGGTCTATTATTATTTTGATATGATTCCAAGAAGGAATGCTCTCTTTCTTCTCTTCACACATGGTCTGCCATACCTGATTTTATTTGTAGTTTTTTCTTGTTTTTTTTAAATTTTTGGTCTTATTTTGGAGAATAGCAAGTATAGGTATAATAGTTATTATATTTAGTGGGAGAAAGTAGTAATGGCTCATGGTTGTGTGCAGCGAGAAGATTTGCCTCCACGTGGTTTGGTTGTTAGCGCTACACGCCGACGCCATCAGAAATGTTGAAGGAGGAGGGGAGATGTATGGTTGCCATGAGAGCATGGATGATATGTGAGCGAAGTATGAGTGTGGATGTGGAGGATAAACAGAGTAGAGAAGAGAACATACAAGCATTTTGACTAACAAATAAAACATACATTTAATGCATAGGCATTTACGATAATACAGGACTGGAAATGGAATACATTTAAGAAAACATTGATATGATCGATCGTGTAGAGAAGAGACGAGGTCTGTCTGGTTAAGAGGATTATTCTAATACATAAAAATGAAGTAGAGGGAAGAATAAGTATTTAGGGAACAGGTGACATAACGGGTCTAATGTCGCTTGTTTTATCTAGCGAATGGAGCCTGAGTAGTAGTGCCTATTATAATGATTATAAAATGGTGGTTAGTTCAGGCTAGGTAGGAGAAGGAGCTAAAAGGGGCGAAATAATAAGTGCAGTCTTGCATTGTCGCTAAAAATAAGATAAGTAAAATAGTTGCAATTTTTGCATGTCTTGTGGATTCTCACATCGGGGAAGATTAGTGACAAAAGATAATTTATATTGTTAAGGTCACAGAATGGAAACTGTGTCAGTCGTGAGTTTAGAGAGAAAAAAAGGGCAGAAATTAACTGGCTAGAAAGCCGGGGCAGATGAGCAAGTGAACACGTGTGTTCAGAAATTTTATAGGGAGTCATCGTCGGAAATGACGTTTTGGATATTTACCTTAGAGTAGAGTTCCGTACCAAACCTTAACTAAAAGAAAAGGAAGTGTCACAGTTACTTAACTCTTCATATTGTCTACCACAACGATATGAAATGTCATGTCCACAACTATTGTAGGCAGAATACATGGGTTAACAAAATAGTGATAAGTACTTGAGAGATGTATTGATTGTAAGATCTTGTAATTCAAGAAATCTAACTTAATTCCCTTGAGATGCTGCAGGCAGAAAAGATGGTTAATGTATTAACATTATAATTATATATAACTCTTATTTCTTGAAACTGTATTCAATTTTTCTTAATTTTATAAGAGATGTATGCAATTTCTTCCCTACTCTCAGGGGTGGAAATGCAAGGGAGATCTTTCACTTTTTTTTACTTTTTGGGGTCAAAATCGAGGGGGAAGATTTTTTTTTTTTTACTTTTGTGGTCGAAATTGAGGGGCAAGATTTTCTTTCTATTTTTGGAGAAAAAAAGGAGAGTGAATTTTCATTTTTTACTTTAGGTGTCAAAATCTAGAGGTATTATTTTTTTCTATTTCGGGGGTCAGTATCCAAAGGAATTTTTTTTCACTTTTCATGTTGACCAAAGGGAGATATTTATTCTCACTTTCAGGGTTCAAAATTGAGAGGTAATTCTCTCCACTTTCAAGGGTCATAATCCGAGGGAATATTTTTTTTGTAAGTCAGGGCACAAAATCGAGTGGAATGATCTAATTATCACGTCATTGGTTTTCCACTTCAAGGGGTTAATTCATTAATTTTTTTTCATTTTAGGGGTAATTTTTTTCCAAATTTACTTCTTAAAATCGAGTTTTTTTTTCTACTTTCAAGGGTTGAAATCCAAAGGAATTTTCTTTTACCCTTAGGTGTGAAAAACGAATGGGCGTTTTTTTTTCACTTTTAGGGGTCAAAATCGAGAAGAAGATTTATTTTTAATTTTTAATTTGACGAAGTAGTTTCATTTTACGAGTCAAAGTCGAGGGGATTTTTAGATATCACTCCATTTTAACAATAGTCTCCTTTCTCTTAATGTTACATCTCCATTTTAACATTATATCTCTCTTTTAGAGAGGGAAGAAGGATGAGGAAGGGTGAAAAAGAGGAAAGAGTTGAACATCTCCAGAATGAGAGTGAAGGAAGTGGAGCAGGGAAGAAGAGATGAATGCGGAAAGAGTTGAACATCTCCAGTATGAGAGAGCAATATACATTCTCTTGATAGGAAGTGTCTTTACAACGAGCTTGATGGCCAACGTTGGTGGCCTTTAAAAGGGTACATACAATCTCATAAGCGTAAACTAACTGCACACACACACACAAAGCACTTATTTAAGCATCAAAAGTATCTATGGTTGCTTCTGTCAACTCACATACATCGAATCGTTCTACTTAGTGTTTATATGCACACGTGCACATGGATTCATACATCTGTTTAGAAATATCTTCTGATATTCAGTTCCTGCTGTTTCGATAATAAGCTAAATCTGTTTTAAATATATCCAGCCGACCACATAAACATTCCATCAGTGTATCCAATTTCCATACTTTGTCTTTTAAAGATACGCCAAGAGACGAGCTGATGCTCCCCACTGCAACACATTAAACATGTCCCTGAATAAACAATTCCATCAAAATGTTCCTGTCTGTTCACTACTGATATTTGGCCAAGTACGACACGGGGCCTGACGCAGAGAAATTGGGCGTGGGAAGATTATTCTGTTGATCTTATAAGTAGTGAGGTGTTGCCTGTCTTGTATTTTTGAATCCTGACTATTACACGTGGTCTGATCATTATTGCTAGAGGGAAATACGTTGCATGTCCCTAATTATTCAAATAGCATGTTGGCATGGTTGTGAGTCCTTGAAGAGAGGAAAACATGAAATATTGACTTTTAAAAATACTGCTAAAATTCATCGATGTATCAGAACTGAAACCCTTTTTAAAATATGAACGTATGGTTTTCGTTTTCTCCAAGTGCCCTAGGTTGGAAAAGAGTATTGTTGCAGTAGGTACATAGTAAGTAAATTCAGTTCGTGCGTTCTGTCTGTTCGCATTAGCCAAACTTTTGGGTGACATTCCATATTTATATATATATATCCCTCCTTCCGTACTTAAGTTTAAGCAATGGTTTCATCCAAACAGATCAATAATGCAGGCTTAAAAAACATTTTTGAAAGCGGAAACCTGGAAAATTGAAAGGCCCTACCTTATATGCGATGGTATTATCGGAGCAAAGGGAAATTGCAAAAGTCAAGTGAGGAAGGCTGGACATGATTTAGAGTCGATACTGAAACATTGTTTCACAGAAGTTTATCTGAAAATTAGAGAGACATTAGTAGAGAACCACAAAAGTTGTAGGACAGAGTTTGCAAGTAGCAGAACATTAGAATTTGTCTTTCGTGATATAACTCACAGGAAATTTAAAAGAGCTCTGAAACTGGGAAAGAAGTTAGTTTTGTTAGAAGCGACTGGAGCATATACGATGAGGAATGTTTTGTTGGTTAAACGTCGCTGCTTTATACACAATTCTTAGCGTGTCATTGATAACAACAAATACAACGAAAGAGGCCCTTGGCGTTGCACTGCTGAAGATGTAAGTGTATGCTCCGTGGAAAAGAAAAAAAGATTTACATGAAGGACCTGTTACATTGTTTTAATTACCTAGTGAAACGCTTGAGTATTACTTTGAGTAGTCAAGAAAAAAACAAAAAACAAAAAACAAAAAAACCCAAAAAAACAACAAAACAAAAACAAAACAAGACGTTTTTCACGCGTTTTTTTACCAAGTAATATTAAGCATTATCAGTGATACGTTTGCTTTCCTTCTTATGTAAAAAACATAAGTGACGGACAGGGCTTGTCTATAACTGGTATTGAGTACCCATCTACATTAGAGGAAACTAATATAAGAATTTCAGGAAGCCTCCCAGCTGGTAATACCTTTTGGTGCATGCAGCTAATGTGAATCTTTGCAAGTATGCAATTTCAAGCTTACATGACTGCAGCTTGAAGGATGATGATTTAGCTAGATCGATTAGTAGAATGGTCCAATGGCAGTTGCAGATTTCAGCTTAACGCAAGAAACAATGACCTTTATTCCGATCGAACTGATAGAAATACTGCGCCACTGCAGAATCTCTACTATGCCATCGACTGCACTATTAATGTTTTTGCTGAGAAGAATCAACATTGTATGATACAACAAATTCCCTCATTAAGGCTATAAATATCTAGTCACAAGCAAGCGATTAAATGAGCCTTATCACAAAAGAGAGCCAAGTTAAAAGCAAGCAGTTATAGGCTTGTCATTCATCATCCAGCGGAAAGAAAGTTGCAAATATGGTGCACAAATGCAATCATACTACTTGCAAAACATTGCATGGTCAAGAATGGTCTCTCTCAGGAAACTACTTTTGCCAAATATGACCAAAAGAAATTATACGCTCAATGCTCCAGAAAACATCGATAGAAGACAAGAAGCAATTACAGGCATCACTCATAATACAATCAAGATTTGTTCCAACAAAAGAAGAGAAAGGGTATATTACTTAAAATCAATTCACAAACAGAACGACTACTTGAAATATGTGACAGCATAAACAGTGAGCCAGCACTTGATGCATGTTTCAAAAATTATGTTACGTGGCTTACCTTTTGGATTGGATGACGAAGAATTATCTTTACTGGGACATCGTTTTATATGATAGTCTCCAACTGAACGACCAAGATATGTTTTCAATACTATTTGCTAGTAACTGCATGTAGAGAATACCTTGATATTTTGGTGGACATCAGGCAGATCTAGATATTCCTCACGAATTTGTTCATTCTGATGAAGCAGTTTATTCAAAACTGTGTCATATCCTATTGAGGAATAAAGATCTGTATAAAGATCTGTGTAAGTTTCACTTACTGCATATCAGACAAAAACTGGTCTTGAAACATAGATGCGGAGGATACAGGCAATGGTGCATTGACTTAAATGTGATAGCGTCGGGATTGGCAGATCAGGCAATTGGAGGACATCAATACTAAAGATGCATAAGTCAATAAAGAAATAACTGCTTGTCGAACCAATACAGTGCCAAAATTACTGTCTTTTCTCGCTTCTCTTAGAAAAGAACCAAGCAATGGAGAATGTTATCAATATATCAAAATTTGAAAATCCAAACATGATCATTGCCTGTCTCAAATGTTTCCTCAATTCTTGAAATATCATCAGTTGTACGAGAAGGAAAAGAGAAGTCTACAGTCTGAGAGAGATATTCTGAACATTATCGTCTCATTCAACCAACAAAATTATGCAAACTACTATGGCTATCAACATGTTTTTTGCGTTCTCTTCAACAGCAGGTTCCTCCAGCGTTCGAAGAAGGTTTTGGAGGAAGGAAGTTCTTGTTGATTCACAAAGATTAACACTGGATTGAAGTCAATGCTGAAATTGAAGACTTCAGCATTTATTGATGGGAATTTTGCAGAAAACAAAAATTTGTAGCATTAGTATGATAAATGGGAAGTCAATTGTAACCAACATTGAACAGAAGGAAGACGGAGAAAATAGATAAGACGAATTACGATGATGCAGGAAGTGAAGAGAACATAGAAGAGGAGAGCATAAAAAAAAGCACGGAGCCCTGTGATGCTAAACATAGAAGCTGAAGCCAGTGCTGGAGGCTGAGAATACCAAAATGATTAAAAGGCATCTAGAAACGAGGAAGAAAATTCAACTGACGTCAATAATGATGTAATAGCAATTAGCAAATAATCTGGGAGTAATTGGGGTAGGGGTTTCTGACCTTCTCTCCAGTGGGAACTCTGGGGTAAATGCTTCCAATCAACCTTTTGCAGGTTCATCAAGTAAACATCTACACAGCGAAGACGAACTTTCGACAATATTTAACCCTTAATCAAAAGATATTTCGACTCATAAATGTTTATACTGACAGAATACAATGCTGTTTACTGTTAGGTATAATTTCATTAATTTTATTTATTGTTAAAGACTTTAAAAAATGTGGCACGAATGATATATATAAAATGATGGAAAAGGGGATAATCTGAAAAAATGTACAAATAAATGAAAAAATAAACTGTTAAGAACGACTGAATCAGTATAAAATCATGATGTCATCATCTTAAAATATAAATTCTGCTGTATTTATACACAAATACACAAACACACACGCACACACACACACACACACACACACACATATATATATATATATATATATATATATATATATATAAAGCTTCACTGCTATCTTGAGAGGATTACTAGTTTCGGGATATATATATATATATATATATATATATATATATATATATATATATATATATATATATATATATATATATATATCCAATTTATCAAGCACCTACACAGTCCGAGTGTAATATCAAAATATACTAAACTACAACTCCTTTGTGTCCATGACAACCAATGGCCCCTCTAAGCAGCGACACCCAAGACCCGCTGCGACTGCTACAAGGAGATCCATAAACATACCAACATAGATTTCATCATAGTGACATAGTCCTAACTCATCATGATGACCCAAAAGGAATCCTCTGTCTTGATTTCCATTTTTGCTTTCAAAGCAAAACATCTGATGCTAAATTTGTTTTCTACAATAACCCTCTAACCACTGGAAGTTTCACACATGCTGCTGAAGATAGGGACCCCCTCTGAAACATATATAGCATATTAATAAATTCATTTATAAATAAATAGATAAATGAAGTCTCCATATACTTTTACTCCTGAGTCTACCTCATTCCCTATTGTTCATATATATATATATATATATATATATATATATATATTTGTGTGTGTGTGTGTGTGTGTGTGTTAGAGCATATATGTATGTGCAGGAGTGTTTGAGTTTATGGTTTTGAATTTTGAGTCTGGGATAAGCTAACGCCAAGACACTTCATCCTTCCGAGATGGCCTTATACCACGGTGGCTGATATAGGACTGTACCGGGATGACACCATACGAATTGTAAAAAACGGCTACGTGCAAAAATGTGAAAAGATAAAAAAAGTACATCATGAAAGAAATGAAGAAACTAAACTTTAAAGTTGAAATCAAGGCGAATGTTTAAATTCTTCATTTTATAGATGTTACTTTCAATTCAAATAATAACACCAATAAACCACATAGAACAGAAAATTCTGTAATTACATACATCAATACAAGTTCTAACTACCCGACCAAAATCATCAAAAAGATCCCCCAAATAATAGAATCTAGACTAATATATAATTCCTCAAATAGGACAATATTCAACGATGTTAGAAATAGATATACTAAAGCCCCAGAGGACAGCACTTTTACCGAAACTAGCTTTAAATATGATGAAATAGTACAATCCAATTGAGTAAAACATAGCAACAACAAAATGTTGAGGTAGGAAAATCATTTGGCATACACTGCTATTCAACCTACGAGTAAAGACCAACATAGGGAAACTATTCCTCCAATCAATAGAACCCTTACCCTGCGAGCAATCCATCGAGTAAAATATCTAACAGGAAAAGACTGAAAATTATGTACAGATGATTTTGATAAATTCATAACAAAACATAACAATATAGTGATTAGAAATGATACTAACGGAGAAGGCATAAGTAAACCAGATTGCAATTGTACAAACAAAAACAGATGTCCTTTGCAAAACAAATGTCTCAAATCAAATATTGTATACCAAGCTGAAATATCAATCCAAGAGAAGCCCTTAAAAGTGGAATACTATACAGGAATATCGAAGACACCCTTTAGACTAAGATATCATACCAACCATATATCATCATTTACAAACGAAAATTATAAAAACAGTACATCACTGTCAATATATTATTGGAGACTAACTGATAGCAAACTCAAATCTACAGTAAAATGGAAAATATTAAAAAAGCATACATTTGCCAGGATATTGAAACCCCATGTTACCTGTGCCTGATTGGGAAATTTGAAATCCTCATAAAACAAAAAAACATAAAACAAAATTACTAAACAGAAAAAATGAAGTAGCGTTAAGATAACGACATCGCTCAAAATTTCTTGTAACAAACATAACACAATAACCAACATATAGATATACAAAAATTAACCACCATAAACATCTAATTCCCCAACTTACTTTGAAGAGCAACCCAATCACCATGATTATCTTAGGCGTGTGGAAACATACCAAACCCAGAATAATTGAATTAACAACTAAGGTCAAATAAAAAAGGAACCCAAACGTTAGGAACCAGATTCAAGTGAGAATAAAATACCCTCAGAGAGGAAACATACCATAAAGAACTTATAGATTAACTACATACTGATAAAGATAATGCCTACACCATACCCTCCTAGTTTACAATTTATAACTACCAACAAGCACAGCATTCCCAATCCCCAATAAATAAAACAGAAAAACACGATAAGCAATGACCCACCACTTTACAAAGAAAAAAAATATATATGTATATAAAGAGAATAGAAGGAAGATCTTACCACCAAGAAAAATAGACACCCCAAAAGATGTCCTAAATAGGAATCTACAATAAACCAAATCATTTGTCTGAAGAAGCCTGAACAGGACAGAAACATAAACGTATATGAATGTATATATATACATTGTTTTGCTTGCTGTCATGGTTGCTGATCTATGTCTATCTCCCAACATATCAGTTCACATAACTATACACACACGCACACACACACACATACAAACACATTCACACGCACATATATGTATAGTCTTGAAAGATTTATAGCTTTAAATACTAAACATTAAGAAACTTTTCTAAAAGATTTTTTCAGTCACCCCCCCCCCAAATCTGTCAAAGCAATCTATGTGATTTTTTCCAGTGTTTTTCTTAGTTATCATGGTACAATGTATAAATTGTCTCTTGTAGGGATCATCAGTTGTTTACCATGTAACTGTTTTGAGGATTTTTAGAAACAAAACAGTTATATCAACATGGTACCCCAGCAGTGTCGATCAAACACCACCTCCCTTTCTTATTATATAGTTTATGTTATACATGTAGCTTGTCATTTTATATAAGGTTTTATATGTACTGTATACTGATATTTTATACTACATCCATTTTTGTAAACAGGGCTTATTAACGTAGGTTACCCAAAAAATGTTTTTAATGATGAGGGATCAGTACTTATAACAACAGACATTTCGCCGTTCGTATTATTCCTATTGAATATTCACCCATGTGAATATCAAATCTGTTGTGTCGGTTTTAATCTCTGACTGCATGCAAACCAACTTATGATATCATCTTTAAGAATTCTAGTTACATAGAAAAAACACTTCGAGTCGATTCTCCACCAATATATTAAACCGAAGAGTTTGATAATTTTTTCTCACTTATCTTAAAGTTAATTTTTCCACGCCGTATAACATCAAGCTTCCATCAAATATTTTTTTTACACTTTTAATTATCAAGTAAAGTATTTTTATATACATAGTTGAAACGAAACCACTTTCTAGCGAGTAGTAACATATATATATATGTATAAAGATGGATCAATTTTCAGCTGAATTTGATCTTCATGCTAGGAAAGAGATATATTTTGCGCAAACTGAACACTTTTTATCTTGGAGCTGCAGACTTATTGAAGCACCTCTGTATATATGCATATCTGTGCACGTGCACATGTGTATTTGTGTATATCAGTTCTTTCTTAACAACTGAATGCTTCGTCTATTCGATTATCTGCACAAGTAAGCAATGCAAAAATAATAGCTAAGTTGAAATCTTAATTTGTTTTTATAACTGGTGTATGAATAACTTATATTAACAACCACTTTGAAATCTCTTGAGGCGTGTCTCATATCTTGTAGTGCGATCTGATCTCTTATTCTCGTAAGAAATCTTCTTTTCGCATCGGAATGCTAATTCATTTATCATTGAAAAGTAATAAAACAAAATACAAAATAAATAAGTCCATAAATAAATATCTAATAAGATAAATATACTAATAAGCTCCAAGGAGAAAACTGGGTTCGTATTTTATTAATTTGTGCCTCATGAACTTTTTCAGCCATCATCAAAACAAGCTGATGGACTTTTCGGTTCAAGAAGTTGAAACGAAATGATTTCACGTGAAACTTTATTTGCCGTATTCCATTTCATAATTCCTCGAAAATTTTCGAAAATACTTGCTGCGTATTATGAAACAAAGGTTATCAATGCGCTTGACATAGGTATGATCAGTGAAGTAGTTTTGCAAACCCTTTGGCAGAGCCACACTTATGTAGGTATTTGCCTAGCTTAGTAAATATCAGGTTGTAAGTCTCATGTTTCGATTCATTTGGAAACACAAATATAGTGACGATAAAATGTACACCAAATCATTATTATGTTCTACTTCACGCTTGATAATTTTATTCTATTTATCAATAAGTTTTCAATGTCAATAGCATTCCTTCGATTTTGTCCTGAAATAAGAGACTGACTGATTTTAGACCTCTTCAGTATAAATGATAAAATCATTTTCCCCAGTCAAATGTCTATATGACATCATTGGTCACTCCAGCAGTATGAGGACGTGTCTTATCGTGATGAGTAATGGCCACTTTTCTGTTCACTGAGGATGGACGTTTTCTGTCCAAAGCTATTTTCAAACACTGAATTTGTTGACAATTCCATCTGTAAATTTGGTTGTCTTTTAAAAGTATGTGATGGATGATTCCTTGCATATATCTCAAACACTCAACGTGATTTTCTTTGGATAAAGGTTACCTCTCAGCTGCGGTAGATGTAAATTGTAACAAGCCGGAAAATGGGTCTCAACCATGTGAGACCCATTTTCCAGCTTGTTACTCTTTTCGTAGCTTCTTCAAATTGTGATGAACAGTCATGTGGCTACCATCGAATTTTTCGGCAAATTCCCTGACTGTAACAACAATATTTGTTGCAACCATCAGCGCTCTCTCTCTCTCTTTCCCTCTCTGTCTCACTCACACACACACACACGCATGCACATGACATCAACAATAGAGATTGTGATACAGAGAAGACTAGAAACCACACCCATGGTCGCCTGAATATTCTTGCCCAAATTTTTCTGAGAAACAACAAATGTCTGTTCTGTTATTGAATTGCAGTAGCTGAGCATTTACCGGGAGAAAATAAAGGCTTTTTCATTAATTTATTATTCGCCAGGAGTCGTTGGACAAAAAAGAAAAATAATAATTCAACAGTCAATTTTTTTTACCAAATTAATAGAGAAATATATATATATATATATATATATATATATATATATATATATATATATATATATATTGATGAAAGTGACAATCGGAGAGTGAAGAGAAAGCAGGTGTTAAATTTGTACATTTTTATTATCACAAGGACATGTTTCGATGATTTCGACGGATTTCAACCATCTTTTTCGGAGGAAGACTTTCAGCGGTTCGGAGAAAATTTTGCTGTTCACATGTTTGAGGTTGAGGAAAGAAATTGGGATCTTTCTTTGCTGTTTAGTTATTTAGTAGGAGTGAAAGGAGAGATGTTCGTATCTGTGTCTGATTCTCACAAACCTTCTCATTTCAGACCAAACTTGACTCTCACCTACTCAGATACACTTTCATCAACATTCTGTCGGATCACTTCTCGTCCATAACACATATATGCATATATATGTGATGATAATAGTCGACTATGTTGGAAGGAAAGCAAACCACGGGACAAGACACTGAGGAGTTGACATATTGACAGAATGATCAATATATATAAATTTACCGAACTTTTGGGTAGAACTCCATACATTGGATCTTCATGTCATTTTTGTTCATTATTTATATGTGTGTGTATGTGTGTGTGTGTGTGTGTGTGTGTGTGTGTGTGTGTGTTTGCATATGTTTATATAAATGAATAAACAATTGAGTGAAAATTATCATGGACAGCAGATATAAGCATTTTCAAACCGTGCTTCTGTCTGGAGAGTGTAATTCATTAATTTCTCTTACTCTGACCCTGCCCAGAATCTTCAGCGTTTCATTGTAATCATTGTAAAGTTTGGAAAATAAATTTTTAAAATTTTGCTTTCCCAATTACCAAAATGTTTAATGAATTCTTTCAATTGGATACAAATAATATTTTGGGATGTCTTCAATTGATCACTATGAATTGTTTGCTTACATGTCAAGATGCTATCGATCTCTCAACGAGTGTCACTTTCAAAATGGTCAAAACGTGTCCACACACCTCTCTAGCTTGTTTGGCTATGACAGACCACAACAGAAAATTTATGTCCCATCAAACATACCATAAAACGACAATTCGGGGCGGTTAGGAAGCTTTTCAATCAAACTGATTAACAAACTGTTGTTAGACTTTTCCTAGAAATTCGATACACATAATAACATTCGTAATTTATTAAATTATCTTTAACATGTTTGGCCGAAATTGATTGACCATAATTTCCTACTCATGGAATTCTTGAATCTTTGATAGTTTTCTGAAGGTAACAATAGTTATTCCCGAATGTTGATCACATTGTAGGGGATTTGCGGGCTGATCGCTGTGTAAAGCTGATTCTCTGCTTGGTATTAATTGGGCCAAAAGGAAAAAACTATCAAACGTGTCATACAGGCTACAAAAGGGCCTCTATCATCAAAGCATTTGTATGCATTAAAGTGGTAGAAAACTAAAATTTAGAAATTGGTGAAAATTCGATTGGTTGTAATTTGAGTTGACATATTTAATCTTAAATAGAAATTAAATGTTTTACCAAGTCCAGTAAACCCCCAAAAGTGAGTCTGCAATATGCCCTCTGTTCTTCGGGGAATAATGTGCTGGATCACATTCTATCCAGTTGCCTGATAGCATTAGGGGAGGGCTGCTACCACTGGCAGCATGATCAGGTGCTGAAAACAAATGCAGAGAACGCCTCGAAAGTTATTGCCACCGACAAACATGTCCGCTGCCAGAAGAGCATCATCTTTCTTCGGGCTGGCGAGCGGCCTCGGTCACGGTCCAACTCAGTCAACGATCTGAAGGTCGACCTGGGAAGGTGGTTCAGGTTCCCCGGACCGAATAGCGACAACTTCACTGTGGCCAGAAAGAAAATTAAGGTAAAAATTGAGTTCCGAAGTGAATGAATCGTTTTAAGAAATACTTAAAAAAATTTTTTGAGTTGATTTGGAAGGAACACAGTTTTAGTTTCATCGTTATTCGACTGAGAGATAGAGCCATACGCTGCTGAACTACAACCTGTAAATATTAGGTTGATGCAAACATTCCCAGTGCCATATTTTGCATGATGTTTGGGAAATCTAAGAAGTGTCTGCAAAGTTGACACAGCCTTCATTGCTTGTGCAATCAGTCAATTTCAGTACGTCGTAAACGATGTACTAAATTTGGTCAGCTTTCAAGCAATTATCTTTTTCTTCTTGCTATATGCAGTTACTGGCAATAAAAACAGATTTAGTATGAGATAATTCCATGGAATCATTTATTAAAAAGAAATTTTATTCGATTGTCGTGTACAAATATGTGAGGGATTGATCTATTTTCAATGGTAAAAACTATCTCAATAGAAAGTCGTATTTCAATTATTTTTTCTATTTCGGATCTTAACACGGGCACACAATCCTCTAATCCTAAAATCTTGGGAACAGACACCTTTCATAATTTCGAATTTTGGAGATTTTTGAAATGGTTGAACAGTCTGCGTATCAAGAATCGCAGATGTTTCTTTTTCCACTCCCCATTGTTATCCATAGAAGAATCTGCAGTTCTCCTTGAAATTTTCACAGTCTTCAAAGTGAAATACTACTAAAAAAGACAAAATATCTCATTAGCAAAACCGTGTCTGATAGAAGGAAAACACAGACGCAGCTACGTGGCTGCCTCGGAAAAATAACCTCCGCTGCGATCTACTATGCTTGGTAGAGCATGGAGAGACATTCACCAGGTATGTGATGATTTTGTTTCATAAGCTGAAACTACAGTGGACACAGGTCTCACCAAATATTTCTGTAAACGAACGTAGTAATGGAGAGATGGACAGAATCTTATAACGCACGGATATATTCATACATATATCATAATCATGGATTTGGTTCAACGATCATCGCAAGTCAACAACAGATGTCCATTTCGCCAAAAGATGTGCATTGCTCTCTCTTCCGTCTTGGCTAATAACAGGTATTTGAACATGATATGCGAATATGGAGAAGATTTTAGCGACGATTCATGATCAATTTATGAATCTAGGAATTCGTTTAGTATCTCTATATATACATCGTTTATACCTCCATCAAGAGTGTCGCAGGGTTTTGTACACACGGACGATTGTTAGTAAGACCAACCTCCGGTTTGTCTGGCGTGTCGAAGCTTTGGTTCACTTAATACTCCCCAATGGTCACCCATCTAGGTACTGATAAGACTCGACGTTGCTTAACGTAGTGATCTTACGAGAACCGATGAAGTCTACGACCGCAGAGTAGAGAGATGGGTAGTCTAGGTGTTTATTCCGAACTCCTGCATGCCGAGAGCGTTGTTTGCACAGTCGTTAGAGCAGAGAGGCGTTAAGACTCCTACCTGGTGGACGTGCTTTTTTTTCTATTCATACGGTTGGCTGTTCGATTTGCTGCCTGGTTAATTCCTATGCAGGTCGAAATATGTTTCCAAATGTCTCTACAATTACCACCCCTTTTCTCTCTCTCTCTTTCTTTATATATATATATATATATATATATATATATATATATATATATATATATATATATATATATATATATATATATATATATATATAGGAAGATTAGAAAACATATACATTTAATCTTGTACATTTTTCTTTGTTCCTTTATTCCAAAATTTCTTGATATAGAGCCATTATGTTGATATTTAATCGGAATTTGGCCTATAACAGTGGTTACCGCTGTTTCACTTTACAATATCATCAAATAGAAAGTGGATTCAAGGTCACAATTGTTTTTTTTTCCTTCCATAGCTGTGGTGGTTTCACATTACACTATCGAAGTTTCACCATTAAGTTATCCGTCTAATAAAGGAAACCCACGAGTTACGAACCTGACTTACGAACAACTTATACTTACGAACGGACTTTCATAAGTCATTTAAAAAAATTATGTTATAGACAGCGGTTCATAATCAAAACTTTTAGAATTTGTTTGTATTTGGAGTAAAATTTTCTGATTAAGTGTTTCACGGTACCGAGTTTATATTGTTTATGCAAATATTTTTTATACGGGGATATATTCAAAACTTATGTCGGTATTGGCCGAATAAAGTTTCTTACCTGTCTCCGTTTGTTTTCAAATTAAACGTTTTTTATTTATTGTATTTTATTTATTTTCTTCATGAACACACTCACCCTCTTTGATAACTTTTCATTATTTTTGTAATGACATTTAAAAACTCAGTGGGTGACTTCCAAAGTTTCAATTAATTGACTGTATGGTTAAAGTTTCGTTTCGTTTAGTTCAAGTTATGAGTTCATCGGCTGTCGGAATTTAGCCGAGTAACGTTTCTCCAACACAGGCAGCCGATAGTCGTTCCGTCATGTGAATTACATTTCAAAAACGTAATTTAAAAAATTTCATTGTAAAGTTTTTCTTGGATTTGATAAAGAGAAAAAAGCCCAAATTCTTTTCTGAAAGAAGGACAAACAGGAGTTAAGATACATTTATTTCACATACGCAGTCCTCCTGGGAGAAAATATTTTTCTTTCAATTTTAGGTGCTTTCAATCAATCCTACACCCAAGAACTGGATATTTGTTTAGACTTTTGTCGAGTATTGCGTAATAGTTACAGTGTAAATAGAACATTATCAGAGGGAAAAAACCCGCATAGTTGTAGGAGGTCTCTGATCGATTGAAAACACCTCAAATTAAAAGAATTCTTTTCTTTAGAACCACATATGTAAAGAAAAAAAACAAATGTCAACCCTTAGGAACGATAAAAAAAAGTTTGATGGATAAATCAAAACGGAAAACACAACATATATGAAAATTCTTTCCGCCTATTTATCAAATAACTGTCAATCATGAAACGGGCCCCAACATGCTGATGTATTGCCGATAATTCAAAAGTAAACAAACTTGAGCCTTGACTTCACAAAATCGATGAAAATTCGTTACCTTTGCTTTAGACAACAATTTTTGTTTTTTTCTTTCTATCAAAGTCAAGAAAAAACTCAACAGTTGAATTTTAATAAATGACGTTTTCGGAATAGGCTGTCGATCGGCGAAAGAAGGCCAAAGAAATACTAGAAATTAACATGGAATTCCCTTTAAATTAACATATATTTATTTTTTGCCGTATGAATTGCTTTTTATCAACACAGTAACGAGTGAAGATTCTGCTTTTTTTATTTTCCGATCTTGCAGTTTACACGATGCTGTAATCTTGATAATCTTGATAAAAAAACAACTAAAAATTAGGAAGGCAAAAACTAGTCAAAATTAATAATAGAGTTTTATCATAATTACTGTACTATTGTTTCTTTGATGTTTTTTTATGGATATAGAGGTACTATACACTAAGTTTAAGACAAACATTTTACTACCTGACATTAGGTATGCATCATACATAAGTGTTCCAACTTACGAACATACTTACGAACAGAACTCGTTCGTAACTCGGTGACTGCCTAATCCTGGGGCACTTGGTGAGAATGATCCTACTTATTAATCACCGAGTGTTTTTTTATATCTGTTTATATTATGTAATCATCATCTGGTTCTGTTATTAGATAATCTTGCTTGCACTCTTTGATACACTGTTCATAGCTTATAAAAAGTTTTGCAAATTTCGAAATTCAGTATTTTGAGTGTTTTCAACGCCAATCACCTGAAACCTTTGATACAATTGACAAACTGGATAATAAATAGAAAAAAATACTTCAGTAAGTTTGATAATGAAAACACTAGGTGGTCTGCGACTATTCACTTTAGCAGAACAATATCGTTTGTTATTTTTGATATACTTGCAGATAGTCGGGCGTAGCTGGAATCATCACATAATTCAACTTCTGACGTTGACCGATAAAACCAGGCAGTAAACGTGTTTTTCTGCTTAACTCTACCTGCATTTATTCGGGTCTTTCACATGAAAGCATCGTTAGAATTATCTGACGAGATGAACACATTGCGCTTCAAAAAATGTTTTCCTATTGTAATTAATACACTTGGTCTCTATTTGTTGTGTTTGCTTCAAAGACACAAGAGAAACATTTTACCGCTTCCTTTTATTCTTATACAAGCAATAATACCTGGTGTTGCCAGGGGGAAATAAGTGCAATTATAACAACTGCATTCCCTCGCTTTAAACCCTTAAAAAGAAATACAGGTGAAAAAAATTCCTCTCACTTTTGACCCATTGATTTTGACACCAAGGAGAGAGAAAAAATTCAATCCCTGAGAGTGAAAACAGATTGTTCACCCCAATTTTGATCTTTATAAATCAAATAAAAGTCCCCCATCGATTTTGAGCCCCAAAATTGAAAATGAATCCACCCTGGATTTTGACTCGTAGAAATGGAAGAAAATCCCCCCGAATTTTGACTCCGAAAATTGAAAAAAATACCCCCGTCGATTTGGACCCCTACAAGTGGAAAAAAGCTCCCCCCTCGATTTAGACCCCAAAAAGTGATAAAAAAAATTCCTCTTGATTTTCAAGCCGAAATTTGAAAGAAATCTAACCCCTAAGTGAAAAAAATGTCCCCAACCTTTTGAACCCTAAAATTGTAATAATAATAAAATCCTGTATTTTTTCTGCGCTCTGCATTTCAGGGGCACCTTTAATAATAATAATCTACCGCTGCGATGCACAGTTTGCCGACTTAGACACAAACTTTCATAAATATAAGAATAGTTAACAGCTGATTCCAATCCTTTTAAATCCTTTTAAAATCTCATTACAGCATAAAACATCGTCATTTTTATGATTGTATCTTCTGCAAATGATGAGAAAAAATGTTTTTGTTTAATACCTGTCGGTTAGAAGAGCAGATGACGCTCTTATTTGTTTGTAGTAACTCGTTTATTTTTGGTTGAAATTAAACAGAAAAATAAATACGAATAAGTATATGGGTTTAACTACGAAATTTGAAAGCTAGCCGTATAATTAATGACGTTACTTTCTATAAAAACACCAACTTCCCTTAATCATCGCTCACTTGCTCGGTCTCTCTTTAGAACCAGCTATCTTCCCTTTATATTTTATCTCTTTATTTCTCCTCACAACTGGATATACGCATGAATCCAAAATCCTGGTAACCCTAGCGGTTCAATTCTTTTACTATTTCAGCTATCTTCCTCGATGTGAGAATCCGTAAAAGCTTTCTGGTGACCCAACGCCGAGTGTCCACTTATTTCATTCGCCCTTTTTAGCACTTCGTGCTTGAAACTGAACCAACAGCTTTCTGATTATCTTGCTTGGTCAACTATATCCATCATTATTAAAAGCAGCATTAATCAATGGATAAACCAAACAACATTAGATCTGTTATATCTCGTGTTTCCCCTACTAATCGTAGTTCTCTCTCTAGTGTATGGGAATAAACTAATAACTAACTTCCTCTTCCTTTATAGATAATTACTTACTATCGGGCCTATACGAAAACGATCTTTTTTTTCTTTTCAGCTTTCATTGAAGTGTATAAATGTCTTATTTGTCATTCATTAAATGTCTTATTGTTTGTCTAAAACTCTGCATCTTTTTTCATTCCAAATTGCATGAACTATTTTGTTCGATACTTCGTGCCCATACTTTTAAAATTGCCGCACTAGCTTCAAACAAAGTCAATATGGCTACCGGAATGTTCACATCTGGAACTGCCGTAAGTGATTATCTACTTTTGTCTTCTCCAACTCTTTTTTGTGACCTCACGCAACTGTGATTGACAGCATCTCAGAATTACTACATCTTACGTCTATCATCATTATTTTTATTTGCTCCTTCTCTTATAGGACTTTTAAACCTACATTACTCTAATTACTACCTACTTTAATGGAAAGCATCAGAGATTCATTTTCTTTGATACGAATTTTTGTAGTGTAGTACGGAAATCTGTGCCAACACATACCAGAATGTATGAGTTTGAATCATATCTTTTTTTCCTAATTGATTTCTCTGTTTACATTTTAAAGTTTTGTATAAACTACATCCAATTACGTCTAATTGAGACCTGATAGCTAAAATGAGCGAGAGAGAAAGGGAAAATAAACAAAATGATATTTTGTGTCATTCACTCAGTGCATTCGAACAATTCTCAAACTTTTCGTTGCTAACTTTGAAATCCTCCGTGCAACGTAATGTAATTTATATATATTTATCAGATAAAAGATATAAAATTGGTAGACCCTACTTGCTGTGCACACATACACACACACACACACATACACACACACACACACACACACACACATATATATATATATATATATATATATATATATATATATATATATATATATATATATAAATATATATAAATAAAGCAAGTAAACTCCACCAACTTGTGTATCTTTTTTTATCATCCCTGGGACGCGAATGCCAACTAAAATAAGTACCTTTGCCAACTGCCTCCGAGAATTCCATTTGGCGGGAAGTAGAATTGACGTAGATCAAAAATGAGTTCTTGCATCAAAATTGAATTATTTTTATTTACCTCTCTCCTCACGAAGATTATTTTGGTTCCATCTTAATTATCATATCCGACATGATAGATAGTCTGCATTATGGCAAAATCCCAGTAAAGAGAGGAAAAATTAGCTTTATGGGATAAAACGGAAGTAATATTTTGAATTGTTTCCCATTTTGTTTTTGATATTTAATTTCAGGCAAACGTTATGCAACCCTGGAAAATGGTTTTAGACAAACAATTTGGAAAAAAATAACCTTTTTATACCGGCAAGCAATGACTGAAGCATTAATATTGTGTCCTCTAGAAACCATGCTAAACTAAGGAACAACATCCTTGTTTTGTTTTGTGCATCGAAATATTTTCAGCGACAGCTACTTTTCATGAACATATAAAATAGCAAAATCTTTTTTCTCAGGTAGATAATGTTTTTTTCATTTTTTGCGTCGAGTAAGAAGAAATATATTTAAGAATGCTTGTTTTCTTTTTTCTACAAGAAAATGAATTCTTTGACACTAAATTTATTCTAAAAATGAACAGTGTGACTTTCTTGGTTCACTGGTCAAAACACTGGACTATCCTACGGGGTCGGGGAGCGGGTTTAAAGTTTTGCTAAAAATATACTTTCAGCGCACTGTTCTAACTATTCCTGATTAACGAATTCATATTTTTTTTATTAAAAAAATCCCAATCTAAATACATCCATAAATTTCTTTCCACTGAGATGAATGAGTAAATCATATGGGAAAAAAGATCAGGGTAGACGTCGTAAAGTAGCAATCAGCAAGCTAATCTTGCTGGCTGTTGTAAGCAGGTTCCGTTCTCATCAGATCTCTCAGTATTGGTGGCTTGTATGAATGTAATCTGCAATATATTTAAATAGTAAAGAGCACTATTTTTTTGGTTCACCGGTTGTAAATCAGAGAGCAACGCCATTTTCAGGAGGAGTAGTTGTGCATGGATCCAGAAGGCTTATGAGTCAATCTATTCTCAAATAGCCTTTTCACCCTTCAACCAAATATCATTGAAATTCAAGGAGAAATTTTCCAGATATCATGTGGAAAAACATGAAATTTTGATGGGGTCGTGGTTTGGGCATATAGCTATAACATAGGGGAGGTAATCGTGCATGATTCAAAATTTAATCAATTTCCTCGTGGCGGATTGTCAAATGTTCTACAGCATGACATTGAAATTCTTTGGGAACGAAAATTGAAACATATTTGCAATTAATTTTCCTTAGAACTTAGTTCGATAGAAATTCGAATATATCAGTGAATTTTTTTCTCATGTATTATCTGGTCCAGTAATAATATGAAATGCTACAAAACAGTAAGTCACGGTATTAATTTTAATAGAAACAGTTTTACAGCGCACCGATCGTAATCAATACTTTTGCGAGGCATCAATTAATGAACTAATTTTTAGGCCAGTGATCGTCATCTCATTGATAGGACCATCGAAATAGAACTAAAAAATCTTTAGTTTTGCAGCTGAGTTCTAGTTTCATCCGAAATATTTGGTAGGTACAAAAAAAAAATCATAGTTTAAACTTTGATGCTTATTTTTGGAATAAACTTATTTGACTATGGTCGTGTAAATATACCATTTCAAAGTGTGAATTTCGCCCTAAGCTGAACATTTCTTTTCACTACATATTCTGGTTTATATGATGCTTTGTAGACGGTAAGAAGCAAATTCAAGCAATTTTTTTAGAATGAGTTCGGAATGAGACGTAAAGCAATGGAAGCTGCTCGCAATATCAAGTAAGTATCTAGCTAGGGGGATGCCAACGAACGTACGGTTCAGAAATTTCGGAACGGAGACAAGAACCTTGAAGATATATACGTCTTTCTGTGATTGACTACATCAATTTGAAGACCATTATTGGGGCAGACCAATATTAAACAAATTGGAAAAACAAAAAGGGCTCGACATATCGTGCTAATGACCCTGAATGGAAAGCAAAAATATCGAATGACAATTCAGAAATTGAACGAACTAGGCTACGAAACTCTACCTCGCCCAGCTCACTCACCAGACCTCTATCTAAATGTATCGCGCGGATAGGCTGCACCAACGGGGCTAGAAGGCTGAAAATTTCAATATCTACTCCTTAATATGTCTAGTAAAAACGTGTTTTTTTTAAAATCCCCATATCAAAAGGTTTATAGAGTGATTTTTAATTTGCAATATGAATTTATCCTAAATCACTCCCTAGTTTCTGCCTGCTTGTTTTTCTTTTGAAAATTCAGATTTTTTAGTGATCTAACAGAAGGTGAGAGACGTTACTCATTCATTTTTTCCAATTTTCCAATTTTTGATTGATCACCCTGACACGACATGATGTTGGCAAGATGATGATTTCCATTGAATAACCAAAAACACCTGCTTTTTCATTCATATAAATTCATAGCATCATTATTCAGTTCTCCAGGTCTTCTCTAACCTTATGCCGGCTACTAGCTATAAGGCAAACTGTGTATTCTATCATAAAGAACAATTTGAGTTTTGATTTGATGAATTCTCTGGGGAAATTTTCGAAATCTTGAACTGTTGAGTATACAAGAGACATTTGGAAGGAAAAATACTTTCTTTATAAGTGGAATGACATGACAATATATGAGTTTGACAATTTGGAGAAACTATTTATATATAAATGAATAATCCACGAGTCTTCAGAATTGGTTAATGCTATGATTCAAATTGTCAAAACTAAAAGATTAAAAATGTCCATAAAAAACCTTCGTCATCATCATCATCATCATCATCATCATCAGTCTTTTAGCGTCCGTCGTTGGACATAGACCTTCCCCAGGATTTGCCACACTTCTGTATCATGGGCGTCACGGAGCCAGTACTTCCTGAACCTGTCTAGCTCGTCTCTCCATCTAACATTTTGCCGGCCTCGGTTGCGCATGTGGTCTCGGGGAATCCACGTTGTGAGTCGTGATGTCCATCGATTGTCTGCTATTCTTGCAACATGGCCAGCCCACCGCCATTTAAGATTTTTTATGGATTCTATGATGTCTCTAACTCTTGTCTTTTCCCGGATGTACTGTGCTGTTTTGTGGTCTCTCCATGTGAGGCCCAGCATTATTCTTTCATGTGCACGTTGCATGGTTCTCAGCTTACGGGTCCGTCTCTTGATTAGGTTCCATGTTTCAGCTCCATAAGTGACTATTGGGAGGATGCATTGGTTATACACTCTTCTCTTTAGGATTAATGGGATCTTATTATTTTTGAAGGTTGAGCTAGCTCTGCCAAAGGCTTGCCATCCTAGTGTGATTCTTCGCTTGATCTCTTCTTCCTTTGAGGGTCTCATGGAGATTCGTTGCCCTAGGTAGATGTAGTGGTCTACTTTCTCGAGTTCTGTGTCCTCGATTTCGGTCTTAGTGTTTTTATTTCCGATGTGGTTGTTGCACATGATCTTCGTCTTGCTGAAGTTCATGTGTAGGCTGACTTTCTTGCTCTCTTCATTTAGTTCATTTATCATTAGTTGGAGGTCGTGTAGGTTCTCTGCGAAAAGGGCTATGTCGTCTGCAAATCTGAGGTTGCTCAGATACTCGCCGTCTATTTTAATTTCTTTACTCTCCCAGTCTAGCCTTCTGAAGATCATCTCGAGGCAGACTGTGAAGAGTTTAGGTGAGCTGGTATCACCTTGTCTTACTCCTTTCTGGAGCTGGAAGGGGTCCGAGTCTTTATGTAGCCTGATAAATGAGCTGCCGTGATTGTATATATGTTTCAACACTTCAACATAGACTGGATCTACACCTTGCCGACTGATGGCCTCCATGACCTTAGGGATTTCTACTGAGTCGAACGCCTTTTTGAAGTCGATAGATGCTACGGAAAGTGGTAGTTTATACTCTGCTGCTTTTTCTTTCAGTTGATTTATCGAGTGCAGGTGGTCCATGGTCGAGTAGCTCCTTCTAAAGCCAGCCTGTTCACGTGGCTGGCTTTCATCGAGTGTTTTTGTGATTCGGTTGGTGATGATCTTTGTGAAAAGTTTGTATACACAGTTGAGTAGGCTTATAGGCCTATAGTTGTTGAGGTCTTTTGGGTTTCCTTTTTTATATAAAAGCATTATAATAGCAGTGTTCCAATCGTCTGGGACTTTACTGTGTTTTAGACACAAGTTGAAGAGGACAGCCAGTTTCCTAGTGATGATTTTACCTGCTTTTTGGAGTAGGTCGATGATGCTGTTGTCTGGTCCAGGGGCAGTTCCTTTCTTCGACTGTTTAATGGCTTTTTCACCTCCCAGGGGGTTACTTTTGGGAAGTCCTCGAGTTGATTGCTCGTGTCTTGCGTATCTTGCTCATTGTTTTGTAGACCTTGTTTGGACGAATAAAGTTTTTGGTAGAATTCTTTGGCACGTTCGACAATCCTGTCTCTGTCTGTTGTTAGGTTTCCATTTTCCTCGAGTATGCTAGTTATTTGCCTTCGTCCCAAGTTGAGGAGTTTGTTTATAGCTTTGAAGCCCCGACCTTTTTCAAGAGTTGATTCAATGACTGCCGTCGTGTATCTCCTTCTGTCTTCCCTTCGTTTCTTCTTGATCAATTTTCTCTCTCGTTGTTGTCGGTGGCTTGAGGTTTCTGCGTTTTTCCATGAGATTTCTAGTCTCATCCGAGATTTTGCTAATGGGTTGTTTGCTCATTGGCTTGAATGTAGAGGCTACTTCAATTATTGACGCTGTCATTTTGTTGCTTAGTTCGTTGATGTTGGTGTTGTCTTGTTCAGTAAGAATTCTGAATCTGCTGGGAGACGGGCATGAAATATTGAGCAACGAACGATAAAAAATTCAAACTTTTTCAACTGCTAAAATGAAGTCCGCAGACCAACTATGCTGTTGCAATTTTGTTCTTAAACTCAAACCTCTGTGGACTTTATTTAAGTTAAAAACTTTTTATATAAGGGAGAGGTATTCTCCAAGGCTGCCCCACTGACCCTAACAGGCTGGAGATAGAAAGAAAGAGATCCTTACTCATGGAATTTGCATCCAACTTATTTGGAAAATGGATCGAATTGTACAAAAATAAAAATGAAAAACCTTAATAACTGTCAGATAATAGCACCAGAAAGTAATGACATTGCATGATCCCGATGACAACGAGACAACGATAAACATCAAAAATTAGAAAAATATCATTTGCAACCTGATGACGTAGCTAGTCAACGAAACGCGTTATTGGAAATAAATATATGAAAATAATTAGTATTTCAGAACACAGTGCTTGTAAAAGAACCCAACCCCATGATCGTTTGCTGCATTGCATTTGTAACAAAAAAAAACTCAAGTAGCAAAAACATTGGCAGATTACTTGCCCAGAAATTTTTATTTATTCAAAAAGCCTGTGGCTCATCGTAGCGTTATGTAGGAACGGTTTGTCAAGGTTCCATCAATTCTTGATAAAAATTTCCTTTTTGATTCCATCAAACACAGTGTTTCCCTCAGAAGATTCCATTGAGGCTTTCATGGATCTAATGACAATTTTATTCGTTTTAGAATCTCATGATAAAACCATTTTCACCTTAACAATGATTATGGACGGAATAGTGACTATCTTATCCAAAATTATTGTTGACGTAAAAAGATAAAGGAAAGTGTTCAAACACTGGCCAATGTTCCTTTTTACAAGATGATGTGGAACCCATTTTTTTAACTTTTGATTTTCTCTGAAAGACGTTTAACAGATGACTGATGACTGATGGTACAGAAAATTGAGTACAATCTTACACACATTGTGCTAAAGATGGCACTGGTAATTTTTGCATTAGCTTTATATATACATATATGATTTTTAAAAAATTACAATATGCAACCTGCCCATCGAATCTACCAAGAAATTCTACATACTTATATGTATATACAAGAAATCTGATATTCACATGGGTGAAAATAGAAATGACACGAACAGCGAGTCACGTCTTTTGTTATACTTATTGGTCCATCATCGTTAAATACGTTTTTTGAGTAACCTACGTAATTAAGCCCTGTTTCAAAAAATTAAATGATGTGTAGTATAAAATAACATCCATTGACAATACATCATGAAAATCTCCTATACAAAATAACAAACTACATGAATGACATAAACTATATATTAAAACGTAATTGAAAGGGAGGTGGTGTTTGATCAACACTTCTGGGGTTTTAATACCACTGTTTTGTTTTTAAAATCCCCGAAACAGTTTCTGATGACAGTAGACTTCATAGTTTCTGTAGGCAGTAGACTTCTCAAAACATGAAGTAAATAAATTACTGCCTGTTTGATAATGTATATATTTGTAATTTATTTCGATATAGCAATAGCTTGAATAATGGTGCAGTCAATTCACCCCCAAAATGTGACCGTACTGTTCAAAACTGCTGTATTCAAAGTCCTATTATAATTTAAAGTGTTTTTTCTTTCCAGCTTATATTTAGTTTCATTTATTGATACAGCAATGCCATAACTGTACTACATCAAAACAACCACAATGAAAATCGAACTATCAAAGTTGTTGCGATATATATATATATATATATATATATATATATATATATATATATATATATATATATATATATATATATATATATGTGTGTGTGTGTATATATTATGATGCATAAAATATATGATAGAAAGGAGCGATGTATTTTCCTGCTGGTCTATTGAGGTCAGGATGACCTAAGCTCCCTGTTAATTGTTTATGGAGATCAACATCCGCTGCATTCCAATTTTAGTTCCTCCAACATAGATTATACATGAAGCAAAGCTGCCGAGAAATGACACAATTGCTTCTAAGCCCCACCAACACAAATGTTCGGCTCTTCAACTGAGAGGCTTTCAAAAATAGCTACGACCAAATGTTGAGTATTTCAGAGGCAGACAAGCAGAAGGTCTTCATTAGAATGAAACATGGCTGTGTCACTTTATTAACAGCCAAAAGATAAGATCAGAAACTTGAGTTTCTGAATGTTCTATATTTAACTTCGTTCGTTCGTCTAATTGCTGTTACGTTCATCTCTATCTTTCAGCACTAAAGAATACGTGAACCTTTCGTAATTTTAGCATTCTGTATCTTGGATTTATATGAAACACTTTGCCATGGGATTTAACTGATCTAAGATAACAACCAGAGCAGAACCAACTTATGGTTTTTCATGCACAATGAGCAAGAAAGACTGTATTTTCTTAGATCGGAAAGATAGTAGGTAAAAGTTGGAGAAGTGTATAGACAAGTTGTAGAAATGCAATTAGTTTCATGCGTTTTCTACCCAAAATAAAACAGAAAAATATTTTTTTCATACACATACATGTAAGAAGTTTTGTTTGCAAGTCAAACATATTTTTTAATTAATGATATCATAAAAATTCAGCCATAGAACTCTATATATTACATCTAGTGATCTTCAAAGAACTTTGAATATATCTTTTTAGTTCGCTGATAACTCATGACTTGGCTAACTTTTACTCTTCCAACGAGAACAATTTATAGATATGACCGATATAGATTCATTATTCCCTTTTAATTTCGTAATTTTGTTGCTCTCGATGACATTCCATGAAATTTTCTGTTCTAAGTACTGCTATCAACACGATCATTGACAATCCATCACAATCTTCCCCTCTCTCTCTTCAGAAGGTCGGATTTCTAAACAGAACCATTTTGATTGGTAGACAAAACAAAAAACGAGAAAATGAATCGTAGAAAACTTGGATGTTGAAAATCTTTCAACTTTCTGACAGTGATTTGAAAAAACCCGACAAACTGAATGAAAAAAAATTAAAACTGAAAGTAACGGGGTTATATTGACTGCACTCCCCTCTTAGCATCAGTATAGACACTTAGCGTAGTGGTTACAGAATCAGACAAAATTACTGCAAGTAATCTGATGGTTCAATCTCAGTGTGAGACAATAATAATACTACTAATGCTAAGAGGGGAGTCCGGTCAATATACCCCCGTCGGTTAAATAAAGGGTTCAGTTCGTTACTCCCTCCCCCACTCACCAGATGATACCTGATGAAGGCCGTAGAGTACAACGGCCGAAACATTGTATGAGAAACAACCAAGATGAAGATGCTCCGAATAATAATAGAAATAATAATAATATCTCATCTAAAAAATTCAGAGATATACAAATATTTTATTCCGTAAGAGAATTTCCACTGACACCGTGGGAGTTCTCATGATTTCCTCTCCTCATTCATTCTTTTTCTTTTTGTCTTATGTCTTCGTCATTGTTCTTTCATGTTCTTCGTAGATGTAAGCCAATTCCTTTTCAAATCTTGTTTCCTTTCACTCTATATCTATTGTTTTTTGCTTTTCCTTTTCCTGATTTCTTCTTATTCACCTTTTCTTTCTACTTTATATTATATCTTTGACTTTTATTCATTACTTACTTTCATTACTGGATAAGAGAATGCAAATGAAGGAGAAGTTGCCAAAGTGAGTAATCTATTGGACAAACTTTCGTGTTTGGGTGATTCACTATTTGGAATCTTACTAGTTTCTTTGGGAGATAGTTTCCAAGAACCCTAGAACAATAAACAAACATACGCCCGCCACTAGCGCAACTCAGCCTGCGCATGCCCTCACTAGCATTTAAACACAGGAGGTTCTCTGATCAATAAAACATCTCACTTTAAGAAATTGCTTAATAGAATCGACTACAGGTTAGTCGGTACATTAGAAAAGAGGCTATGCATATGGATGGTGTTCTGTAGTTAAAGTTTCTTAGGCAAAACATGCATAGAAAGTTTTTTTGTACAAATGCTTGAACGTGGCTAGAAAATATTTTTTGAAATACGAAATAGAAAAAAATTATTTTTAATGAAATCATAAGGATACATCATATAGAGTTCGTCAGAGATTTCAAGCATGGAGTGTTCTGTTTTAAAAGTGATAAAATAATTGTGGAAAGGTCTAACTATATTTAACATGATAACGTTCAAACTGATAAACAATTTTTTGCTATTTTGATTCTATTCGATCCTATTTTACAAAAGTGATTTTTGCTCATTTGAAAAGTATGAACGATATATATATATAGAGAGAGAGAGAGGGAGAGAGAGAGAGGGAGAGAGAGAGAGAGGGGGAGAGGGAGAGAGAGTTGCTTAGTAAAAAGTTGAGACAGAACCGGTATGTGTTGTTAATATGGAGTAGTTTATTTACATAGTGATTCCGAATATGTTTCAAACCGAAAAAAGCTTCCACTTCCGCGTAAAGGTCTGACATCGTCAGCGTTGATAGAGCGATAGATAGTTCTGTAGAATCAGTAAAATGAGACATTTTATTTTAGTACCACTTTGTTTCTGTGGCTCAGGGAACTGAATCGATCGTTTTGAGGATTTGCTAATGGTTTGTGTGAGTAAGGTTCATCCGGCGATTGTCTGCCATTCTCTCAACGTGACCATTGCCATCCAAATTTTTCTTTTAATGGAATCTATGATATATCAGACTCTTGTTTTTCTTTTAATATACCGTGCTGTCTTGTGATCTCTACATGTGCACGATTCTCCCTTGTGCACGTTGCATGGTTCTCAGTTTAAGGGTCAGTTCTTTGGTTAGGTTCCACGTTTCAGCACCAAAAGTGACTATCGGGAGGATGTATTGGTTGTATACCTTTCTTTTAAGCACTATCAGAATTTTCTTGCTTTTGAAGTTTGAACCTGCTCTGACGAAAGCTAGCCAACCTAGTGTGATTCTTCGTTTGATTTCTCTTTTGAGAATTTCATGGATTCTTTTATTGTTTTATCTTCCCAGAAGATCATGTCGTGACAGGCCTGATGAACGAACTGCTGTGTCAATATATATATTGTAATACTCAGACATATACTGCGTTTACGCCTTGTTGCATTAATAACCTTGCGGATTTCCAGTGAGTCGAAGGCTTTCTTGAAGTCAACAAATGCTATAGCGAGTGGTATTTTACATTCTGCTGATTTCTCTTGTAGTTGATTTACCAAATGGAGGTAGTCAATGGTTGGGTAGCTTCTTCTGAAGCCAACTTGTTCTCGTGGTTGGTTTTCATCATATGATTGAGTATTCATTTCTATCCCTACAAGGCAGAATTTACGTTTTCATTCCGTCCTGTCTCTGTAAGCATCAATATCGTTTGTCTTTCGAGACATGTTCCAGATTACCATAAATAGGGATCAGGTTTCTCTCTCTAAAAGTCCTTTGCATAACCATATCCATGCCATCTTGTCTGCACTTCCTGTGGTTTGTCTCTTGAACCGCCCGAGATGTTGTTTTCCTAAATTTTTGCTTCTCGTTTCAGAGTTTTCCGATTTCCAATTTGTCATTGTCAGTTCTACTTTTGACCGGTACAATCAATTTTTCGTTACCCTGCCTTGTGTCGTGCTCGGCTACTTTGATAGCAAAACTGACATACTCTTCAATACTATCGAGTCTTCTTCCTTCCTCATTCTTTTTCATATTCAGTACATCAATATCATCCCTTGGGTATGAACTTTATCCATGGTCATCAATTTATTCGTTTCGCAATCCAAATCTTTCAGTCCTTTTAACTTTCAGTTGCGGGATGGCCATAAATATCTCACTATGAATACTAGCTATGTAGTGATGCCTCCGATCATGTTTCTCCTGTTAGATTTTGAAATCTCCTTTGTTCATTTTGAGTTTTCGTGTTCAGCGTTCAGATGATTTCATGGTTTGGTAGTTGAATCCCTTATTATGTTTTCAGTTTTCCTTTGCGTAATCCGCTACTGCAATGAGTTCGGTCCACTACGGTGACTATGAGTGGGGAGATATCTTAAACACTGTAAATGCCTTGTTACTGGGGTGCTTAGGCAAATAATTGTGCATTTTGTGATAAAAACATAAAATTCGGAACACTTATAGCCAAAGGCATTAAAAAAATTGAAATCATAAATTTTCAACGCATCGCTTATTGCAGCTACTTGAAATCTATTTAAATCAATTTTCCTATCAGCAAAGGATATAATATGATATTAAGGACGTAATTAGTTGAATTTATTTACTGTACAGAGTTTTCGGGAATTGCCATTCGGTCTTACATGCACATCGTTCAAAATTCAAGATGGCCGTCTTCACTGGTATGAAAATTGTAATTGAAATATAGTTGCATAAATTTGTTTGATATGGATGATTTCAGTGTCAAATCATACATTTCTTTTATGCAAAAATCGAATTTTGAACTATTTGACACTTTATGAATTTCATCACATGCATCGTGAAACCATATTTAGAAAGTTAAGTACTTTCATAGAGGGAATCGCCACGATTTTCCCGAAGTGGTGGCTAGCTTTCCCGTATGTGGGGCAAAATCATTCAGCACCAAGTTGGGGACAGGGTCCGGGGGCAAACTCACCAGGGTAATTTTGAATTTTACGAGCGCTAAAATTGCAACCGAGAACTCTTTTTAGCTGCAATCATAATTTTATGGAACATGACAATGAAAAGAATTAAATGTGAAAATGCTTACTCCAATCACTTCGGTATCTGCTGTGAAAAATGACTGGCAACATTATTTTTGCACTATTTGAAAGTATGTCGATCTCTATACTGTTGACTAATACAAAAGTGTTCTGACATTCATTGATATCAGAAATCGTTGGTATTTCAAACATGATGAATTATATCATGTTCTCATCACCTCTCTGACTGAATTATTTTTCCAACATGAATGGCTTCTGAACAAAACAAAAATAAAATTACAATATAAACTCCGGTCATCAGATTTGAAAGAATCATTAAATCTACCAAACGTGTGGAGCCGGTCTTCATGAAGTGCAACAAAAAAACTTTTAAAAGGCCAAGTTCATCAATTTGTTGCTGATACTTGCTCAACATAGAAAGAGAACTGAACCTCTTCTGTGACACACACGATCGTAACCATGTCTTGATCATCTCGATGATGCAGTAGTTTCAGGATTAAAAAGTAGCAGTTCACAAATCCGAATGAGGTGAATTACTTTTCTTCTTTTTGTAGCTCTTTGAAATTCTCAGAGATCTTATAGAAACAAACTGGCGCCTTGAAATATCGTTTTCGAAATCTCAGAATCTCTTTCCAAGACATTAATATCGATAAGGCTTCAGTAGATCATCTGCAGTTAATTCAGCTCATCATCGTATTGCTTGCTATAAATGGCTCTAAGAACAATATTTCCCAACATTGCAAAAGTTTTGAAACTTGGTTGTTTAAATCTCACCTTAATCGAACGAATCATTGTATCTATTGCAGTTTCAAAGTATTTTTTTTAGATGGTCTTCAATTAGATGGTCTTCAGGATGTGAAGCAGAATCGCCTTTACAGTCATCAATGAGTCCCATCGTCGAATAATTTGGTCTGTTCCTTTCTTGGTATAGAGGGCTCTTCTACTAATAGATGCAATCTTAATTTGTAACTACAGATTCAAAGATCACTTTGAAGGAAGTATCACTTTATATCCCTTCAAATGTCTGAATAGTTATGTTAACAAACCGTTGTCCACTAATAGTTGCCATCTTCTCATTTTGAAAAGTTTGAGACAAGTTGTCCGTTGATGAATATACGAGTGGAAGACTAAAATCAAATGAAAATTTCCGCCTTTGTGAATTGAACCTTACGATCCTTGCTCTAACGTTCAAAATCAATTTCCCACGAAGACACAG
Organism: Thysanoteuthis rhombus; assembly: GCA_963457665.1. NCBI lineage: Eukaryota > Metazoa > Mollusca > Cephalopoda > Oegopsida > Thysanoteuthidae > Thysanoteuthis > Thysanoteuthis major. The sequence goes on along the minus strand of OY735240.1, from coordinate 6,399,186 downwards.
CGCCAACAAATCGAACAGTTGATTATAAATAACGAGTATTTTCTGAAAACACGAAGCGCTAACACTCTATCGTGTTATACTGGGTTCGTCAAGTGAGCACACCTTGTTGACTGCATGAACTTCTCTTTCAATGTTTTGTGTTTCTGTATTAAGAATCGAGGGACGCTCACCGTCCTTTGGAATCAGAGGGTATTCCTGTTTATGAACCTTTGTTTATCATGACGAAAACGCAGTGCATTGACCACACATGAGGTGCTGAACGAGTTCAAATAACCTCGTGGCAAAAAGCCTTTGTCATTATAATTACGTCGTTTTGGTCTTTATTTCAACACTTACAAAAAAGTATGCGTTTATTGAAAGCGCTAAGAATATTCTTAAAAATTCTTGGAATTCGAAAGTAAAATGGAAGTAAATCTTGAAACTCTCTTTTAAAAAAGGGGGTGATTGTTAAAATTCCTCGACTGAGGAGAGGAAATCCGAAACCACACCAATCAAATAAAATATAACGGTCGTAGAACACAATCTCGACGTTGATATCAGTATGGATTTCAGGATTTTTTACGAATGTATTTACGGATTTTCGATGAGGTTTATGTTTGAGAACTCTTCAAGTGACATAGCACTGGCTCCCAAACAGTACAATTTATATTTCATTTGAAAAATTCCCGGGTAGATTTTATTTGGCTGGAGTTGGAGCACCTCTTCTTTCATAGCCTTCATAGTAACACGAAAAATATTTACATCTGTCTGTATGTGCATTTAGGAGTATGCTGTAGGTAGTTGGATAGATAGATAGAGAGAAAGAGAGAGAGAGAGAGAGAGAGAGAGAGAGAGAGAGTGAGGGGAGAGCAGAGAAAAAGCATATTTGTGTGTGTGTGCGTGTGTGTGTGCATTCGTGTGTGAGTGTGAGTGCTTAACCAAGTCAGTCTTTAGAAAATAATTCCGTTAATACCATTTGATATCTCCAAGAAATTTGAACCGTCATTAGTTATTCTTACGTCATTTTTCCACTTCAAATTTTGCCTGAAGTTATTTTCGACAACATACCGAATGAGAAATAACTTGATATAAGATTACAAACATGGTTAAATCATTATATATACATAATAGCTTCTAATCACTATCAGTATTGGACCGAATTATATTTTTTCATACCTTATGTCCCAACTTCACATTTCGTTTGCATGTAATATACCAAATGAGTAATTACTACTTGTAAGATAGTTGTGTTGGTTAAGTTATCATATATGATTGCAAATACATAATGGCCTTTTGTCATTATTGGACTGAATCATCATTTTTGTGAAGCGATGGGGAACTTTTGGCGGTTCTCATCCGGAATGCTTACCGCAAACTAATTGAATATCCAGCAGAAAGTGATACAAAATTGTCTTGGTCCTTTTTTCCAGCTGTATTTATGTTCATTCAAGTGCATAAATTCAAGTCTAACTGATTTGTTAGTGGTCATAATATAGATGAAAGAAATAGTAAAAAGTTGGGTTCAGCAGCCACAGTCCCGTGTTGTGCTCTTGGGGCATTGGCACTGATCTTTTCTCCTTCCTTTCCCGATGGCCGACTTTTTCCAGGATCCGCATGAGTTTATTTTTCTTTACTCATACAAGTGTCTTCATAAACAGCAATCAATTTAAAGAGAGAAGTAAGGGATGAGAATTAGATCAGACCACCTTCGTCTGATATCTGATTTTACAATCATGTCTTAAAGAGAATGTATGTGAGGATGGATTTTCACCCTTATATTTTGGCATCGTTCTTACCAAGAGTGGAACATAAGCTGGTAGCTGTTACGATCAACTTAATGTTCCTTTTATGTGTATTATGATCACTAACAAACTTCTGGTAATCATGACGGAGGCAGTTTTACCATAGAGGGTAGTGGAAATATTTTACTAGAGTGAGTGGGTTTAATTAGGGAGGTGTTGCAGAGAAGACCGACCATCTTATAGCTGATTTTGCCAATTTTGCGTTCCTTTGCCTTTATCCATAAAGCAGGAATTGACCAGGGCCGCGGTTTGGAATGTATCGTGGGGGCGTTTGAAAGTTATGATTTAGAAAGTTTATATTTTAGCAAGCGACCCAAAAGAGTCAGGGTATTGGTGCAAATAACATTACATTAGAGAATACGCTAGAAAAGGCAGTTTAATGAGGAGATATTGGGAAAATAACTGTTGCTAAGACAGAACTAGAGCAAAAAAGATCAGGGTATGGCTTAGTTAATTAGAAGTTTCCGGAGATTTCAAACATAGCACCAGATTTGAGAATGGAAAAACTTGGAAGCACTGCTGATTGGCGCCAACATCATACAATCAGATGGACAACAACTGACACCAGAGAGGAGGGTCTAAGAAAGTCAGGGGGGGGGTCTGCAACCGGATCATTGCATAGGAGCCTGAGGGTCGGGATAGGATGAGAACAGGATGAGGTTGCTTGTGCAGAAAGCGCGCGCGTGTGTACAGGAGGGGCTCGAAAAACAGCTTCTCACTGCCTTATAGAATTCCTCTTGCGATGAATTTTGAGATTATTGCGTTTATCTGTTCAGCTGTCAATATATCTCAGTTTGCGTTGCAACCCAGGACTTCGAAAGTTGATTTTCATAGTTAGTTTTTTTGGAAGATCATTGTAACAAAATCTTCATGGTTTTCAGTTGCCAGCACAATCATTTGCTTTTAAAATCTACAGTATCTGCATGATCATCTGAGTTGTGTTTGATTTTTCTATTCATTTTATTTCTTTCGATTTTATCATGTTTTAAAACTTCTAGTAAATGAATTTCTTCATACAGTAAATACTCTCGTACCATAAAAATGAAACAAACAGCAAGGCATTCAATCCCTGTCTCAACCAGGTCTATATTTCTTCTCGCAATGCAACAGTCAAAATTTGCAGAATGAAGTCAATATAATCTATTTTGGTGTTTAAGGCGACTGAATATCTCATTGTTGTTTTTGTTCTACTTTGGTTGTTGACGCCATTTACAACTTGGTATTTTCATTTGTCTTCATCGTGTAATGTAGCTTCTCGAAAAGTGTAGAGTTCTCATTTATTTTCTATCAACGGTAAAAATGAAAGTAAAACAAATGAGAAATTCCAGAACTCAAAATCCAGCTTGTCTCTCTGTCTGTTTTCCTATTTTTTTATGTATTTTTTACCACGATTGCTAACTTTAGCAAGCATGATTTATATACCAATCTTTATGATTATTTACATACGTTTGTGAAGAAAAAAAAAACCGTTTATTTATGAGTTGTTTTGTTGATCTTTCCGCAAATATGCATCTGTGTTATTTTTTATTTTCTTTCATTTTTGATTCTCAGTATTTTTTTTCCTCTGAATTTATTTGGAGAAAAAATTCCATTATTCCGAAACCATTTCCCTTCATCTTTTCAGGTTATGTCGACGACAGAACACATTTTCTTTCTTCTTTGTTTCACTTTAAACTTTTTCATTTCAGTTTTTTGTTGTTTCTCGTCCTCTTCCTTCTTTCTCTCTCTTTCTTTTGGATTTCCTTCCTTGATCCCTTTTCATTTATTTATCATTTCATTTTCATTCTCTTCCGTATATCGCTCTCTTTGATCTCTTTTTCGTATATTCTCTACGGAGCCCTTTTTTTATTTCTTGATTTTTCGTATATTTTCAATCTTTTCTTTCTTTTCTTTCTTTCTTTCTTATTTTATCTTCTGTTTACGTTTCCCTGCACTGTAGCTAAGTTTTGTTAGATCACCTTCCCCCGATCGTATCATTCTCATCTCATACATCTCTCAGCGTTCTTTACACTTGTAATGGTAATTACTTCCTAGCGGCTATTTTCGTTTTGGTATTTTTGCTCACTGCTCTACAGGTGACTGATCATTTTTTAACGGCACGTCTGTCTGCCCACAGATACTCTGTATCCACTACAACAAAACGAGCTTCAGAGAACATCTTCATTTTTATTTGGTGGTCCAAATCATCGCCAGCGCTGTTATCATGGCTTTATTATTACTCGGTCATTAGCCGAGTCACTTCCTTTGAAGATTCTTCGCTATTTGGGAATTTCGCAATTGGGACCTGATTGGACAAGAAAAGGCTTCTCACTCGAAGACTGTCATTTTTAATTTCAACTTTTGTACACTGGGCAGCTTAAAATACTTCAATTCACCATGTTTCCTGTATTTGATGAAAACTGCAGTTAAGTGAAATTTCTATTTATTTTCCGTATTATATTTTGAAATGTGATTCGTGGAGGATCGCACCCATAATTTGTTTGTATTGTTGATTATTCAAACTGAATATAAAAGATGCATTGCCTTTTTTTGCACGTATTCAATGATTTTTAAAATCATATTACACCGAGAAAAGCAAAAGGAAAGCCCAGTGAAACTTTCCTTTCTAGAAAGCTTTAATTCATATTTTGCATTTTCAAATTTACTGGATAGATTCAATATTCTAATTTAATTCACCCTCGATTGCAGAAAATAAAGTGGCATGTTCGAGGGGAAATCTATCTTACGGCCTGATTTTCTCATGTGAAATTGAATTTAGCATAGTCCACTTAATGAGAAATATTGTCTATGACACGCCATTGACAATACTTCTTATGAAGAAGTACGTCTTTTTATACAATTTGAAGTGCTTTTATTTGAAAGGGCTTTGGACATCTAGAAATTAATTGACTCGTCTGGTATTACTAGGTAACTGTGGTATATTTTGTTTGAAAAGAACATTATTTCTCTAGATCCGACTATAAACCGCGCCTAATATAAACAGCATTAACAAAAACAATCATTTTTGTGGATGTTGTTTATATTAATCGCAGTCTGTAATCTGTTTCATGTGGAGATATTTCAGTAAGATTCTAATATTTCATGATAAATGTTTCAAGTGCACACACGCAAGCTCATTGAATGACTGATAATTTGACACCTTCTGTCAATGTTGACCACATTTGTAATCAGATAATGACGAGGGTAAATATTTGCTAGAGTTAGGATATCACAGATAAAAAGGAGAAACAGTTGTTGCCTTCTGTTAAACCTGTTCTAAATTAGTTTCCTTCTTCATCTGCTGGTTTAGTGATGCACGAGTCTCCACCCTTTTACTAGCTCTTCAGTCAGTGAGTGTAATTTAGTTGTTGAAACTGTCTATTCATTGGTGCAGCTACAAAAGAATCACCTCTTCTCTACCTGTGCACTCTTTCACTGAAAACATACTTACAACTAAAATGTGGATATAGATAGTTTAACTGCTTGCTATCAGCCAAGCGAAAATTTTGGAAGAATACCAGGACCTTGCCCAAGAACCAAAAAAGTGTTAGACATGAGCCTATAGTACTTGGCTCATTTGGAACCGTATCAAAAATAGTGGAGGCTAGATTAAAGGAATCAAAAATTAAAGGAAGAGTTGAGAGTCTAGACCACAGAGCTGCTGGGGTCTGCGAGGATATTGAGAGAGGTTCTAGAAATTTGAGGAGACGCCTGTGATAACCGCCGCATATTCGGTGTGAACATCCAAATAATAATAATAATAATAATAATAATAATAATAATAATAATAATAATAATAATAATAATAATAATAATAATAATAGTAGTATGGAGGGGAAAATCTGCCGTGGAGATATCAAGCCAGCGTCTGGTTGATCATGTAAAACAAATTCTGAGAAACAAATGTCTCTCAGAGACTGAACAACAAGAGACCCACAATGAAATAGAAAAAGAAGAAAGTAGCTTACCCTCACCCGAAGATGAAAAACCGACACTCCCAACTCCTAAAGACAAGGAAAGAAAGAAACTAAGAGAAGCGACCGAACATGTCAACTGCCTCCTACGGCATATCAAAACGAACAGCCTATCAGAGCACAACAACCTAATCTATGCTGGAGCGAAAATGGTGGCGGAACTTTTCAAGAACTCCAAATAATAGTAGGAGGGAAAAACCCAACTGGCAAACAAGATTAAAATGACAAATCTCACAACTTCAGAGATGTAGTACTACTGAGAAATGCAACACATATGAACATACTGCGTGTAAAACTATGGGACAAATACACGATAACATAAAAAGGCAGTAGAAATGATACATCAGAGGAGACAAGTCAAAGAGGCAAGACCGGAGAGACACAGGCAAAGGCTTGCTCTATACACACAACCGCACATTTCAAAACAACGAAAGAAAGTTTTACCAGGATCTGAACGGAGAAAGAAGACAGAACAGAGCTTGATGCCATAGAGACAAAGAACTACTAGAATAGCATACGGGGACACTCAAAAAGACGCAACGAATCCCCAGAATGGTTAGAGAACACGAAAAGAGACCTTAAGGACATTGACAATGGAGAACCAATAGTATTGAACGAAACCACTTTGAAACACGCTTTCAGAAAAATAGCCTACTGGAAAGCATCTAGATCTGATGGGAGCCACGGATATTGGTCTAAGAAATTCACCACACTACACGACAGGCTCACCCATCAACTCCAAAGTTGCCTAAATGAGGGATGGATGACAAGAGGCAGAACCACCCTCGTCTAAAAGGACCCTGAAAAAGGGGACCTGGTAAGCAATTATAGACCAATCCTATGCTTACCACTCATGACCGGACAAATAGCGAAGAGAATGTATATATCTGTGGAAAGAAGAGGACTATTACCAGAAGAACAGAAAGGATGCAGGAAAGGAACTAAGGGGGCAAATGACTTGCTCTACATCGACCAGATGATCCTAAAAGAAGTAAGAAAAAGGAAGAAGAACATTGCAATGGGATGAACAGACTATAAAAAGCATAAGACATTATTCCACGCAGATACTCAAATTCCTGAGAATGTTCAAGATCAGTGAACCAGTGGTGGAATTCATTGCCGACTCTATGAAAAAAACTATAAAATAGAGTTGACAGCCACAGGAGAAAATTAAGCAGAGGTAAGTATAAAAATGGGAATCTTCCAGGGAGACCCTTTGTCTCCATTACTATTTGTTCTAACTATGAACAGAATCTCGAAAAACAGCAAAGGACACCAATTCTCCAGAACAAAGGGAAAAGTCAATCATCTAATGTACATGGACGATATAAAATTATATGCAAAGAGTAGGAGAGAACTCAAGACGCTGTTCAACAAAGTGAAGGAATACAGTGATAACATTGGTATGGAGTTTGGAATAGAAAAATTTGCAATAATGGTAATTCACAGAGGAAGGTTTGCAGCGGCAGAAGAAATCGAACTCCTGTACAGCAAAAAGATTAGAGCACAACCCCAGGTGTTAGCATTGGCCTAACAGAGGAAGAGAAAAGAAAACAACATCCAAATGGTGGTGAAGGTACGAACCACAACACGGCGAGGGAGGGATGAGATGAGGACCTAAGGAGAATTATTGTCACTCATCCTTCAGCGATAATACCGGGCAACTGGCGTAAAACTGTAAACCACAGTACTGCTGTGGACTATGAGAGTGTGGAGAAGAGGGCTGGAGACTTGAGGGGACCAGCTGTCACTCAACCTCCAGCGGTAACTACCTGGCAACTGATGTCAAATTGCTAATAATAATAATAATAATAATAATAATAATAATAGTTTCAAGGATGAATGACCAAAGGTAGAACGACAATCATTTAAAAGGACACCGAGAGAGCGAGCAATTATAGATCAATAACGTGCCTACCACTAATGTGGGGAATCCTGACCGGACAGATAGCAGAGAAAATATATATTTCCATGGAAAGATGAACCACGGACAGGATGCTGGAGAGAAATAAAAGGGGTGAATGGCTTGCTGTACATTAACCAGATGATCCTAAAAAGAAGAAAGAAGAAGGAGGAAGAGTTTGCAATGGGATGAATCGACTATAAAAAGCATATTTCATAATCCCACATAGATATTTTCGAAAACATTAGGATATTCGATACCAACAAAACAGTGATGAGATTCATGGTCAACTGAAAAACTCGAAAGTAGACGTGACAATAATAGGAGAAAACTTAGCAGAAGTGAAAAAAAAGGAAGTTTCCAGAGAGGACAAGAAATGAAGCACATTGTAATGTCTTTAATTTTGTTCATTTTTCGATCCTTTTGCACAGAGTAGGGCTGCTAATTCAACAAAGTGAAACAATACAACGGTAACATTGGTATGGAGTTCGGAATAAAATATGTGCACCAATGGTGATGCACAAAAGAATCAAATCACCGGACAACAAAAAATCAGAGCGCTGACCACCAGTGGATATAAACTGCTACCTTGAGTTTTCTGAAATGCTTTTAGAAAAAAAAAAAAATTTAAACAACTTTTCGCAATCACCCTAAACCCTATCAGCCATTACAGAACACTATATGCTAGCTAGACACTGTGACTTGAAAGGCAACGAAACAATGATTCAAACTAAGTAATTTTCATATTTATCTATGCAAACGGTCAGGACAGACAAAAATACGATTCATGAATACTTTCATACCTCTCAACTCAACAGTTTTGCGATATATTCAGCTGCAGATGTTGAATGTATCTTCTATCTTCCTGATGTGGGGGCGTCTAACTGTGCATGTACCCTCACTTTGGCATGATTCTTTTTGAGGAATAAGACTTGTTGAAACCGTCCCTTATTGCACCTGCCACAAGCCCCCCCCCTCCTTAATATTCATACAGGAATCGCACTAACATGAATATCATTCTGATTGTAAGAAGGGACATTCTATTTAGGATCATGATACTAGTCCGTTGATAATTTTCCTTAACTTGGTCCTCTGTGATTTTATGCAAAAGTTTTTTTCGTTAGATAAATATCTTAAGGAAAGTGAAGCACTTTATGTGGTGCAGTTGTCTGTTTTCTGGTAGTGAGTCTTATTTTCTGATTGCTTATGTGTGAAAAGAGAAGAAAATGCCTATAATTCCTTCCAAACTTTGGTTTTGTGGTCAGGACTGTGATATTTTAAACTTTACTTATTTGCAATAGTAAATTTACATATTTGATAAGAATCTAAATGGACATATATTTGCACTTATACTGAACAAAAGATATCACAGAAGATTTAGAATCGAGTAGTTTTTCGAGCTTCATTATTGTACTATGATTCACTTTTACGAACCAGACTTCATGATATAAACGTCCCTTAGTTGAAGCGTTCAATGTTTAGTATATTCTGATGGAAGCGCTCGTTCTGCCCCTCTGGATACATTTCCATTTTCTCCTTGAATTTATCAAAATGAGTGTATGGACTTTGAGGGACAGTCTGCAGCTTATTCTACCGTAGTTGTTCATAATGAGCTCAACCAGCTCCACATCGTTGCAATATCTCTGAAAGCCTCGAATCATTATAAAAAGGCTGTACCAAGCCGATTTCTCCTTCCTAGTAAGATTTCTAGGGGAATTTTTGCGCTCCAGGATCTTTATCTGTTGTCCAATGGAGATACAGAGCATATTTCGGTACATACTGGGCACTTCATTTAATCAAATGCCAGAATACTGTCAACTGATATGCACCCAACTGATCTAGAAAGTGAAATAAAAAATTTCAAATGGAACATCATAGGCATTAGCGAGGTAAGAAGACCCGGAGAAGAACTAATCGAACTGAGGAGCCGACATCTTTTTTACAGCTATGGAAAAGAGAAAGTAAAACAAGGTGTAGTGGGCTTTATCATCAATAAGGACCTCAAAGACAATATTGCAAGCTTCAAAGCCGTCTCTGGCCGAATAGCCAGCGTCATCATGTAACTTTCAAAGCAGTACAAACTTAATATCATCCAAGTCTACGCTCCCACTTCGCAAGTCTACGCTCCCATTTCAACCCAAGAGGAAATAGACAATTTCTATGATGACTTGAACTCCCTACTCCAACAAAACAGAAAACGTTTCAATGTCATCATGGGAGACTTCAACGCGGTAGGACAAGGAAATGAAGATTGCGCAGGCAAATTCGGCCATAAAGTACAGAACTAGAGAGTAGACGATCTTGTAAACTTTGCAAAAGATAACGGATTCAAAGTCATGAAAACCTTCTTCAAAAAGGGACCAATAGGAAATGGACAAAAGTGATATCATCAGGGACATCCAAGTCCTGAATCAAGTTAACGTAGGAAGCGACCACAGAATGGTAAGGTGTGAAATGCAAGTAAACACCAACAAAGAGTGCAGGAAAATGTTCCACACCAAACCGCAGCCTCAAAAAAAAAAAAAAAAAACCCAAAAGAGTACACTCGATCTTTCTAGCTCGAACTGAAAAACAAATTTAAAATTCTTATGGAACTAGACGACGCCAACATCAACGAACTAAACAACAAAATGACTGCATCTATAATAGGAGGCACCGCTCTATTAAAATCAACGAGCACACAGACCATTAGTAAAATCTCAGATGAAACCAGGAATCTCATGAAATAACGCTGAAATCTCAAGCCACCGACAACAAGAGAGAAAATTGACGAAGTCGAACTTAATAAATTAATCAGGAAAAGACGAAGGGAAGACAGAAGAAAATACACGAAGGCAGTCATCGAATCGACTCTAGAAAGAAGTCGGGGCTTCAAAGCTATAAACAACACAGGATGAAAGCGAATAACCAGTATACTCGAGGAAAATGGAGACTTAACTACAGACAGAGACAGGATTGTTGAACGTGCCAAAAATTTTTAACAAAAACTCTACTCATCCAAACAAGAATTACAAAACAATGAACAAGATACGCAAAACGCGAGCAATCAACTCGAGGACTTCCCAGAAGTAACCCCGTAGGAGGTGAAACACGCCTTCAAACAAACGAAGAAAGGAAAGGCCCCTGGACCGGACAGCATCACCATCGACCTACTCCGAAAAGATCATCAATAAGAATCTGGACATCCTTTTCAACTTGCGTCGAAAAAAGAGTAAAGTCCCAGATGATTGGAACTTGCAATCATAATGCTTTTATATAAAAAGTATACTCAGCTGCATATACAAACTTTTTAAAAAAATCACCACTAATTGAATTACAAAATTACTAGATGAAAACCAAGCTGGCTTTAGAAGAAGCTACTCAACCATGGACCACTTGCATTCGATAAATCAGCTGGAAGAAAAAAGTAGCCAAATATAATCTACCACTCGCTGTGGTATTTATCGACTTCGAAAAGGTGTTCGACTCAGTCGCTAAGGTCATGGAGGCCATCACTTGACAAAGTGCAGATCCAGTATATGTCGAAGTACTGAAACTTATATACAATCAAAGCAGCTCCTTTATCAGGCTACATAAAGGCTCGGGGCCCAGATTTGCAGACTACATTACCCTTTTTGCAGAGAATCTACACGACTTTCAACTAATGCTAGATGAACTAAATGAAGAGAGCAAGAAAGGTAGCCTACACATGAACTTCAGCAAGACGAAGATTATGTGCAACAAGCACATTGGAAATAAAAACACTAAGATCAAAATCGAGGACACAGAATTGGAGAAAATAGATCACTACATCTCCCTCGAACGATTAATCTCCTTGAGATCCATGAGACCCCCAAAAGAAAAAGAAATCAAGCAAAAAATCACTCTAGGATGGCAAGCCTTTCAAAAACAAGAGGATCCCATTAATCCTAAAAAGAAGGGTGTACAACCAATGAACTCTCCGAATAGTCATTATGGGGCTGAATTATGGAACGTAACCAAGAGACAGATCTGCAAATTGAGAACCATGCAACGTGCACATGAAAGAATTATGCTCAACCTCACGCACAGAGACCACAAGACAGCACAGTACATCCGGGAGAAGACAGGAGTCAGGGACATCATAGAATCCATAAAAAATCTCGAATGGCAATGGGCTGGTCATGTTGCAAGATTTGCAGACAACCGATGGACATCGCGACTCACGACATGGATCCCCCGAGATCACATGCACAACTGAGGTCGGCAGAGTATTAGATGAAGAGACGAGCTAGACAAATTCAGAAAGTACTGGCTCTGCGACGCCCACGGTGGAGACTTGAGGCGAATCCTCGGTAGGATCTATATCCAATGACGTACAATAAAAGCCCGATGATGATGATGATGATGATGATGATGATGATGATGATGACGACAAAAGTTTCAGGGCCTTGCTAGTTGCATTGAAGTGAGATGAGTACATCTGAGATCTATCAGAGACTTCATAATGATTGCACCCCTGATGGATCTCAAAGTTTCTCTGCTATGGATACCTTAGTGCTCTACCGAAGGCGATACTGGCTACAGCGACCCATATTCTATTTGGGGATGAACAACGTCACTTGGAATCACTGATTAATCTCAGGAAAGTTTTGATGCCTCCAAAGCACATAAAATGAAGCCTTATAAGACAATTTGTCACAACTCTAGCTAAGGAGTTAGCAACTTTCAAGTACCTTCACAAAGCTGTCGATGCAAAATAGGTAAATTACAAAATATCAATGCTTTGATCATAAAAGCGACGGGAATAATAACCTTTTTCTAAATTTTCAACACATAATCAATCCAAGAATACCACCTAGAAATAAAAAAAAGTACTTAAATATTGCAGATCGTAGTAAATTCGTTTTTCATCAGGACCCCAAAAGAAAATGGACTTGGAAGAGCCCCAACCATGAAACCAAAAACGAAATAGACTACATTTTAACAGACAAAAGCCACACCATTAAATACATTCAAATTCTAAACCAAGTGAACGTAGGAAGCGACCATAGAATGGTAAGGTGTAAAATGCAAATAAACACTAATAAAGAACGCAGAAGAATATTCCAAACCGTAACCACTAAACGTACCAGATGAACTCGCCCAACCCTTCAAGCTAGAATTAAAAAAGCAGATTTGAAATCCTTACCGATGAAAACGACACCAACATCAACGAACTCCATAGCAAAATAACAACTTCTCTAACAGAAACTGACGATATGTTTAAACTAAGAAACACACAGACCATCAGTAAAATCTCGGACGAAACCAGGAAGCTCATTGAAAAGTGCAGAAACCTCAAACTACCACCAACAACAAAGGAAAAATAGGGGAAGCCGAACTAGACAAAGCAATAGAAAAAGAAACTAGTAGAAGGCAAAAGAAGGTACACAATAGCAATCATCGAAACCACTCTCGAAAAACGGTGAGGCTTCAGAGCAATAAACAAAGCTTTAGGACAGAAACAAATAACTAGCATACTCGAAGAAAACGGAGACATAACAACAGAGACAGAATTATCGAACGCACCCAATAATTCTACTAAGAACTCTACTCTCCAAGACATGGTCAACTAAGCAACGACCAGGATACGCAAGATGCTGACAATGAGTTCGAAGACTTCCCAGAAGTTACATCATGGGAGGTAAAACAAGCTATCAAACAAACAAAAAAGGGAAAGGCACTTGGACCAGGTAACATCACCATTGATCTACTCAAAAAAGCTGGTAAGATCGTCTACAAAAAATTAGCTGATCTGTTCAACTTGTGTTTAAGACAGAATAGAGTCCTGTAAGACTAGAATACGACCATCATAATACTTCTATATGAAAAAGGAAACCCCAAAGACCTCAACCACTGCAGACCTATAAGCCTACGCAACGGCATTTATAAACTGTTCACAAAAGTCATCACCAACCAGATCACTAAAACACTACATGAAAATCAACCACAGGAACAGGCTGGATTTAGAAGTTACTTGACCATGGATCATCTCCATTCAATAAACCAGCTAAAGGAGGAAGCAGCAGAATACAAAATGCCACTTGCTGTAGCATTTATAGACTTCAAGAGATCATTCGACTCTGTAGAAATTCCATTAGTCATGAGGGCTATCACTCTACAAGGTGTAGACCTTGTATACGTCCGAGCACTGCAACATATAGTCAATCACAGCAACTTTATCAGGCTACAAAAAGACTCTGAACCCTTAGAGTAGGAAAAGGCGATACCAGCTCACTCAAACTCGTCACAGCCTGCCTCGAGATGATCTTCCGTAACCAGTACTGGAAAATAAAGGAATCAAAATAGACGGCGAATATCTTAGCAAATTTGCAGCTGAAATCATCCTTTTTGCAGAGAACCTATACGACCTCCAACTAATGCTAGATGAACTGAACGAAGAAATCAAAAGAGTCGGCCTACACATGAACTTCAGTAAAACAAAAGTCATGTACAACAATCACATCAAGAATAAGGACATAAGCGTCAAGATCGAAGATGCCAAACTGGGAAAGTAGATCATTACATTTACTTGGGACAATGAAACCTACAAAAGACGCAGAAATCAAGCGGAGAATCACCCTAGGATGATGAGCCTTCGGCAAAGCAAAAAACAAGATGATCCCAATAATCCTAAAAAGAAGGTTGTAAAACCAATGCATCCTCCCGATAGTCATTTATGGAGCTGAAACATGGAACCTAAACAAGAGACAGACCTGCAAACTAAGAAGCATGCAACGTGCGCATGAAAAAACCATGCTCAACCTCACATGGAGAGATCACAATACAACACAATATATGAGAAAGAAAACGGGAGTCTGAGACATCATCCATTGGAAAACTCAAATGGCAATGGGCTGGTCATGTTGTGAGAATGAAAGACAGCCAATGGAATTACAACATGGATCTCCAAAGACCACATGCGAAACTGAGACCAACAAAATACAAGCTGGAAAGATGAATTCGACAAATTCAGAAAATACTAGCTCCATGACGCCCGCGATAGAGAAATGTGGCGGATCCTGGGAAAGGTCTATGTCCAACGACGGACGTTAGAAGACTGATGATGATAATGTCTGACGACTCTTGTGTATCGGTAATTCGGATTGTTACAGTTGTATCTTCACTGCTCCATAGAGCAACATTTAAACAAACTATAATATTACAATTACCATTGGCAGTTCCAAATTGTCTTACAGCTTATACTCCGTTGACTTGTTAAAGGTTTTTTTTTGCAAATATGTTACATAATAGCAACTTCTACATAAAGTGACAAATCTTTACATGGTATTTTAGGGCTTTAGTGTGTTGTATGCCGTAAACGATATGTATAAACGTATCAGCACTCTGAAAGTATAGATGAGATTTTTTAATTTGTTGAGATGAAAGTTTCACATACAGATCGAATCCAGTATCAAATCTTTGTAGACCAGTTTTCTAAGACGATGATATTGAATGAATGGTCTCTGTTCTGTTTCTGATATCGCTCGCCAATCGTTTCTCCTTAAGAGATTTGCTAAAAACAAACTGATATTTGATAGGAAGGAATTCGGTGCACTTCACCGATAAATATAGAGATACATAATATCAAGCCAAGGGTCAGATTAGGAACTTGCTTTCTTGATTTACTTTTAAAAAGCCTTGAAGATTCAAATTTATTTCTTTTATTTTGCAATAACATGAGATTTTGACTGATGTCAATTTATTAACTGTGCACTTCGTTAGTCTATTAATATGATATATTGATAAGAAACTATACACACACACGCGCACACACAGACGCACACACAAACACACACACACACACACACACACACACACACACATATATATATATATATATATTTCTTGATAAGAAACTATATATATGACACTATATATATGTAATTGAAAAATAGGTATATGATCCGACAGAATGATTATAAATTGCCTCATATCATATAGAAACTCCTATCTAAAATGAAGTGAATTTAACATTTGGCCTAGACATCCTAAATAGAATAAACAATTAAAGAAAATGGGACAGCTGCAGAAATCCAACCTCAGCAGCTGTTAAGCTCAATGGTAAGAGCAACGCTACTGTGAAACGGTTACCCTTTCGGTTGCAGGTTCGATTCTTGTAGCAGCCCTATTTTCCTTAATTGCTTATTCTATTTACGTGGTCTAGGCCAAATGGTACATTCATTGTGTAATAACTGATGATCATTTCAGCTAAGAGTTTCTAAAGAATCTAACACAATTTACACATATATATGTGTGTGCGTGAGTATGTATTTATATACTTGTTTATTCTCGTTTTGTGTGTATGCGACCAGAAAGCAAAAAGCAAAATGATACAAAAAAGCATAAAATATAAAATGGTAAATGAAAGATGAGAAGGAAGGAAAATATTTCCGCCGAAGTGAAACTTCACTGACATTTACTCACAACGAGAAGAAAATCTGATGACCTATACTCGACATAAATATAAAGATTTTATAACAGATGAAAGGTTTATCGTCTATTATGAATAATACTCTTTACATCAGGAACATATTCTACCAACTTATCCTCGTTGCACTAAAAGGACAAGAAATGCAGCATTTTAGAATATCTTCAATTTTGTTTATTTTTTCAACCCTTTTACACAGGGTAGGGGGTCATGACACCCCTTGATGATTGCTGAGATCCGGAAACTGTAAACTCAGGGATGATGGTAATTCTAATTCGAAGATAGCTAAGTTTATCCTCTACCGGAGAGAGAAAATGCGAAACCACACCAATAAATAAAACATAAAAGTCGTGATACTAATCTCGACGTTGGTATTATTTCTGAATTTTTTTACAAATATATTTACTTCTTTTTCAAGTGACACAGCATTTTCCCCCTAAGAGTACAAATTTGTATTCCCTCAAGGGTTTTTGTTTCTCTCGGAGGAAGGGGATAAAATTCCCCGACGGGGGGGGGGTGTAGCCCTCTCAGCCGCCTCTGTGCCTGGCGTTGCTCGGAAGAAATTGGTTCGAGGTCTGAATAGGTAGGAGATTTTAGATCGAGATAGAAATTTACTATTCTGGCAAGAAATTTTTTCTTGCTTTCAGTCCATGAAAGTGTATTTACCTCTGGATATGCGTCTGACCATTTTTCAAAGAAAACAATTGAAAAAACTTATCATTGGAAACGAATCTCTTTTCACCACACGTTCAAAGGGACAGAATCCAGTATTGATAAATAGTAAAGTGTTTAAATGCAAGAACTTTGGTATCGTCTTGGTAGAACAAAGAAGTAGAGATATTCACCTTCAGGACGTTATAAAATTGTAGACCTCAAGAAAGGAATTAATTGACCTCAGTAATGAACGGAAACAATGACAAACTGCTTGATTGTTTACCAAAAATTGAAAACTGAAAAAAAGCGAACTGGATACTTTTCGTAAGATGGACGGAAAAGAACGCCAGACCTTTCTGCCATGGGTGCCGCGGAGCAAATACTCTCTAGACTTGTCTAGTTCGTCATGCTATCTTATTGTTTTCCAGCCACTTTTGCATATGATCTCCCAGTCGCTAGTTGTGATGTCCAGCAGTTGTCTAACATTCTAGGGACATAGCCGACCCATTGCCATTTAAATTTTCTGATGGATTCTTTTAAAACTCTGACACCTGTTTATACTGCGCTGTCTTGTGATCTCTCCATGCATGAGGGGTAACTTTTTGGTAAGGTCCTATGTTTCAGCTCAGTAGATGACTATCAGGATGATGCATATAGCGCTAGATAAAATAGGAAAGGATAAATTCTTATTTTCTCGTATCGCCCTAAAAGGCAGAAAAGAAATATAGCAGAGAACAGCAGCTGAAATGTGTAAATATAATAACGATCAATCAGAAGGTTCTAAGTTTCTGATCTGCTCAAACGGTCCATCGTCTTGCCATCGAATGCTTAAATGGATGTTATTTCACTCTTTTGCTCATTGTATCCCAGACTGATCTACAGTTTGCTTATTCCATTGTGAATGGCTTGACTTCGCAATCAAAGACTCTCCGGAGTGATATCCGCTGTAATAGGACTATAGCCGGCGGGCCCATGTGCAGAATATCCTTCCTGCCTGAGCAATGGATTTTTATGATGAAACCAGCTTGTCCACCCTTTAAACCAAGGGTCAAGTTCTTATGTTCTACTGTAGGGGCCATGGATAGGAACCGGTTTCCAAGGTCGTCGGTTTGACAGAAGTATCCTTCTCCTGACAGATGCAAGATAGCTATGGGAGTCTGCCGTCCCTTTGCAGGCGAATCACGACAGTTACACTGACCTATGTCCGTACGTGAGCAGTCCGCAGTTGGTTGATACCACCCTAGCTACAGAGTTCTACTTTTCTATTTGGGGGAAGATTGAGACAGTACGGCTGTCATCCGCTTCAAGGAAGGAACCTCCAGATACAACAGATTTGTATTTTTAAGCACAGATACGCTGCATAGTAAAGGTACCTGCAACTTCACAGAGATCCCAGACACTTCAACATAACAGATGTGTGCTTATAGAGGTCCTCTTCTCTCGACGGTATAGCAGCCTAGAACCCATGTCCGAGTCATACACCTTAAAGAGGGTGGGCGGGCGCTTATTGTTACAACTTATACTGCCTGCAAATGCTCTCTCATCCTTATCTATAGAGTCTTTTATAGCACACTTGTTCAGCTGTGTGGGGGTAGCTGACTTTGATTTGTTGTACTGCTCTTCGAGATGTAATCACACTGTTTGGAGAAAAAGGAAATACTTTTGTACAGTTGTTGATAGTGCAACAAAATAGCAGCCATCTTAAGTGTAGGGCAAATGGTGCTGCCTCACATGAACTTCAGCAAAACAATGGTCATGTACAAAAAACATGCCAGAAAAAATGCACAATGATGAAAATCGAAAACGCAATGCTGCAAAATGTACACCACTACATCTACTGAGGATAATGAATCTCCATGAGATCCTCAAAAGAGGAAGGAGCCAAGCGAAGAATCACTCGAGAATAGCAAGCCTTCAGTAGAACAAGAACAAGAAAATCTCATTCGCCCTCCAAAGAATCCTCCAAATAGTCACCAATGGAACTGAAACATAGAACCTAACCAAGACACTGACCTTCAAACCGAGAAGCATCACACAGAGAGACCAAAAGACAGCACATGGAAAAACAGGAGTTCGAGACATCATAGGAACCGTTACAAAACTGAAAGGTTAATAGGCTGGTCATGTTGCAAGAAAGACAGACAACCGATGGACATCACGACTCATAACATGGATCCTCAGAGATCAAATGCGGAACCGAGGCAAACAGAATATGAGATGGTGAGACGAACTAGACTGGATCAGAAAATATTGGTTCTGCAACGCCCACGGTGGAGAAATGTGGCGAATTCTAGGGAAGATCCATGTCCAACGACGGACAATAAAAGACTGATGATGATATAGTGTTGATTACCACAAATTTAACAAAAAAATTTGTGCATGAATTTCCAGTGATAATTGCGATATTAGCTTAGTGACTACGACAGCCAACTGACAATCAGAATATCTTTTCTCAGAAAACGGAAGATTTTTGTTACATTTAAGTAGCAAATAGCACATGGAAATACGGTCCATTATTCTTTTCGCTCAACCTTCATGGAACCCACACATCAAACTCAACCAACCAGGTGCAAATGATTTTCAGCGCTTGAAGATGTTGATTACTTCCGCGTCTGTTTTTTTCATCTTGATTAGATCACTATTGTACATAATCCGCTCGTTACAAACTCGTTGTAAGTTCCTACAGTGCCATAGTAACGGGAACCTATTGGTTACTGAACGTCTAAAAAACTGTTGCTTTGCTATTTGTGTTTTTCTTCTTCTGTATCAACTTCTTCGTCGGTCAGACGACATGGCGTCTTTTATCTGTGCGACTGGGAAAGCGAAAGAACTGTTTTTTAGATTCTTCCACTATGAAAACATCCGCTAGCCACGAAAGCAATTCAAGTAGGACGGAGAAGAGACAATAGAAACGTAAGAAGAGAAACTTCTGTGGCACAGATATTCATTTACTAGTTTGTTCGTTGTTGCGTTGCAAACGATTCATGTCAATGTCTGAAGTAGCAAATAGCACGGCGGACATTGACATGAATTGTTCGCATCAAAATAATGCACATCTACGTGGAGGTGAACCAGGTCGTTTCTAAGCTTATTGAAGGCACTAAGTACTAATAAAAAATAATTACAGTGTTTTCCCAATTATCGTCACCCTTCATTATACACTAACACACACACACACACACTCACTCACACGAAGACACACACACACACACTCACTCACACGAAGACACACACACACACGCACACACACACACACACACACACGTATATATACAGAGAGAGAGAGAGAAAGAGAGAGGGGGTATCCACTAGTTTTCGAAAGTTCGAAACTTTTTCGCTTTTGCGAAAAGGCAAAAAGCGAGTCATTATCTCTTCTTTTCTTTCCTACACCAAACCATCACCACAATTTTTAGGTCAGGGAACTCTCAACTATTTCCCAACGTAACGCTTTACTTTCAGATAGTGGGAGCATATACACTCTATCTCGAATACGTATGCATCAAGGTAGATCGATAAGTCTGTAGCCTGACCCACATTTTGATAAATGAATTTTGACCTGAAATTTTCATTGTGTAATGTTTGACGTAACATTCATCTCTTGATTAAACTCATTGATAGAGAAGGAGATTATGTTGAAAAGTAAGTGTTTTAAAATAGATAATTTTTCGTAATATGGCTTCGGACTTATTGATGTACTTACGTATGAATGCATTATATATATGTATTATATAAAGTAATTCCTACCGGTACCAGTGATTAGCATTCTAGCCCAGGTAAAAGCCAGGATTTTGAATGTTGATTTTCGAGGCTGGCAACCCTTAACAACATGAAAAATTGATATAGCACAATGTTCCTACTCTAATCTCCCTATCTGGCTTTGTGCTAAACAAAACTTTTTAGTAAAGCCAGTCTTGCAATTCTTCGATAGAGAATTCGTTCTTCTATTAATATCGCTGAGTGCCAAACTGAAACGGAATTTAGCTTAGAGCGGGATCTTTGAAATTATGGGACCTATAATGAATGTTACTTTTGCTGCATACTTCATTCGACACTAGTGCCAAATGAAAGCGAGTTTGAATCTCACTGCGAGCTTCATATTTATGGCATTATGTTGAGTGGACCCACTAAAATATGCACCATGTGTCTAGCCAAAATACTGATTAATCGACAAACATCAACTGATTGGTCTCAGTTTTTTAGGGGAAGACTTTCAACTTCCAAAGTTTTCTTAAAAATAGACTCCAAAAAGGTTAACTTTTCATATTTATTGTAGAGTTTTATCTGATAAAATAATCTTTGTATTTGGGATTTATCCATTTTTTTCATAGATTCTGACGATCGTTATTTTGGATATATTTATAATAAAATCCTTTTGGTGTAATACAATTTCCTCAGTGAGCATAGCATAAAAGTGGAAGCCTTTGAACACTTAATAGGTTTAAGGCTCCGAAAATTTCATCGCTTGATTGCCGTAATGTACATGGCATAGTGGATAAAAGCGGTGGTCAAGTGGATGAAGTTGTCGTGAATTACATTCCCTGGTCAAGCAGTGAAGTTTATACTCTAGTTAAGATGCCAGTTCAACTAATACTAACTAACGCTACTCTTAGTAGCTCGTAGTTTGAATCGTTTCCATATCTCTCTTGTAGTCCATTGTGTTTTTACAGATATCCATTCACAAGAAATGCAAGTTATGAAAATTGCAGCTTGGGAGCATTTAGAGATTCATTGTTTAATTCATTTTAACAATGTGCACCTTCCATCAGTTGAGTTCTTACGAAGACAGGCAGTTTATTGGAACATTGCATAGGCGCAAATATGATGTTCACAGGTGCAGAATTTTCATTATTTGATTCATCGATTGGAAACACACCCACTGCTTTGTAACCGCAGAAGCACTTCATGTTTGAATGCTAGGAATTATGTATTCTCTTAGCAGGAACACGCATAGAAGGTTATTTTCAGCGGAGCAAGTTGAGAACGATTATTTCTTATACAACGACCTTATCTACTTATTGTGCCAGTTGAGTTGAAAGATTTAATAACTAAATATCAGCTGAGAAAATTATTAAATTACTATAACCAACTCAGAAACTAAATAGCATTACTACTATTATCAGTGGAAAGTATATTCCTCACTACCTATTCAATAAATGAAGGTATTTGTTAACGTTGGCTCAATCCTTCAAATATATGGGATAGGAGCGCTTTCATGGGAATAGGAGGCGTTCAGTTTGTATACTGATCTAAATTCAGTGTTACGAAGTTTCTTATCTCGTTGTTTATGTTTGAGCTTTATTTACAAAGCGAACGTGGCTTCTATACCCAGGTTAATTTTTAATAAGACTAGATTAAATCAATGTAATTGATGAACTGAGTCAGCATAACGTGACACACTCAAAAATATGGGAAATTTGAGTCTGCATTTAGTGAATTAGAGGCATGGATATGAATATGATTTTTACCGTAGATTTTTTATGATTAAAATAACAAAGGTCTTGATTTGCCTCTTTCGGATGAAAAAGTTTATCCCTCAAACAATAAATATATGAAGTCATAGAAATAAGGTCCTCTTTGCCCAATCATTATAAATCTATTCATCTTTCTGATTAACTCGGTGGCTAAGATAGAGGCATTTATCCATCGGTGTTTATGGTCGGTTTCGAACCCAAGTCAGGCAAACGTTCATCGATTGAAAGATAAATGACTCACTATCTCCCTGTGACCCTGTTCACTATATTGCTAGACTAAACTAAGTTTACTCGATATCATGTTAGGAACATGTTAGGACTATAATTGATTTTCGGCAACAAAAGAAAACTGAGCAAGAAGGCATAAGAACCAACAGCAATAATAATGATATTGACGACGCAGCGATGTATCGCAAGGTGACTGTAGACGAAATTGAAAAAATACCAAAACGTACGATTATTAAAGCTCTGGCATTTTACTTTCAAGGAGACCGGCTGAAGTAGAACAGAATCCACCCAAACCAGTTCAAGGATATTGAGATAGGTACACTTGAAGGGTGCTACTAATAGCAACAATGGTATAAATTATTAAAGCGCTGGTAAATGGCCTTAGACAATATGTCATTACCTCGTTTTCATATGTCCACAAATGCTGATTGCTTTTCAATATGAAAAAAATTGATTGAGATTACTGATTAACAAGATCTAGTGATTGATTTGAGTTTTGGGTCTGAAAATATGTGATTAAACGTTTTGGAATCATCAATATCCTATCAAAACGAATCAAGATATAATTGAATTTTAAACACAAACGCGATTCAGATTAAAATATTTTAAGTTGCAGTTCTTGTTTTCAGATGATCTCAGCAATGCTTACCATTTTTTGCTTATATTTGTGATAGATTTAAGGGATCCGGCAAACTTTCACTAATTTTCAAACCTGAAACTGAGAGGAAGTAGTACAAAACTAAAGTTCTCTTGATTTCAAGGTGGGAAATAATCATAAAAGAAAATATTTGGACAATGATGTGCTGATAGACACCGCAAAACAGTTGGGTGTGAACTCTTATGTGGCTAGTTTTAGACTTTTAAAAAGCTTAACAATCTTTAACCATGAAATCCGAGTTCGCTCTGCCCCAAATAAAATTGATAGCTGACGAACTTTGAAACGTGGATGATTTTAGGGCAAATCTTAATCTTTTTTTCCTCATTATAAGGAGCACACTGAAAATAACAAGTTTAGCGGTTGTTTACCAGATGTGAGACCGTACAGCTAGCTTCATTTTTCAGCTTTATCACTTTGACTGTACGAATATAAAGCAAGGAAAATAAAACTGTTATTGATTCTTACCTCGTGGCACGTATGTTTCTGTTTTTTATTTTTTTTATTTTTACGGCTCATGCCCAACCCTCCAGACACGGGATCCCTTTAATGCTCCTTTTCCTGGAAGAGAAATGGGCGGTTTCCAGCTCCGTACGAATGCGTGTGTTTTTAGATACATGCTTAGTAACTGGACTTACATAATTCGGGTTTGTATTAAACTCATTGACTATCAATTCTTTAAACGTTTGAAAACCAGCATTATTTATCAGATTTCAATGTAGAACTTGAAGGGTATATAGGGGTTTATTTTACATGCAATCATCAACGCGATACGAAATAAATCACTGCATCTTGATTGATGGATTTTCATTGGACAAAAAACGGTCACGTGGCGGTTTCTTTTACTTGGCAACAGTGGCTGCCAACATCAACACGTGCGAGTTTTGAAAAGTGTGGAAAGTCTTAGACAGACCTTGCTTTAGGTAAAGAGAGAAATACACATACGCATGCACACACTAACGAGCGCCAACAAACTAAATATACAGAGAGAGACAGTGGGGAGAGGAAGAGAGAAACAGAGTGAAAAAAAGGGAGAGGATGCTTTGGCATCATTTCCACTTCACTTTCCCACAATATTCACATTGAGAACTTACATTTGAGAAGCAAACCCGAGGAAATGGCTGATGTGTGGATGATAAAGATTTTTCTCTTTCTATATATAATTTAGCTAGGACCAATGTATCTCACGCATTTTGTCTCTTCTCTCATCAGACCACGAGAGAGAGAGAGAGAGAGAGAGAGAGAGAGAGAGAGAGAGAGACGGACGGACGGACAGACAGACAGACAGATAGGGAGAAAAAGAGAGGGCGGATGTTAATGTATATTTACATCAGTAAAACTTGGGATGATTTCACTGACAATGTAAACGGAGATATGAATGTACTTACATAAACGCAGTCCCAAACTGGCAAGTAGATCTTTTCAAGTTTTAATGATTCAAATTTTTGCAATCGTTTTCTTTTTCTTTTTATCAGTGTGCATCCCAACCATCAATAACAACTGAAAGTTTTGTTTTTTCACTTTTTATGCAAATGCTGTACGATGATCAATCAGTTTGACAGCAATTCCTATAAATCAAAGATTCTTATCCAAGGTTTTGATTGTCAGTAGACTGTGAAACCACCAAAAAGTTGATTCTCAAAACATCCTGGCCCGTCTCTCTCAATGTATTGATATTACACAGTCGATCTCAAAGTTGGTGATCATTACATTTGTGTACTTCTAAAATAGCCATGACTACGTAGTATAAATATTCAATGCCGTTTGTAAATATCTATGTATCTTTCCATCTTAATTTGTTCTCTCTCATTCTATCAATTACTCTTCAAATCCAATTCTGTCTAATGTTGCTACCTTAATATTAGTGTGATTTTTCAGTTCTAATTTGACTTTCTGGTTTGTTAATTCATGTAAAATTCCATGTTACAAGTGTAAAATATATACGCAGTTGTTCACCATATAAGCTTAACTTGTCCGATAGAAGACAAAATTTGCAGAGAACCAAATGAGAATGATGTATTATGACACAGCCCTTCTAACTAATTCAATTTTTACGTGTTTTTACCGTGGGTCACGGAAGCCACTGATTTGTGTTATTTCAATCAAGTTTTTTCATATATATACATATATATCTTGACTCACTAAGTTCTTGCTGCATGTAATCAAATTTTATTTGTATTTGTAATTTTATTCTCTAATATGGAGTTCTTCAGCTGTTTTAGCATAGCTCTGTTTCGGGAGTATTGTTAAACAGGACAAGTTTCGTGCTATGGCACTCCCGTCATATTCATCGATGTATCCATGAATATAACTGCTCCATGATAACAATTTATTATGGAGCAAAAAAACCTTTTGTCAATAATCTATTAGCATGGATTTAAGTTAAAGTAACAGCTATTTTACATGTATGTTATAGAGCTGAAGCCAGGTTGAATTTGAAATAACATTCTCACTTATCTCAATACACACACACACACACACACACACACACACACATATATATATATATATATATATATATATATATATATATATATATATATATATATATATATTATAATGATAATTGTGTCATCCACGGATAGCTGTTTTGTTGTATTACAACTCTTCAGTTTGGCTATAAACTATCCAACATCCCTTCCAGTACCACGAGATAGGATCGAATCCTCCACTTCAGACCCAGAGGCAGACATTTTACTTACGCATAATTCCCCATCCACCAAAGTGCTCCATTCCAGAATTGGAAGATTCAATCAAATTACGAATGATTCAGTTATTATAAAAAAATTGCAGACATACTCTATCTATTTAACTTTTTAGTCATTTTTTGTTTGCGTACCAACCTTCTATTAAACAGGATCGAAATTTTGTAAAAATGCTTCTAAATTTTGATCTTGTTAATATAAAGTTTCTATGGAAACAAGGAAAACCAGCTAAAACGTTTGTTAACAGTGTTATCTTTAAGTGAAGGGTTGCTGCCTCGTGATTCTCTTTTCTTTTTAGATGTATTTGAGTGTCAGAAAAATCATTGCGACTGAAATGTAGGGTTGAGAGTTCAGATGAGAATCTTTCGTCGACAAAATGACTCAAGTGCATCATGACCAACACAAAACATATATTTATATCATAACGTCTTAGAATCTGAGTTCTCAAAAATACAATAATAGACTCTCGTTGGGAAAGCATTGGATAAATCAAACAAATCAAAATGACAACCGAAAATGATGGATAGGTCCATCGGTGATGCTAACTTTAGCTCACTGCAGCGCAGGGGAGTAATTATCATGTGATTTTATTTAGCAAAATGTTGATTATTTGCGCTAAACTATGGAGCAGATCGAAAGGAAAAGGGTTGGTGTAGCTATGGATTTCGGGAGCTGGGTTGGTCCCCGCCAACATTTAGTGAGATTTTTCAGTAAAAATGCAATGAGTGGACTACTTTTTATAAAGCCCCCCCCCCGAAGACAAGAATTGGCATAAGAATAATGCGATATGTCCCATTAGTGTAACAAGAAAATATGAAGTGCTGTGATGTGGCCAAAACCTTTTATCTAATTATGCGGAACGGGCAAAAGCCAACTGGAGGGGAAGAAAGAAAAAGGAAATAAAGTTATAAGTCACAGAAACACGTCAGATTGCAATCGATATTATAACAAAGGGGCTTATAGAATTCATGCTTTTTTCCACGACTATTTATTGTTTAACTATTTGAACTTGTCCACTGATTTATCCACATAACTACCTGTATCCGACGGATAATTTCTATTAAGAGAAATAAATCATTTAAAATTTTTTTTTTTTACGAAACCGAAAAAAGTCCAATGTTCCTGACGTTATTTGATTTATCGGCCTCAAGATCAATAAAAGTATAATGGATTGATATTTAGACTCCTATGATTTTCATAGAAGCTGAATGTTGGGTGTCTTGTTTTGAAATTGTTGTTTCCAGTGATATTTCATTGTACGTAATCATGGCTCTGATCAGACCACTGACGAATTCTCAAAACCACTTTGATGAAACCGCTGACGAATACACAATGCCACACTGACCAGACTACTGACGAATATGCAAAACCGCTATGATAAGACCACTAATGAATATGCAAAGTCACTTTGACCAGACCACTGTCGAATTACTTTCCTCACTCTCTCTTTCTCTCACTAAGTACATATGCATGACTAGCTGAAGTACCTGTCTACTCTGGGTCATCGCCACAAAAAATTTTGTACTTCATTTCTCAATTATTATCCCTATATTTGAGAGATATCATATCAATGTTATCATTCGGTCAATAATAGCGTTCCTACTTTCACAAACAAATGCAGATCATAGTCCCCACGTAGTCGCATGCATAAACGAATTCATACCTCGTCTTTTTTCACTTGTGAGAACTTGAAATTATCCAGAGAAGGCATACCTCTGCCAACGTCATGCACAATCTAAAAACTAAGTCAAAATCAGTTCACATATGGCTACTATGAAGGAGGTGACTGTATAAGTTTCGATTTCATATTTCAGACTAGTGTCTTAATTTATGGAAAATAAGTCTCATACAAAAAATTCCTGTATCCGCCCAAAAGTTTAATCAATTCTTCCTTAACCCATGGCCCAGTCTACCAAATACATGGTTGAAATTCGTTGAGATATTTCGGAGATATTCAGAAGACAAGCAGACAAATATGAGCGGACACATACAGATACAAGCCTGTCTGCAATAGGGTCAAACTCCACTCCCACAGAAGATGATTGCTGCCACTTTTGTATTTTATAAAAAGAATACATATTTTTTGGTATAAATGTATTTATTTATTCGAATGGAAATAAATCCTTGTAAGATCGTTTTTGCAGATATGCAAGACTTGTCAATTTAACTCAATCAATAAGACACCACTTAACCAATAAGTTAATCGGGATTTCAGATCACTGTAGGTAATTGTTATTTCATAAATGTATTTCTTCATCAGAAGGAAATAAGCCCTTGCATATATCTAACATAAATTTTGGTAGATATGTAAGACATACTCAATTTAGCTCAGTCGGTGAGAGACATGACTACCAATCAGTTGGTCGATATTTCTGATTACCGTAGAGGAATGTTAATTTTTACCCCCTTGAACTTGGTGAAGATTGTTCTTGCCGTTCTTGTCACGGCATGTAAACAAAGTTTGCCAGAATGGTAAAAAATAAAACAATATCTCACAATCGAAAAAATTCTTTCATCCGCCTTGTAATTTAATCGATGCTTCCTTAGTTTATGGCCCAGCCTCCTACAAAATGTCATTGGAATTCATTTGGAGATATTTTGACATATACATCTTCCAACTTCGTTGGTTAGAGGTAAATAAATGATACTAACTGAGATTCCAGACAAAGAGCATCGTATTAATAGCATATATGCATGGGTAAAAACTACAGACCATTGGTACTCTTTTTTGGTGATAAAACAGGACTACTTAATGTAGTGACA
The DNA here is from genome assembly GCA_963457665.1 of Thysanoteuthis rhombus. Classification (NCBI taxonomy): domain Eukaryota; kingdom Metazoa; phylum Mollusca; class Cephalopoda; order Oegopsida; family Thysanoteuthidae; genus Thysanoteuthis; species Thysanoteuthis major. The sequence continues at coordinate 6,370,642 of OY735240.1, read as the reverse complement.
ACACGAGACTGGTAAACAACATTTGCGTTGTAGTTGTCTATGAACTGTTATTCAGAAACCAGTTAGTGTGCTACATGTAAAACATAGCTGTAACTTCTGTTTCGATTACTTGGAGTATGGACAATTGTTTGCAGATTAGTTTTATCTACTGCTAAGGATGAAAGAATTAATCAAATGGAGGAAGCGGGAGACATCAATTCACCACGTGACATGTAAGTAATATGTATATATATATATATATATATATATATATATATATATATATATATATATATATATATATATATATATATATATATATATATATATGTGTGTGTGTGTGTGTGTGTGTGTGTGTGTTTGTGTGTTTGTGTGTGTGTGTACTAAACAACGCGATAGCTTGTCACCTGACAGACAGAAGCCCTGTAAATACAGGAGAACAGAAAAATAATTTTTGGTTTAACGATGAAAATAACATAGTGTAAAGACATTAATTCAGAGAAAAAACGGTGAGAAAATACTAAAATACTGACAAGAACAAGAGAGAGAGAGAGAGAGAGAGAGAGAGAGAGAGAGAGAGGGGGGGGGGGGCAGAAAAACACCAAAATATAACTGCTACTATCTGTGTTACAGGTTTACAGAAATGTGCATACCAGCTTAATTTCATCTATTATTTTATCAACCTGAATACAGCATGATCTGTTTTATTCTTTCTCACTTTTTACTCTTTTGCTCAATTTTTTTCTAAAAGCCCGTAAATACACACTTGCATGTATACTAAATAGTTATCTAAACGCCAGACTAAAACATGTGTTAATTAAACACATCAATAGTCTGCTCACAGCGGAGTTGTATGTGTTTATACGTCAACATTAAGTTGCGCTAAGTGGGAAAATCTTTTTAAAAAATCACATTAGATAAACAGTAAACAAAGCGGTGCAGTACTAAAAAAGAAGTGAGGGAACACTGGGTTGTCTGCTGTGGCAAGGGTAGTGATCTAGTGAGTGAAACAAGCCTGTACAGCTGGGTTTTCAACGCATTGTTCAAGTTAGTGTATTTCTTCGGAGGTTAGGTGTCTTGATATAATATACATGTAGCATCAGTGCACTGTTTAGGATCCCATAAGGGTCAAAACAGAGTGAATATTTTTGCAGGACTTCTGTAGATGACTAAAAATCAAATTTCACCTATAAAGGGACCACTTTGAAAGGGAAAGCCGTTCTGACGCGTTCCCTCAGTACTATACCAATGGATGAACACTATCTTGATACTACTCTTATACAACTAAAACACACGCTCACACAAACTCACACTGGAAAAAAGTCTCCTTCATTCCTGACCCCTTAAAATGTGGGTTTTATAATTAGTTTTCAAATAGATCCCCCTCTATAAACCTTTTAAAATATTTTTCTCAAAACTCCTTTTTAACCCCCCTCACAGGTAAATTTACTTGGTATACCAAATCTAGTTGGGTTGCACCCATGTTTAAATACTTTTTTCATTATGTGACGGACAAACACACAAACACACAGGCAGCTCTCACTTATACATTTAATATATATATATATATATATATATATATATATATATATATATATATATATATATATATTATTTATACTTGTGCGTTTGTATGTACGTGTGTGCATGTATTAAGTGGGTATATATAGATGTATATGAATATATCTCATATATGTCTTTTTCTGTTTATCAATAGGTGATAGTAAGTTTTTTTTTTATCAATCATCAATATCTTAATCAGAAAATACACACATACGTACATATACCTGGATATATATACACACACGTATACACATTTACATAACATAAGTGAAAAGATGCCAAAATTTTACTCACATTTTATGAAAAAATACCCTTTGACAATAACTCACTTTTACTGTTGATGATTTGACAATGTGGAAATGAAAGATTTGAGAAAAAGTGTGTTACATCCGAAAAAATCTATTATCAAAAGGCTAAGGCTTGGTTAATGTCAATTCCATCGGCGTCTTCAGATAAACATAATAATCACACGAACACACACTTACACTCTTTTAGAAGAAGTCAATCTAATCACCCGCCTATGCAAATAAACACCTTTTTGAAAGAAAACACACACACACACACAAATCAGAGAAGAAAACACACATAGATAAACATACCGATTACAAACAAACACACTGGTCATACACATACGCTTACACACACATACACATACCCAGAGGAAAGAAGAAAACACGCATACAAACACGAATAGAAAGGTTATGATGGACTTTATAAATAAATATTTCATCATATAGAGATACACCGAACCAGAAAGCACTATACTTCATTATCTTTACAGCAATGCTTTTGAAAATAATTGTCCTATTTCTCCGCTATATCTATTCTCGTCTATATTCTCAATTGTTTGTACTTAGCCTTACGGGATGCAAGTCAGTTATGTATCCTTTATCTTTATAGTATCCCATCTCCATTCTACATGCATAGAGCAGAAGCTATTGGCACATTGCCTTTAGCACCAATGATATCAAAATGACCTTTATTGTTTATGCATATAGATGACAGAATGAATCTACTTGTGCTTCACACTCATCGTGCAGTTTGCATGCTGTATGTGCAGCTGAATTTTACTTTCATCAATATAAACATTTGCATATGCATATGTGGGTCATTTTTGCATTGGAAACATAGCTTTCGAGTATTCGTGCAGCGAGTTAACAGCGCATATCAGAAGTAAATAATTGGGCTGCGGGCGAGACTCAAACTCGCCTCTTTTCACTTAAGGAATCTTGCTTATCTACGGCAACAGCTCAACTGTTGGCAGGAAATCAAATCAAACCAATAAACTCAACACCTTATCCTCCTGATAGCTCGGCACCATATTCGTTGTTGTTTTTGTGTACACTGGTTGCATTATTAATAAATATATTATCCTGAGTATTTTTTTCTATCAGATGAAGCATTGTCAACGCTTGGGGCTTATTTTTGTTAAATTTCCGATCTGCCTCGTTTACTCACTGACGTAGACTAAATGTCTCTGAACAATGGGTGAATAATCTTCTGAGGGGCAAGAAAATTCGTAGATGACATCAGTATGGCTTAATATTGATTTTTGACGAAAGGGATAGGTAGAAATAAGATTTCACGCTTTTCATGTTTTAATAAATGATTACTAATTTGAAAATGACATCCAAAACTGTTACCAAAACTGTCAACATAGGTTTCTTCAGGTTAGCAGACTAGCTATTTATGTATCACGCGTACGGGCTGCATCAATATAGCCATAGGGCAGAAAATGTAAACATTTACTCATTATTATGTTTAGAAAAATACCCCACCAATGAGGTTTTTAGTGAGGACTCAATTTGCAATTTAATTTTATGCTAAATTGATCCCATTCTTTGTGTCCGGTAGCATTTATACTTTTTTAGTGATCACTGCCCTCTGAAATATAAATGGATGAAGACCGATTTGAGAGATGAGGACACATTCCCCATTCATGTTACCTTTTTCGACCATAGATCTGACATTGTGCTCCAGTTCGACAAGCTCTGTATTGCCATTGTAGAATTAAGTATATCATACGAGTCAAAGCTGGGATTGGCACATGAATAGAAAATGTTGCGCTACCAACAACATCGGGCTGAAATGTGTGGCAGGTGATGCTGCAGCTATTCTATTGGAATGGACTAGCCAGTTAATCATTATATAAGCACTCACTTGACATGAGAATGCCCTCGAAAGAGAGTCGCTAAGTGATGAAGCAAATAAAAGAAACATTGGATTCTACCTCCATTATTATTTGGATGACCAGAATTGAAAAGGGAAAGAATTATGGGAACATGACCTCTCATCCCCTCCATTTTGAACTACACTAAGCAGTCTGATGACTGTGTGGATATGTATAGTATAGCGTGGAAGAGACGCACCGTATAGTTATTTACAAAACCTTGTTCAGTCGAGCTTACAGTATCTTCTATCCGTAGGTGGTTACTCATCGAAATACAGAACGGGTTTATCGTTGTTTAAATCAGGCAGGAACTAGTGATCTTGGTATGACTGCACTACCGACAGTAAGAGTGGTATATCTGTATGTACCTCTTTCGTACTTACTATATTGAATAAACATAGGTGCCTGCGTGAATGCGTGTGGGTAGACGTGTGTGTGCATAATGAATAAGTCAGTGGACAGACGCACAGGGGGATAAGTCTATCATTTTCAACTTGGTCATTACTTCTGCTTTTTATTCGCAAAAAAGATCTTTTCTACAATAATCTTTGGGTGCTATTTTGCTTTTTTATCCTAGGGGAATTGACGAGGACACAAATTCATGAGAATTCAGTACAATTGATATTTGATAAATAGTAATAAAAAGGATTAATAAGATGCTAATAAACAAAGCATTAAGATTATCAGCTTAAATTTAACAACGATTAAATTTCTCCAACTGAATGTGAGTGTGAATCTTAGTTACTAAAAGACCTCTTCTTCAGTAGTTCTTGGGTGATGTTTCACTTTTATCAATTTAAGCACAGAAGGAATTGGAAAAGTTCGGTAAGAGCGAAATGAATTATATACCGCCTTAACTCACACATTTCTATCCTTATTTATACACCATGATCTGCAATAGTTTGCTTCCCTTTAATCATCATGTCTTTCAACGCCCGTTGTTCGACATAGACCCTCCCCACGATTCGCCACACGTCTCTGTCATGGGCGTTGCGGAGCCGATACTTTCAAAATTGTCTAGTTCATCTCTCCATCTATATTCTGCTGGCCTCGGTTCCGTGTGTGATCTCCGGGGATCCATGTTGTGAGTCATGATGTCCATCGATTGTTTGCCATTCTTGCAACCAGCCCATTGTTATTTGAATATTCTAATGGATTCTATGATGTTTCGGACTCCTGTTTTTTCCCTGTACGTTGCATAGTTTTCGGTTTATGGGTCAGTCTCTTGGTTAGGTTCATAGTCACTCACGGAGCTGAAACATAAATATTCTCCTGATCATGACCTCCGAAACTGAAAAAAATCTGTCTGATTTCGATCCTAAAAGTGGTAGATTTTGACTCCTAGAAGTAAACAAAAGACAGATTCCCTTAGAGTTTAACACCTAAAACTAAAAATGAATTACTACACGATTTTGACCCCATGTAGTGACATAAAATCTCTCTCTCCCATTTTGACACCCAAGAGTAGAAAAAATCCCTTGGATTTTAACCCCTAGAATTGGAAAAAAATCCTCCCAACTTTGACCCCAGAAAGTGCAAAAAATTTCCTGACCTCTAAAGTAAGAAAAAATCCGTTGTCCCCAAATTTGACAGAAATCAACTCTGGATTCGAACCTCCAGATTTGAGAACAACCAACCCCCCGATTTTGACCCTTGAAAGCAAAAAAAGATTTCCTTTTGAATTTTACCACTGAAAGTGGGAATAAAATCATACCCTCGAGTCTAAGCCTTAGAAGTGAAAAAAACACTTCCCCCAATTTTGTCCCCTAAAGAAGATTTCTAAAAGTTATCAAAAAATTTCCTTGGATTTCGACCTCTGAAAATTGGGAAAAAATCATTCCTGCGAATTTGACCCCTAAAAGTAACCCCCCTCAATTTTGACTTGAGAAAGTTTCAACATTCACCCTATTTGAAGAAAAATCCCGGCCTCAACCCTGAGAGTAATAAGAATTTCCCTTGGTTTTTAATCCCGAAAAATGAAGAAAAATTTATTTGCATCTTGACCCCTAAAAGTGGAAAAAATTAGCTCTCAATTTGGAATTCTAAAAGGAAAAACAAAATCTTCCCCCGATTTTAACCGCAAAGAGAGGAAAAAATGTCCCCAGCCCAATTTTGACCCCTAAAAGCGAAATAAGAATTCCCTTGGATTTTGACCCCTATAAGTGGATTTCCCATCGATATTGAACCTTAAAAGTGAAAGAAATCCTTTGCCTGTAAAATTAGCTCTCAATTTGGATCCCTAGATGATAATAAAAAAAGATATTCTCTTGGAATTTAACCCTTAGACTAAAAAAAAATTACCCTTCAATTTTTAACCTCTAAAAGTGAATAAACACATTTTCCCCTTGATTATGATCTGGATTTCGACCTCAAAAAGTGAGAAAAAATATACACCCCAATTTTGACCCCTAAAAGAGAAAAAATCCCCCCTCAAAAAATTTTTTAAGAATTTAAAAAAATTCCCTTTCCGAAGAGAAAAATCTCCCGATTTTGACCTGAAAAAAGAAGAAAAATAAAAAAAGATCCCCAAGTTTTTGACCCCTAAAAGTGAAAAATGAAAGTTCCTTATTTATTTCGATTCCTTAAAGTGAAAAATAAAAGTTTCCTCCATTTGATCAACATAACTTCTGATCCCCAAATTTCGTATTTTAGAAAATGTACCATACCCATCAAAACATACACTAATCAAAACCCTACTATTCAATGTACAACTAAAAAAATATATCATGATCTGTTAAAAAAATGTTTTGTTCCTTTCTGAATAAAGAATCCAGTGTACGTCACATTTCTATCTCAGGGCATTGTGTTGAGAAAAAAGAATGAAAAATATTCTCTTATTACGTCACATTTTTATCTCCGAGGATTTGAGTTGAGGAAAGAGAATAAAAAAGATTTTGTTATTACGTCATCAAGAAGTATTTTTAACATTGATGAATTATCATATAAATAAACCTTCCTGATTTGAAACCCTCTAAAAACATAATTTTGTTGGTTAGTTTGCAAAAACTAATTTGCTATAACCATTTCCCTGGTATCAAATTCGTACCCACAGAGAATTTTATGAGTTTTATGTAGTTTTTGTGGTAGATGTGTACGCCCAGACAGGCTATCATAATAAGATATATTCATGATTTTCCGTCAGAACATGGCACTATTTAAGTTAGTGCCAAGGTGAGTAAACATTAATCTTTACTAGAAAAACATCATCCTTTTTCACCATTTTACAACAATACTAATTATCTTGCAAAAGTGCACACTGAAGGTACTTTGAAGAAATGTACACTCCTTCTGATTATCATCACAATCAGAAGTTTTGAGACGAAGCCGATATAACGTCATGGGAGGCCTTTGAGGTGCACAAATGCATTTAGATATTTAAGAAACCTTGGAGATGTCATTAGATGCAAGAAGAATGGAATGATAGATATTTGGTTCCTTTTTGCTTGAAGTAATTTTCACGTGCTACAGTATTCTGAAAAGACTCTGTCGAAGATAGTCATGCGTGGTGCCAGTTTACACAAATAGCCTCCTTTCAATACGAACTGAGTATTTTATTCTAAGACGAGTGGATAAAAATAAAGGAAAGATTAGTTTACAGAATCACACACACACACACACACACACACACATGCAAGCACGCACGTACGCACGGACGCACAGACGCACGGACGCACACACAAATACACATGCTAAAGTATTGCTCCAAAATATCTATTCTAATAATTTAATTATAATGGGAAATTCAAAGTGTTATCCCTTCAAGACAGTGACAGATGTGAGTGTCCCTTTATAGTGATGAATATCCCCTGCGTCTCTCTTACTCATGTTTCATACATACACAATTACAAACAAATACAATAACACTCGCTTGCATATTCAGACGAAAAACGCACACGTAGAAAGCTTTTAACTTCTTCCTCTACAGATGAAGACGATGGATTACAGATTACAAATGCAATCTCTCCGTAGGATAAGGATGTGGGTAACCAGGGTATTCTCTGCTGCTAGGTCAATTTATTTTTAGTATTCTCTTTGGATTTGTACCGGAGTTAATCTTTGAAATAGGTTACTCACAATATACACAACCAAAAGATGAAAACGTATAATCGTTCTCCGCTTATACCCTCTTTGAAGGCTAGGTACACACCAGCATTTATTAGTGAGACCTGCTTCCGGCTTGCTAACCCTGTCAAAGCTTTTTTCTGCGAACCAAACCTGTTATTCCTCCTGTTCGCCCATCTAGGAAATTATCAGACTCGACTGCAACATATTCATATTTTCGGCAACACAGTTTCAATGCTTTAGAGTTTGGTCACGAATAATACCTGATAATATCTGTTTTGATAGTGTAATGTTCCACTATAATTAACAAAATCCAGTTATGTTTAGTTTGGAAGAGAATTAACTCATAAAAAAAGTATTAGGGTTGTACTCATTTACAGGTGATAATGAATTCATGTCGTTAAATAATGTTTGCTTGACAAATAGAACACTGATCTTGCTTTCCTGGAGAAAAACTCTTAAATACCCGTTCCATTGCTAACGTTATACCTAGGGATACAAACAAGGAGAATGGAATGGTTGGTATTTGTTTTTTTTAGCCTTGCAGTATCTGGAGTTGCCTGACGCGGCCATCCACGACACTAATCCAAACCTTCCACTCAGGCATTCGAAAGGGAGTCCAATTTCTCATTTTACTTCCTCACTTTTCTTCTTTTCTTGACGCCTGAGTTCAGCCGTTCTCATTCAGCGAATGTCTTTGCGTATCCCTATCCCGCTTTTCTCGCGCTTTCTTAGCTCTCTTCACAGTTTTTGTCTTGTGATTCCACTCTCAAAACCTTTCCACTACCTTTCAACGTAAAATATCTGTTTTGTGTCGGACGGAAGTTTGACAAGCGGGTAAACAGGTGGAATGATACGTTGTTTATTAACACTTTTATATATATATATATATATATATATATATATATATATATATATATATATATATATATATATATATATATGTGTGTGTGTGTGTGTGTATATGTATTAAGAAATGGATATATATGATCCGACTGAATGACCATAAATTACGTCCAATTATATATAAACTTTTTTGAAATTATCCCCTGTCTTTACACAGTTAATGCATCACTTAGCATGAACGATGTAGAAAATGGGGCTGCAGCATGAATCGAACCTGCGACTGATAAGGCAGTTGCTTCAACTTACTGATGTTCTTACCATTGAGCTAAACAGCCACCGGTATGCAAAGACCCAAAATAACTGTTTTCATCGCTAATTCCCATCACATCTATTCTCGGCCTATTGATTTCTTTTCACGGCGACAGTTATGCATTAAGAAATGGATATATATGATCCGATAGAATGATTCTAAATTTCGTTACATCATATAGATACTTATTTGATTATTCTATTTATGTCGTCTATGTTGAGTGATGCATTAACCATGCAATAACGGGAGATCATTTCAAATAAGTTTCTATATAATATAAAGCAATTTAAAATTATGTATATATATATATATATATATATATATATATATATATATATATATATATATATACACGTGTGTGTGTTAGAAAAGTGGATATAGATCCGACAATCTCCTAACCACATACATACATACACGCTTCAAGTTACTTTTATATGCATACACATTCATATAGATTAATATACATATGCATATATTTCCATATATATATAGCCTATATACACACTTTTACGTTTACATAAATGAACATTAATTACACTCACACACATACATGCACACATATACATGCGTAACCTATATGCGCTGACCTTTGAATCTCCATCCACGTAGATAAATATCACATTCTATATTTAACTGATCTGGGTTCCCAGCTTGCACTCGTAGTTTTTGGTATTGGCCTTGATTATTCCCCTAACGCATTCACAAGACTGTCTACCAAATCTTTTATTCTCATTCTCTTAATTGGATTATTCTATGCATTTCTTATTTCTAGGCTCAGTAAAATGTCCAGACTGATCACTGTGACTCAGTGCTCGCCCCGATTCGGTAAGCCGTTGTTCAATCCAACGCCGATTTATACTTTAAATCGGCACTCTATACTAAGCACTCGGTAAAAAGACTAAGATTGAGAAAATTCTCTGCGAGACTAAATCACATTGGATACACCGTTTCTTTGGCTACATTGAGCTCTGTCTGCACTTATATGGGTGAACATTGGGGAGATACCAAGTGCTGTAAGCAAAAAGAAGCTTCGACAGGACTGTCAAGCCCATGTGTTTCTAACCCCATGGCACCATTGATTATGATATAAACGGAGAACGATGATGTATACATACATACATACACACGAAGTGACCAACCGGATAGGGTTTCAAAAAATAAAGAACAGAAGAGTTTTGAATCATGTTTGCTGATTGCTTTATTTACTCTCCATTTTTTGCAATCGGGGATGTATCCTTGTAGTTCTGCTATTCATTTTAGAGGGAGTTAAAATATTCCATATCTGTAACTAAAACTAGGATATCAAAGACATTTTTGTACACCTTGCTGGTCAATAAACAGTAACGTCTAACAGATAATAAATAGAAACTGTCATTAAACTTGAATTACACAATTGCAGCTAATACTATTGAGTAGAATTAACAAATTGATGGAAATGGTATCATTCACAGTCAACGAGTTGAATTATTTCTGGGCAATAACTAATACCCAGTTGAATGCTATTAGTAAAGGTAGCCAGGTAGTAAGGGTTCAAGTTGAGGGAGGGCTGTCAAAAGACGCTTCTAAGGCACTTGTTTGCTGAAAATGTTTTCTGATTATATACTTGATTATTTCAATCGTATTTTTCGTATAGCTGCCTTGTTTTTATTTTCATTTTCCTCTATATAGCTGTCTAGTCTACTTTTATCAGCAGTTGATTGTTGTCCTTATTGATTACTGAGAAGTCTAGTTCTATCTCTTAGCTTAATTATTTCTTTGGCAAACTAGACTATTTTTCGATGTCTTTTCGAAATATTCAACAAGGGGTTGTTTTGATGTGGCCAAGCTTCGTAGTGAGAGTAAATATCTGAGAATGGCCTTGTCGCTTTTTCTAAGTATAATTATCTGTTCTCTTACTCTCAGTCAATGTGTCTTAACTCCCTCAGGTTTTGTGTCTTTCTTATCGACTTATTAAAGCCTTTCCCTTTGCACCCACTCCCTGTTCTCTGTTGCGAGAAAAACAAAAGATGCACCCAGACATGATCAATTCCACATGTGCGTCCAGTCGTTTGTAAAGAGCTGCTTACTTTTACATTGGGAAGAACTAGGTCAGTTATTTTGCGAATATTACATGGAATTAGTGGCAGATACTAAGTTGTATTAGGTAGCCTTGTAGTCAGCCCTTGGTTTGTTAAAATGTTACTCTCAAAATTACCAATAGAACAAGCAAAAATACCGGCTATACTTCGAAGTTCTAACATATTTTAGCAGTCGACATAAGAAACAGATTTTGTCACTTAAGAGATGTCTAAAATTCCAACAAGAAAGCACTCAATGCAAACGTCAGCCAATGTCAATGTTGCCAAAAACTGACAGAAAATCTGTTCATAAATAGTTACGAAGTAAGGGGGAAAATAAATTCAGAAAGAAATCTTGGATCTATCCCTCAAATTTCATCAATTCCCTCTTAGCTCATGCCTTACTCGTTCAGTCATTGGAATCTCTTAGGAACTTTTGGAGATATTGTAAGGATGAATGTGATGTGAATATATAAATTCATGAAAACAATTCCTGGATCCGCCCTAAAATTCAACTAATTCTCTTTCACCCTCTCACCAATCAAACCAGAAAAAAAATAATTGAAATTCATTGAGAACTTTTAGGAGTATTTTGTGGAAATATAGATACGATGTATGGCAGATAACTGTAAAAATATTTCTGGATAGCCCGTTCACAATTTTTCATTGAATTCCATTGAGAACCTTTGACGATATTGTGGGATGCAGACATATAGTAACAATTCAGGGGGGGGGGGGCATTTGTGCATGGATTCCCCACCCCACTAAAATGTAATCATTTCCTCCGTAGCTGATTTCCCACTCTTTCATGGATTTCATTGGAAACTTTCGTAGATATTGTATGAATAAAAATGAGTGAATACATATACCTCTCCCAACTTCCTTTGCCAACAAAGTTTGTGGAAGAAAAAATCATGCAAAATTAACTTTAGTAAATGGTGTGATAGCATTTCATCTGATTTACGCAAAAAATATGGTCAGGGCAGTTTTTCACCTTACTCGATCAATCATTATGAGTTTGTACTCTTGGACGGCATTCGAGTCCAACGAGAGGCCAGTTTTCAATATTGGAATTCGTAATCTTACATTCATTTTGCGGTTACCGTAGATTAATAAGATTAGTCAGAAAAATAATGACATGAAATAGCCTTACGATGATTGGTCAAAAAATCAATGGACTACCATGAAACCTTTAACCTTTACGAACACACACGAGAATATTTGTGGGAGGGTCAATGTTTGTTGCCGTTGGTTATCAAGGCCTATGCAGCAGTTGCAGGAAGGAGCTCTCGCTTTGCAGTGTTGCATTTCCTTCTTCTTTTGCTCTGAAGTTTGTCTTGACACGAGAGGTTGCTTGGTAGACCTTGTGTTGCTATATATTCCTCTTGTGTCCTCTGGTGGGTTTCATACCGCATGAGATCAGGGTCCTGTCCCTTTTCCTGTCAGTACGGCGCATTAAAAGGATGCTGCAGAGGTACGCCCAAGAAAAATTCTTATAATGAAAACCACAGTTGTGACAACACTAAACGTTTTCTATTATTTTCATGGACATTTACAAATTTAATTTTTGAAATTCGTTTTTTTCTTAATTCTAAAACCAGTGCACAAAACTGTAAATCAACCCCAACACCCTTGTAAGGTCATTCTCAAAAAGTAATTTGCTTCAAACAAATATTTGTAAATATTCATTTTGATCTATACTATTTTTTTAACATCTCGAAAAAATACTGAAAATGAACAAACCGGTTTGGTTAGTTTCAAGAGGCAAACCATAGCGTGACCAACGTCTTTTGGCAAGATGTTGTGTTGAGAGTGATCAATTAAAAAGTTGTAAGAATCGATGAATAAGTTACCCCTCTCACCTGTTGTTTCGCCTGTGATTACTACAACTGTCCGAATTTATAAAAACAAACAAACATGAATGCTGCAGGACACAAACTAAGGGATCACTTTAGCATATACTTACATCGTAAATTGACCTGCACGCTAACCATCTATTGCATGGATTTTAAAAAATAACAAAAAATTGTTTTTTTTTCAGACATAATCAGGAGTAAATATTTATATTCCAAGTCATCCAGTACGGCCTGTATACGTGATACCAAAATAGCCAGCCAGACCCAACTAAAAACTCAAGAAATCTATCTTGATAGTTCTGGTCGAAAAAGCTGATAAAAATTGTAAATCGACGCCAAAAAAATCCCAACAAATTTAGGAGACTAAATTTCAAAAACAAAAAAACAAAATTTTCATTTTCATTAATTCATGTTTTTTGTGAAATTTAGGTTATTTTTCACGATCTTGGAAAGACATATACCTTCTCTTACAGTCCTTCTCTAAACTAACTACCCTTGTTCTACTCTACCCTCTAAAAACGATACAAATTTGCTATTTTTCAGTTACAGTAAAGCTGCAGATTAAAGAACCAGGGCACGAACAATGTGTCCAATTTTGCATGATTTTAAGGCGACCTCCCCCCAAAAGACATTGTTGGGGGAAGTAATTTTGAATAATTTTGTAAAAAAAAGCTGAAAATCGTATCAATGTGTGTTGTGCCCCCGACCCCCATCCAAATCTCAACCATTTCTTCTTTTTATATGTAGTAAATCATGTTTAGGTGATGATTAGGTTTTTGTACTTCGAAAATCTTTCATTGTGCCGTGAAGAGTGAAAGTAGTTACAGCGTTTCGGCCGAATCATTCTACGTCAGAGTTATAAAATATGATTGGGTAGGAGCATGTCATTCGCTACCTCATAAAATACAGGTTCAAAGACGATCCTAACAGTCCTGGCTTCAAGGCAGTTATATCAAATGCACCGGAAAATATTTTGTTATCTAGCTGAGCGACGCTTGGGGTATGCAGTTGAATTGCATGAATAGATTTGCATGGTAACCCCTTTTTATGGCAAAATTTAGACTATATTATTTGTAAAATATTCTTTAGACACACAAAAACCATTGGCATTGACCTTAGTCAAGTGAGTGCTCTCCAAATGCAGCATTATTCTGTCAATATTTTCGTATTTGTTTATGCATACATTCAAGAAATTATGAGAAAACGCCATACATACATATTAAACGCCCATTAATTCACTTTCCTAAATATATTCCATTATAAATAGAATAATTATGTTATTAAAAGACCGAAATATAGTCCGACAGAAATAGTTATAAATCTGTTATATTACTCTGAAAATGCAATTAATCAATCAAAGAAATTGTCCGTAATTGTTTATTCTATTTACACTGTCAACGTCAAATGATTCTTTCACTATAATAACGGGAGATCATTTCAAAAGCAGTTTCAAAGTGATATAACGCATTTATAACAGAATAGTGTGAAGAATATCGCTGAATTTTAGAGTTATGCATGAGTATATATGTCTCTGTGTATGTAAGTATGTATGTGTGTGTGCATGTATGAGTGATGTGTCTGTGCATGTTTGCAAGCGTCCAGCTATTGGTTGCACGAGAAGAGAGGAGACATAAGATGCACTCTCGATGTCACCAGAGAAGTTTTCTCTCTCCTTAATACGCATTAACCTGTTAATCGAGAAATACGCAGATAAGATGCTGGAATGTTTTTGGGGTCATTTTCGGATACCCATCCATCCATACAGTAAATGCACAGCAGAAAGGGAAAAATTCAAACTAGGCAGCGCTGAAGAATGTTTGCATATCATATAAAGCAGGATAGATCATAAAGACTGCCAATAAATAAACATATCAGATAATCGCTTATGGTCATTTAAATAATAAGAAAATCATTATTTATGCGATCGCTGTTTACCAAGAAAAATCAGCATTATCACATATATTTTCTCACCTCATAAACAAAATCAATGCACCAGCAATGTATTTGACAAACCCACTAACTGAAACTTCTTTCTTTTGTGAATACGAAGACAATATTTCCTTTTCGGAAAGAATCACGCTCTGATTGGTTGACACTTTGGGTGAATGTCATCTCGGGAAAAATCAGAGAGAGAATGTTTCTGTGTGTGTGTATGTGTGTGTGTGTGTGTGTGTGTGTGTGTGTGTGTGAGAGAGAGAGAGAGAGAGAGAGAGAGAGAGAGAAAGAGAAAGAGAGAGGGGATCTAAAAAAATAGTATGACACCTCCCCGAGGTTTCTGCCAGAATTTGTCTTATTCTCATTGACCAGCCCTGTGCAGTCCCGCCCATTATATATTCAGTGTGAGTTGAAATATAGGTGCTAATTTTGGTCTCTGTAAGATCTATGCCAAATAGCACTCTCTGCCCATGCGCATTCTGCAGTCTTCATGTTTATATCTGCTACTTGCAAAGTGAGACACCAATCAAATGATCCTATTTTCTACTTTGGTCAAAAGTAGGGAACATGTCAGTCATCATCTTTTCTAAATAGTAATATCTGATCTGCAAAGCAACCCGTCACGTTTTTACTCGATTGCCGTTGGATGGTCTGTTGGTTTCCAAGGTATCTCTGAGACAAAACAATCAGTTGACTTTCTTGAAGAGTCATAGGATTTCTGGCCGATTCCCGACGGGACTACCAGCAGACAGCTAATTTGGTAAAAAGATTCTTTCTCAACTTTGAAGTGTGAAATTTATATAAAAGTTATATTTACTGTTACTATGAAATGTTGCATCTCTAATTGTACTTGGTGTTTAAACAAATCCGTTATGGAGAAATTTTGAATAATCTGTTAAATTCATAGCTTTGAGATGTATAAAAGAAGTGTATTTTTTCTTTTCTACATGGATTGCTATCAGTTTGTTTCATAACAAACACAATGACTGGAATGGTAGTCCAAACAATTCAAACAAAAATTGAATAAGTAAATCGTTTTTTCCTCTTCAGCGACTCAACACAGTCTTAATCCATTCCTTTCCATATTCCTTTGATTCTTATCATATCTTTTTTTTTCAAATTCTGTTCATTTATATCTTTCCGACTGTCTGTCAGTCATTTTATTCTCTATCTCAATCTGCATTTATATCTATATTTCACTTCATTTTCCCCATTCATAATTACTTGGTTTTCTCACTTCGTCTCTCTCAGATTCGTTTATATGTATTTTCGCCGTCTCTCGACATCTGTTTTTTTATGCAATTACAATAGATTGTTGGATTTAGCTGAAATTTAGTACTGGAAACTTTTGGACTAAAGTGCAACTTTTGTATACATCGAACTATAAGAGTGCCCTTATGCTGGCTACGGCCTCAACCGTTCATACCTAGAAAACTGGCTACACCATCCCATATGCAGAGACTCTAAAGAAAGTCTAAACCGGCGCTAAGTGCTCTAAAATATTCGAGTGTATAGAGATATTTAAAAAATATGCCCTTTAAAATTTATTACATGTGCTAAAAATTCAATTTATGCAAATCACTTGAATCTGCCTCTTTGATACGAATAACTGTTTCCAGTATATATGCACACGCATGTAAAAATCAGTCTTTATCAAATATTTTATGGACAAAATATTCTTGAATAGTTCGGCTCTTTTACTGAATTAAACGTTAAACAATACTTCATAGGTATTGAAAGTTTACTAAAAATACCTTAGACATGAAAAGTAAATGTTGAATCTTCTTTTTGTATTTGTTGGCTACAGATTTATTAGATTAGTTTTGATGCAACGTTGTTGGAACATCTGTGGCTAGTTTGCCACCAACAGAAGACTTTATTTTGCTAATTCAGTCGATGTCTTACTAATTTTTGTTTCAAATGCTTTAATGAAAGTATTCAGCAGTTCGTGTGAATAATCGTCCTGCTTTTATATCCTTTATTGGTGTCATGGGATTGGCGCACACCAAAAATTGTTAGTAACACCAATTTCCGGGTTATCAGGCCCGTCGAAGCTTAGTTCTGCTTACGGCACCTGGTATTCCCCAATAGTCGCCCATTCAGGTACTGACCGATGACATTTCGAGAACAGATGCATTCAGTGTGATTAGTCTCAGGGAGGTGTTCCTCAATCCTACTCTTTGTTCTTACTTAGCGGTGAGGCATTATGTACCATTTCTAAAGTATGACTTGGCAATGGATTAAAACACAGCCTACCAAACAGGAGGCGAGCCCCTTACTATAGAGGGTGGTGATCTATCTCTTTCTTAAACATCACAACAACAAAAATCATATAAATGCAAAGGAAGTCAGAAAAACTGTTCCATGCCTTTAAGTAGTATTTCAATGAAGCAAAAAATCACCAGTGCTTGATTTCCAAAAGGCCAGACCTCTTGGCCCCAGTATTCCCATAAATAGGACTGCCTGCACCAAGCTATTGAACGTTTCACCCCTAGCTGACCGAACGTATCAACTTGGGGATGCAGCACTTCACGCCTAGAATTTGTGAATATTACGACCAATCAGAAAACTAGAATAAGTATTTTTCTGTATGAAAAAATCTTATCTAAAGTCCGTCAAAAATTTTGAACTTCTCTCAATCCAAATTAACCTAATTTACTGGCTACGTAGGCGATGTCAACCGGCGCCTCGACAGACCAGTGGCAGTGGCTAACAAGATCCTAGGCAGTCACCCAGGGGTACAGTCGTGGCTCATACTAATACCTGTATATCTACCTAAAACATACCAGCACTTGCATAGTATGGCAGAGGCACCAACACAACACAAGTACAAACACACAGACATCAACAGCAAAGCAAGTCATCTCATCCAGGACAAGATAAGTACACACACATTCTATGTGACCTTCGTTTTTATACACACATATATTTTCAAAGACATTGATTTACTTACTTGATCTAACTCGATATCTTTCCAACAACCACCGGTTAGACTATTTACTGAATGAGGCTTAATTGATTGAATTACACCTTTTAAAGATATATTCTTCTATTTTACCAACTTTTTATAGATTTTGGAAAGTTTTATCGAGGTTATGCTGTGATTTTCCGAGTGATGATTTATACACGCACTTCTGAAAAATCCTTGACGCCCTATTTTAAAAACAATTAATTTATGAAAAATATCCTTAATATTTTTTTGTTTTTTGCCAGGAAAAAAATGATTAATTGAAATGTAATACTGGCTTAAAAAAATTAATGTTATTGTTTACTTTGTTATCGGCGAATAGTTTGCAGAGAGAACCAGAATCAAGGATCATTTACCTTTTGCGCCCTTTAGTACAATATCAAACTGTAGTATCTGTTCTTCTCACGTCAACAAAACATAGAAATTTTTTTCCGTGTTCAATTTCAAACAGTATTTCAATCGTTTTCTTCATTCTTCAAAGTTGCATCAAAACTAATCTAATAAATCTGTAGCCAACAAATACAAAAAGAAGATTCAACATTTACTTTTCATGTCTAAGATATTTTTAGTAAACTTTCAATACCTATGAAGTATTGTTTAACGTTTAATTCAGTAAAAGAGCCGAACTATTCAAGAATATTTTGTCCATAGAATCTATAATCTTCTTCGTGATTTCATTATATTTTCTCCTTTTCACATGAGATGAGAGAATTGTACATTGGTTATCCATGGAAATCCATGTTGATTTACTCCAACAAAGTTGAAAATGAGTTGTAATGATCAACTCATTACATGCTAGAGTGAAATTTAATTACTTTTGACTTTTTCTCAGATTGAAATGCGAGTTGGGTAGATTTGTTTAAATTAAGAAGGGAATGTCGTCACATGATTCAGCTCACGTTGATTCATAACTTTTTGGTTTCGTCAAAAGAAAGAAAAACGAATCAAATTAAAATTCAAGAAAATTAAAATTCAAGAAAATTGAAATTAAACGAAAATTGAAGAGAAAATTAAAATACCATCATATTTGAAATTTAAGATGGGAATAATGTTACACGATTAAAACAAAACGAACAGAAAAAAATATTGATTAAAATCAAATTCACCAAGAAAACAAATACAAACAAAATAATAACGTTTAAAATTGAAAACAGTCAGTTGATGCTATGAAAAATATGTCCTAAAAGCAGTGTTGCCAAGGTTCAGTGTTGAAACTCCATTTTAAACAGCTAAATTTTTTGTCCATTTCCGACAAATTTTATTGCTAAAAATATTGTATGTATACATGAAAAATCCACTCATCAAATAAAATAGCTGTTCAGTGAGACCCCAGTACAAATTAATGATTAAGATATTGTGCATTTAATTTTTTAAAACTTACTATTTTTCCAATAACCAGATTTTTTATCATTGTAGATTTATATCAGGGAAAAAATTTCGGCCTTTATTGAAAAGCTAGCCACCCTCCTGTCCCAGATTGCTTCCGGTGCCCCCTTCTGAGGGGAGTTTTATTTGGAGTTTATGTTTGAAATTAAACCTTCTTTAAGATATATTTGTTTACATTATTTAGTCAAGGATTTACGAAGCGGGGATAAAAAATTACTGAAGTGAGTTTTATTTGATGTTTAGGATTAAAATTAAACCTTCCTAAAGATATATTTGCCTGAACAGTGTTAATACATGATCTTCAGATGATATTTTAGAAAAAATCCAATTTCAATTGTGCCATTTCTTCCTATTTACACGTTTGCCTTTTTTTATTATTATTATAAACTGTGCTATTATGACCTTCACCCGGAATACCACGAAATACCCTCTGGATATTGTGAAATACTACGAAATACACTTGAATTTGCCTGAAACTAAGCAAAATACCCTAAAAGAATCAATATTTATAAATATCCAAGTCATAACAATATAAAACAAGCACCTCAAGTAAGCTGAAAACTATTGATTCTTAGAAAATAATTTTGTATAACTTTTTTTGATGACCGATGTGAATAGGAATTCATCATCGATATTGTTGTAGTAACCAGCGGTATCGTAATTACGGCACAACGTATGGAAAGTGGTCCTCATTCTGAAGATTCACACCCACGAAACTTTACAATATTGGAGCCACCTTCCCAGCATTTTACCGTAATTAATCCATGAAATACCAATGATAGAAGTGGCAATATCGATAATGACTTTGTAGTAAAATCGATAATAAACCAAAACTTATAATTATATTTCATAAGTTATAAACTTTGTAATTACAATATGATTTATTCATAGTACTCGTTTTTTATATTATCATTACTTGGATATTTATAAATATTGTTGTACATAGGGTATTTCGTTTGATTTCCGGAAAATTCAAGGGTATTTAGTGATTTTCGTAATACATTGAGAGTATTTAGCGTTAGGTTCCGACTCAGCATTCTGCTTTACCTGTATGAAAACGCTTCGATTCAAGATGATTTTGTGGACAAAAGGCGAAGTTGCTTTCACTGATACAGGTTTTCGAATCAGAAAAAAGACAAAGGACTCCTCAAGTATGAATCGCCTGAGTGCTGCAGAGAAGCTGCAGAAAGATGTAGCATGATTCCTTCAAAGGAGATTTCGGTGAGATGATTTCCATTCAATATGCGCTTGAGAAATATAATAGACGCAGAATTATGCACAAAATACTGGGAAATATGCAGTATCTAGCTAGGCAAATTCTACAACTGCGAGGAGACTGCAAAGCAACTGAAAAAAGTAAGGAGACTCCAATTTCTATCAGTTGCTAAAAGATCTTTATCGCCAGATCTGCCTTCAAACACTTGATACAGCAAAAAAAAAAAAAAAATGTATCAAAGAGAGATTTGACCAGCAATATATCCGAAAATACGCCTTCCTACAGGAGATGGTCCTGAAAGCTATCAGTATTCAGCCATGGGAAAACCAGTTGGGAGATATGCCCCATCTATAGCGATGATATTGACAAATATATCTACCACTTTTGCTACCAATCGCAGAGGCTTTTAATTTTCAATTAACAAAATTCACTTGGTTGAGATGGGTCAGAGGCTTGACTATTCAAGAAAAGTTGCAATGTCGGAGGTGATTAAAGTTGCAAAGATTCTCTGCAGTTAATGCTATCAGTGAGAGATCTTTCTCCGTCATGAAACAAGTGAAACATACGCGGTCTACGACATCAGATAGCAGAATGGACCGGCTAATGATTTTTCATATACAGCAAGAAAGAGTTGATGTTGGAGACGAATTTGTTGAAAGAATAGATAATAGAAAGTAGATTTTTGGTACAATTTGCCAAAAGAAATTTGAGTAAGAAAATGAATGTGTGCAAGCATTAGGTTACTGGAGAACAATTTGAAGAGAGAATATTTTACGTTTTACGCTCAGGTTAATTTCTTTCTAATTCTTGAATCACTGATTTTTAAATCGCTAAATTTTGAATCGAACTGTCTTTGCTCGAATGAATTGCACGGAGGTAGTAAAACTTGTAGAAATTGCTGTAAATCAATATAAAAAAGCAGTTATAATTACAATCAATATGAGTAATAAAAGAAAAAAAAATATGTGAATAACTGGAAAAATACAGTGATACCTGACAGATTTTGAAACTCTTTTCCCCCAAATTCCCTTAGCAGCCTTTTGTTCATAATTATCTTCATCAATTAGACATCATCAAATAACCATCAATTAGATAATGCACTTCTTACAATAGGGGTGTTTTCCGGCGCGGCTAATTTCCGCTCTGATTGCAGCAGCCTACCCTCCCTTATGGATTTCGTTCCAACGGGAATTATAATGATAACATAGATACTTCTTTGAATGTTGGGTCAGGAATTTGCTGAGAGTACGAGATGTTCTTAACGATTTGTTTGGAAGTTGAATTTCTCGGAGAAATATTTTCTTTGTAAAATATTTATATATAATATTATGATGAGTTATTTGTTTGGAGAAAGATAAAATGATAATCTGAGTATACATAATGTAACGTTCGTAATGTCTTTTGAATAATAAACATGTATATATTTGGATACTGTTTTGATAATGCTTTACTCAAATGTAATAGATTACACGAAATAGAAATACAGACAAAAGACAAATGAAATTTAACTATGTTCAAAAGAAGTGCCAATAAGAAGTTAGGTGCGGAACAAACAGTTCAATTCTAATATTAAACTCCAAATAAAACTCCTTTCAGTAGGGTCCTCGGAAGCAATTCGAGGCAGGGGAGAGTGGGCAGCTTTTCGGGAAGAGCTGATTCTTTTTCCAATTTAGTCAATAGTATTCGACAGTAACCGAACATCAAGTCATTTTCAGAACTAGTAAGTTTACTAAATGTAAACGCACAATTAATTTGTTCTGGAGTCTTAGTGTATAATTTTTTTATTTTATAAGTGGCCTTCAAATGTGTGCATATAACATTTTTGGCAATAAAGTTAACTGCAAATGGAAAAAATAGCCGATTTTAACCATTTCCGAAGCCATTTTCAACTATAAAGATTGAACAATATGTGGCAACACTGATTTTAGAATACAGTTTTTAGGGCATCAACTTACCGTTTTCAATTTTGAACGTTATTATTATGGTTGTATTTTCTTTCCTTCATAAATTTAATTATTTTTTTCGATTCACAAAGGAAAAATATTTTGATCGTATTACATAGAATTCCTGTTTTCAATTTTAAATATTATGATAGTATTTTAGTTTTCTCTTGAAATCTCGTTAAATTTTAATTCTCTTGAATTTTTATTTAATTCAATTTTTTTTCAGTTGACAAACCCCCAAGTAGTTATGAATTTCGTTCAACTGAATCATGTGACGGAATTCTCGTTTTAATCTTAAAAAAATACCCTACTCGCATTTCACTCTGTGAATAAACCAAAAGTTATTCGACCTCACCCAAACATTTTGACTTATTGAAACTAATTTAAAACTTTCTTAGAAGAAATTAGCATGTATTTCCATCGTTAGCTAAACATTCTGTCAGTTTGGTAAATAGGAAAAAAATTCAAATTAAATTAAAGTTCACAAAGATAATAATTGAAATACAACCATGATAATGCTTTAAATTGAAAGGGAGAATCATTTCTATATTTCGTTGACGTGAGAAGAACAGATAATACACTTTGACTCCCCCCCCCCCTGCATTCTGGCACTTATCTCTTTTTGGTAAATAATCTTTGATTCTGGAATTCTCTACAAAATACTTGAAAGTTCATGAGAAGCCATGCAAAATTGCTAAAATAGAAGAGATTATCTTTCAAAAATCTTAATTCTAATCAAATTCCCCAAGTAAGTCACTTTTCAGTTATATATTCAACTTCATTGTCGTTCGGTAAATCCTCTTCTTTCTTTTCAGTAATTTTGGCCAATAACAGTGTAAACAATAATATTATCATAAAAAAATGTCAAATACAACATTATGATAAATGGAAAATGTTTCCCTAGCGAAGAGGGAAAGATAAGTTGCGTCCCTTGTTTGAAGTTTAACTCAATTGGGACGCGTTTCTAATTGGAACTTTTTAATATTCATACTTCAACGAACATATACCCGAGAAGAACAGCGGTGTTATTCATGTATGAATCGTCACAAAAGGACACGAACCTAATAATTCATTTTTCAATATTAGGGATCAAAATTTTGGGGTATTTCTTATTTAATTTTAGGGGTCAAAATCAAAGGGGAGGTTGTTCTTTTTTTAATTTTGGGAATCAGCGAAATTTGCCATTGTCAACAGTGCATAAACAACACAGTTTGAACGTTAGCTGTGCGTGTTGAAAACAACCCCTTCTAACTATCAATGCTATCAGTACATGAGCACCCAAGTAATGGCAATTGACAAAGAATGAAACCATAATGTTCTTTGGAGCACGGCATTAACATCTACGGCACACGCTCTCGTTAGATGCAAATTTCGCCCCATTCTTAGTGGACAGGTGGACCTAACTGAAAACGGGGTCCAACGCCCCATTAAGAGGTCAAGAAAATGACGGGAGCAAGTTGCTGAGAATATTAGACATACTGCAGCACAAAAGGACAAATATTTTGCCTTATGGTGTCCAGAAATTCTATTGTCAAGGACTCTACTTCTGTTTGCTCCATATGGTAGTCAGTCCACGAGTCATCCTAGAGTTCAACATATGAGCCGAAATTCGACATGTCGTCGTTGAGAGATCCTTGATTCAGAGGAGAAACTCTCATCTACACTCAAGGACCGTCTGATACTTACATGGCTACGACTCATTGAAAAGGACCTTCCAGCCTTAGACAGCGTTCTATGGAACCGAACTACGTTTTAAGACTATCATCTATCAAGCCTGAATAGCTTAATTGATAATATTTGTACATCGTGCTGCTTTTAAACAAAGCCCCATGTATGAAGCCTATAACTTGCCCCGCTAAGCGTGTATTGTCCGTTAGGCAAACAATCTGGCCGTCCAAGATCTGACAATTACCCGAGCACATGTAAATATCTACCTCAGGGAGACAAGGGATGCAATCCAGGGATAAAAGTCTGTAGACCGACGAACAGCTGCGCCTTCATTTGGCAGATGCTCTGAGCTGGTTGTCATTGAATCAGGCGATAATATCACCAATGCCATCTAATGAGCTGTAGAGCGTCACCAACGAATCTGTGAGCAAGTGCAGACTCAATACTAAGCTGCATATAACGCAAGTAACATAGCTTCAGCGTGAAATCGAGGCACTATGTATCTCATCCACTATCAAGTACTTCAGCCCGTATACTATACAATCACAACACCAAGTTCATTTACTTAAAGATAGTAAACCCCCGTTCACAAGCATTTTAAAAGCTGAGACTTTTTATTCAACTTGAGGATGACGTCATTTTTATCTACCGCCAACCGATCCGCCAATGCAACGTTATTTCGTGAGTTGCAATGCACGGGAGTGTTCTGAGCATTGGTGCCAGGTATGTCACTTTATAGCACAGACCAAGTTGCACGTTCAGCATATGTACAAGTCATAATAGACAACAAAACTCGCTTACTGATCATGCTTCATTCAGCATGGCTGTCAATACAATCAGAATATCCCTATCTCAGAAAAACAAATGCATATCTGAAACAGAGGAGATTGAAAAAGGTAATCAACATTGGAGATGTGCTACCTTAACATTGCTTCAATGGCAAGAGGTGGTCTTATCGTAGTGCGCCATAATGATCATTTCTAACCTACAACTGAATTAGTCAACCATACATCATCCTTTACAAATGATAAAGACAAATACAATACATCACTTATCCACACATCACTGGAACCTAACCACAATGAGTTGATGGATTACCAACACTTTCATACAGGAAATCGAACCTGCTACCGATAGGGTAACTGCTTCAACGTTACCATTGAGCTAAACAGCTGTCGGTAATGTCGCATCATATGCATCCATTTCTTAATATATATATATATATATATATATATATATATATAAAACTAAGAACTCTATTTGAAACGCCATCCCGTTTTTACACAGTGAATTTGTCGACTGCGTAACTTGCATCTTCCAGGAAGCTATTTCAATGCAACCCACTATTTACCGTCTTCAAGTAGCCAGGAAGTTCAACAACTGCTTTATACCCAAATCTCGTCTTCTTTAACTACTGTCCTTATCTGCTCTATCCATGTTCCTCTAACAATCATATCATAATGAAATGGTTATTTAATCCGACAGAATAATCATATATATATATATATATATATATATATATATATATATATATATATATATATATATATATATATATATATATATATATATATGAAATGAACTAATCATTCATTAAAATGAAATTCCGAAAAAATGGAATAGGAGAGAGTGATACAAGGGAGGTAAGATTATATTTTTGAAGAATGAGTTACCTCCCGTTGAAACGAAGAATTATTCATGAAGAAAACAAAGAATTTTATAATTAAATTTTAGGGATTTCGATATTATTCATAGCATTTGGATTGCATGGTTTAACTGGGAAAAGAATTTCGGAACAATTAGATAGAAGAATAATTTGTTATGAAGCGCAAATATTTTAAGGAAATAGGCAGAGGTTAGTAAAAGAATTGAAAAAGAGCAGATGAGTATTCGGATTTTTAGGGAGGGAAAAATTGCAGAAAAAAAAAAAAAAACGATATCAAACAGAAAAAAAGGGAGAAACGAGAACTTAGAGGGATCGATTGTAATATGTTTTCTCAATTCAAGCAAAAGCAATTCAATGTTTGATGGTTCAGTGAAAATTCCATGGGGTAAAAATAGCAGAAATTATTCAGTTTGATGAGAAATCAATTTTTTTCTAAGCATTGAAATATCTGTTCTCTCATTCTGATTTTGATTATAATATCGTGGAAACTCTTTGGATTCTAAAATAGTATTGATTGAAAAAGAAGAAACAGAAAAAGGCAAGCAGTTAACTCAATTTGGTTGATTTCAGTTCTTGAATTTTCAAGATAAATTTAAGATTTTATATCAGACTTTGTTCTTATTTGGTTGTTTGTCGTCTTCTAAGGATGCGTGTGTCTCTCACAAGATATACTTAATTCACACACACACTCACACAAAGATAAGTTCCCTTCCATCGCCTAGTGTCTTTAATTCTTTTAGTCATCCTCTTTTTAAATCATCATCATCATCATCATCATCATCATCATCATCATCATCATCATTAGTCTTTGATCGTCCATCGTTGACCATAGACCTTCCCCACTGTTTGCAACACTTTATTGTGGGCGTCACGGAGCCAGTACTTTCTGAATTTGTTTTGTTTGTCTCTCCATCTTGTATTTTGCCGGCCTCCGTTATGCACGTGATCTCTGGGGATCCATGTTATGAGTAATGATGTCCATCAGTTGAGTGACATTCTTGCAAAATGACCAGCCCATTGCCACTTAAGTTTTCAAGTTGATTCTATGAGGTCTCGGACTCATGCTTTCTCTCTGATATAATGTGCTGTCTTGTGATCTCTCCATGATTCTCTCATGTGCGCGTTGCCCTGCCAAAGGCTTGCCATCCTAGTGTGATTCTTCGCTTGATTTCTTCTTCTTTTGAGGGTCTCATGAAGATTCGTTGCCCTAGGTAGATGTAGTGGTCTACTTCCTCCAGTTCTATGTCCTTGATTTTGATCTTAGTGTTTTTATCCTCAATGTTGTTGTTGCACATGATCTTCGTCTTGTTGAAGTTCATGTGTAGGCCGACTTTCTTGCTCTCTTCATCTAGTTCGTGTATCATTAGCTGGAGGTCGTATAGGTTCTCTGCAAAGAGGGCAATGTTGTATGCAAATCTGAGTTGTTCATGTATTGTTAAACACGATGCATTGTAACTTTTTGCTCCAACCGATGTTTTAAATAATCATTATCCAACGTATTGGTCTTTCAAAGCGTGGCCTATCAGAAAGATACATCACTAATCATAACTGACACACACACAGTCACTACACCTGGATAGACAGCACAAATATTCTTCATTGTCTGTGTTGCATTGCTGCTTTTATCAAATCCATAGAGCATGGTACATGCTGTCTTGTGATCTCTCCGTGTGAGGTTGAGCATGATTCTCTCATGCGCACGCTACGGGTCCGTCTTTTGGTTATGTTCCATGTTTCAGCTCCATAAGTGAATATCGGGATGATGCATTGGTCATTTTCTCTTCTTTTTATGGTTGATGGGATCTACTTATTTCTGAAAATTGAGCTTGCTCTGCTGAGGGCTTGCCATCCTAGAGAGATTCTTCGCTTGCTTTCTTCTTTTGTGGTTTTCATAGAGATTCGTTGTCTTTAGTAAATGTAGTGGTCTACTTTCTCAGTTTTGCATCTTCAATTTTGATAGCTGTGTTCTTATTCTCGATTTGGTTGTTGCACATGACCTTCGTTTTACTGAAGTTCATGTATAGGCCGACTTTTTTGCTTTCATCGTTTAGCTCATCTAGAATTAGTTGGAGGTCGTATAAATGCGAAAAAGGCGATGTCATCTGCAAATCTGATGTTGCTCGGATGCTTGCCGTCTATTTTGATTCCTCTATTCTCTCAGTCTATGTTTCGGAAGATCATCTCGAGGCAGGGTGCGACCAGTCCAGGTGAGCTGGTACCACCTTGTCTTACTCTTTTTTGGAGCTAGCCTTTACCAAATGAAGACACAATGACACTGTCACAGTGACACACACACACACACACACACACACACACACACACACACATATATATATATATATATATATATATATATATATATATATATATATATATATATATATATATATATAGGTGTATGTGTGTGTCTGTGATAAAAGAGGGGATTCGAATACCCTTCTCCTTCGGAGC
Organism: Thysanoteuthis rhombus; assembly: GCA_963457665.1. Taxonomy (NCBI): domain Eukaryota; kingdom Metazoa; phylum Mollusca; class Cephalopoda; order Oegopsida; family Thysanoteuthidae; genus Thysanoteuthis; species Thysanoteuthis major. Next base: position 6,342,566 of record OY735240.1, on the reverse strand, counting down.
CATTAGGTCTGCGCAGCCTGATTGAGCCACTGGGACCCATGACTGTTGAAAGAGGTCTGAATCACAACTTTAACTCATTCCTTCCCTTCCCCGAAAAGCTAGCCTGTTTTTCACCCCCCCACACACACACACACATATATATATATATATATATATATATATATATATATATATATATATATATATATATATATATATATATATATATATATATATATATATATATATATTAACGAGAGTATAAAAACAGGATAAAAGAGTAACGTTTATTAAAATAACCAAATTTATGTCTGTCTGATGAATAGGCAATTTGGCGGCATGGGAGATCGAACATGGAATGCCAAATAACAAATTGTCTAAGTATATTAATTGAGGTATTACTACTGATTAGAAAATGCTCTAGTTTCGTTCCAACCGTCTATATAAGGATAATTTCTCCGATAATTGAAGGAACGAAAAAAATTCATAGAAATGACATGGTATACGACTAAGAGAAGTTGACTTAAAGTTTAAGAGGGAAAAATTATCAAATTCTTCGGTCAAATATGTGGTAAAGAATCAACTCGAAGTATTCTGTGTGATTAGCATTCTTAAAGATGATATCATTTGGTTTGTATGCGGTCTGAGATTAAAATCGACACAATAGATTTAATATTCACATGTGTGAGCACTCAATAGAAGTGACACGAGTCACGTCTGATCCCTTACTGATCCCTCGTCGTTAAATACGTTTTTTTTTTCTTTGGTAAACTTCGTAGAAAAAATGGCACACTCTTGTGGACCCTTTTGAAGGAGCTTATGTGCCTCTTCCACACCCGTAATCTTCAGGGTATCAAAGAGGAGCAAAGTCTTCTCTGTGACAAATTATGCCACGTCATTATCAATTTAATTAAGTTTCAGCACCGCCAGTTCCATATTGCTGATAAAGCGACGCCGTTCAAGCATCGGCCATTCAGCCCCGATATCTTCCAGCCTCACTCAAATATATAGTACTTCCAAAGAGAACATGCTAGGGAAAGCAATCTACAACTGTGAACCGATAAACCCAAAGAGAGAACAGAATAACGCAAAGAAAAAATATTTTTACATCCTATCAGAAAAAGGCCGTGTTAAAATTCATGACTTGGATGTACAATCTCTGAGTCACAGAGAAAGATGTGCTGAAAAAAAGAGAAAATATGAAATCAAATTTATTTTATTTTTGCAATTTAAAACGAAGACCCAATAATCAACATCAACATCCAATAATCGACATCAAAACAATTATGCAAAAAGTTGTTCTGACGACATAGAGTTCCCATGTGTAAAGTTGATTTCTAAAATTACTTTTAATCTTACTACAAGCGTCAACTTAATAATTTCATACATATTTTTTTAATCGTGCAGTCTGAATAGAAAAGCTAAAATCCTACAATTAGCCAGACCATAATATAAATGTAGTAAAAATTGATGTGAAAAAAACTTGTTTCGCCCTATATCTTCATTTCCTATTGTAGATGAGTGGTTAGACAGGTGGTCTAAATCTACAGTTGAATAATTTGTCTACTTCTAAGTCATAAATGAATCGGTAAGTTTTTGTCAAATGAGTCAATTTTATAAAATTCAATTGGAACAGTCCAAAAATAAGTTCGTTTAAACTTTTTGATGATTAGGTAAACACTAAATTTTTGGAAACCTTATAGGGTAAGTCATCAGAAAATGATTTATTCCATTTTCTCTGAAGTCAGTGTGGCAGCCATCTTGAATTTTTAGAAAATGGTGACTTTCAAATACAAGCTTTTCAATATCTCGACTCATATATAACCTCGGATAAAGATTGCAGTTGTTAAATCTACATTTTGGGGATGCAGCGGCTCTTTGGGGGGGGGGCTGAAATTAAATATAAAACAATCCAATATCAGCCTTAGATATGAAACCTTACATTCAGCGATATATACAAAACGTCACTTTCTCTATTTACTCCCTATAAAAACTCTGAACGCACGTGTTCAATCGCTTATTTGTTGCTTTCTTGTCAGTTACTTCCTCTATTTCTTTTCCATCATTTGACTGTGACTATATACATAGTCTTTTGTCACAAATCTTCCTCGTAGTGAGAATCTGCAAGAACTTTATAGCTACTCAATGTAAACAACTTCACTTATTTCATATTTGGCGGCATAACGCGAACACTGCACATTTCTTCGTTCCTTGAGCTTCTTCTTGCGTCTGAACTGAACTAACCACCTTTCGATATTCTAGCCTGGTTAGACCTACTACTCATCATTACAGGCATTTCTAATCAGACTCAATTCGATAGATAGACCAAACTACATTAGAGTCGTTGTATCACGTATTTCCCCAACTAATCATTCTCTCTTACATTTCTTTATAATGTATTCGTAAACCATCTAAACTGAAAAGGCCTCTTCTCTTTTCTTCATGATCGATTAATGTTTCTGTACATTTATTTTCTCTCAGTCTTGTGTTGTTATAAATGCCTCTGTATTAAATTTACGTTTTATTTTGTTTGTCTAAACATTTGCACATGTCGTTATTACAATTACAAGTTTTGTCTAACACTCATATAGGGTGTGCATATTCTCTACTCTGTCTTGGCGACTATCATCTGCCCTCCCTCCTCCTTCAACATTTCTTGTGACGTCGGCGTGCGGTGCGAAAACCCAAATACGTGGAGACAAAATCTCGTCACTACAGAAACAAACAGCAATTACTATTCCCCCTCAAACAATATAAGAACTAGTGGAGACTTTACAAAATTCATAGATACAATAGTATCCATAAGTGGTGACCCTTCGGCATAAATAAATTCAATGGTTTCTGTAGGCGCAAGGAATCTAATGGTGCTAATTACAAATACACATGCGTGATCAATGATGCATACATGGTTGGTCATCCTGGATTTTTTTTATACGCGTAACTGAACGTTTGTATGTTTCTCATTATGTTGACTCCTCTATTACCTACGGCCATGATTTTTGTAGCCAAACCAACATTTCAGCAACAATTCCACTGGTGTTAATTATAAACAGCTTTGCTAAGTACTGTTGTCTATGAGTACCACGTCGCCACAGTGGTCTAAAATCTACGTGCACCTTATGGCTGCGTCCTTTATAGAAAATCAGATGATACAGTTCCGTTGCAATCACTTAATTGACAACACACAGTTTAAGCGAACGGTCGAGCTATCGTGTTATCATCCTAATAATTCGATTTGCCTTTCATTTAGACACAATATGCATATGAGAATATATTTGTGTTTTTGTATTTTCCCAATATTTGAAATCTGACATTTCTTGACTATTACTTAGTTTTTATCTTAATACATTTACCAAATATTTTGTGAATGAATTATAACCAGTTATTACCGGTGTTGTAAAATGTCTTTCTTCACCTCTTCCTCTCTTCTCTAAAGTTCTCTTTTTCCTACCTTCTCTATTTGGCTAGTCTACCCTCTCCACTCTCTCTTTCTCTCTTTCTTGTCTCAAGCAAAAAAATTCACACGTTTTTATGTTACGTAACTAAATATATTGTTTATTCATTTTACTTTATCTTTTGCTGAATAACATCTCCCGCGAACCATGATTCCAATAAGATAAATACAAAACTATCTTATTAGGAATAAAACAAATCCTCACTATTTTGTTTTGTTTTTTGAATGTTTATGCATACAAAACCCAGATGAACACACACGTGGCAATTACATGCTGAGTGTGTTTAGGCGCGCTTAAATTCTTTACAGACGACAAAATTATACGCCTCGCTTCACTTGGGTTAGATAAATAAAAATATTACCTATTCATTTAATATATTATTTCATTACAATAAATCGAAAACCTGCGAGAATTAATTTAGTCTTGCTAAAAATATCTTTACATACATCAGATACCGGCAAAATGCAGAATAATATTTGAAGACATGTATTGACATACATATCCTATTAAAGTCTTCAAGCTAACTCACAAATGGAATAATATAATCTTGTGAGGTTTTGGGTATATTATTCCTCACTGAAATGAAATGGTCAATAAAAAAGGAAAATATCTTACAGAATCTGCCTTCGTCTATGTTTCTATTGAGCTGATTTTGCAGTCACTAAAATAAGATTTTGCATTGAGCCAGACTTTATGTTAATCTTGAGTTTATAACGAGTCAGTTTATGCTATGTTCACAGCTTGGTAGATAAAAAAAATTCAACTAAATGAAAAGCTATCTTTCGTTTCAAAGGTAACGTCAACATTTAACAGCTATTTAAATTGTCAGGTAGTGGGTGACTATTATTGTAAAGATTCACGATATTTCTCAAAGTTTTCCCTTGTTCTCCTGGAACCCTGTTGTTTTTCTTGAACAATTTTTACCATGTGATTACACAGGCACACACTTATCGAGTTATGCAAGATGTTGCTTGTTTCCGACTCGTTAATTATCCGCGACTTTTCTTTCCGTCTGTTTTGCAGGGTGCTCACGGAGCAAGATATCCGGGAGTCCCGACACTACCTCCGCTTTGAACCCGAGGCGGCAACTCAGAACAACAACGAAATGGAAGATGATACTGAAGAGATACCGCCACCCAAATCTCCCCGATACAAAGTCCTCGAGGAAATTGACGAAGGTGGCTTCGGTAAAATTTACAAAGTCCGGAACGTAGAAAGCAATCGTGAATTCGCCCTGAAACGGTTGTGTTACGACGGTGAATTTAAGGACGATAAATATGTATTTGCTGAAGTTTACTGCCTGTCGAAATTGAAACACCCAAACATAATCGAATTGGAAGAATTTATTTTGAAACCAGAACGGCTTTACATCATTATGGAATATGCTAAATGCGGCAATATCGAACAGTACGTAATAAGGAATCATCCATTACCAGCTTCTGAAACTTTGGGTTACTTCAGTCAAATAATTTCTGCAATTTGCTTCTGCCATTCACGTAACATTGCTCATAGGGATGTGACGCCAAGCAATGCCCTCCTTACAGAAGAATTCAATATAAAACTAGCTGACTGGGGACTAGCGACACCCTGCGGAAAGGACCGGGACAATCCGATCTTTAGTGAAGACTATATGGGTGATTCTCGTTATCTTTCACCAGAGGTGTTACGTCGCGAACCGTTTAGTCCGTTACCAACTGATGTCTGGGGACTAGGGTGTGTGTTATTTTTTATGCTAACTTCCGAGCCTCCGTTTGAAGGCACAGAGATAAATATATTGAAGCAGCAAACAGGACCGGGGGTCATATTTCCAGATTGGCTGAATAGTTGTGATAGTCCAGAAATGCTTCAAATTGTAGAAAACATTCATTTCTTATTAGTAGCCGACGAGACTAAGAGAGCAAAGGCCGAAGAGGCTCGAGATTTTTTGTCGAGTTCGATGCAGAGAACACTTCATTTTTCCTAAAAAAAATCACCATGTTGATATAACTAAAGCCATATTTTTAAAATTCACTTTTAAAACAAAACTCAAAATATCTTGAATTAGTGGTGCAAAGATATTTCATTTACATTATTAATGTTCCTCAAATAAAAAGGAAGTCGATGCGATAATTGTATTTGCACATACCTTTTCTGAGTGTTTTTCTTTGTTCTCACTGCGCATATTAAGACAGCTGCTTCAGAGTTTTTAATGCAAATGCTGCTACTCATGCTCGCGATAATATATAGCAAATAGGATTGTTTTTGTGATTAGAGTGTGCAATGGTCTTATAATGGTCATGATATTATTAATAAACCTAATGATGAATAGAAGGAAAACTACTGAAATATAAAAGCAGTGTTTTCAAATTTTTAGTTTTAAATTGTATGTCAGCAATGTACAAAATGCGCAAAATCTATACAACGCGCTTTGTTTTATTCACACGCACACTTACCCATTTTTTGTGTGTTTGTGTGTGAGCGCGCGCACACGCGCTTGTGCGATGTTGCATAGCAGTTATCAGCAAAGGAAATGGAATTGGTAACCCGAGTTCGATTTTCAGAAAAAGCTGCTAGTGTTGGTTTAGTACTGATGCCCATGGGTAAGGTTTGAATCCACATCTCTGTGGTCTGGAGAATAGAGGAAGCGAGCGAGCACCCAGGCAAACCACTTTCTCATAACTGCCTTACCACTCAGTAAAAAATATTACACCTGTGGTCAATCTGGAGAGAGATCATATATATATATATATATATATATATATATATATATATACACTGAAAGTTTTTGGGAGAAAACATCCAACACGTGTTTGTCGAGAGTGGTGGATTATTTTTAGTTTTAATCGAATTGCTCTTACCATTAGAACTCATTATTTAAAATGATATCAATTTTATTCATAATAACGTAGTTGTTTCACGCTTTTGCGATCATCGGGCAATGTTACACTAAGTTGTTACATCCTCATATAAATTGCAAGGGAGTGGTGTGTAGAAAGCACGGAATATCTGGATACTGGGGGGACGTTCAAAAATTCGAAAGTAAGTCTATGGGACAATGATCACAACAGGTGTAGCCCAGAGAAAGATCCGATTTTGGTTATGGTTTCTAAAGTATTCAAAATTTTCTTAAATTCTAAAATTAAATTTTTGGTTTTTGATTGTTGGTTTTCAAATTATCACTTTATTGCTACGGGTAACTATCACTGCCTAATGATCCTGTTTTAGAGAATCGAGGGCCAAGACACGGGCCTGGCTCCTTGAGGGACCCCTTTAACATTTAATTTGGTTTGCTATTGTATAATACTATTTGAAATGCAGGAAATGATCTACTATTCATGAAGCATTTGGGGCCCTTTTAAACACGACTGAATAATCATTTCAGTTGATATTGTAGACACCACATCAATACAGGGATGTCTTGCTTGGATAAGATACCTCTGTATAGATGTAATGATTCAATTGTAATTCATCTTTCTAAATTTTCAATACTTCGCACCAAGTATTTTAATACAGTGTTGATTTCTTTAACTCGGTCAGTTTATAATAGAAGCTTCGTTGAAGCTTTAGAGCGAAAGAAAATCGGGGCTAAAATCATAAAAAAAGAATATCAGTAGCAAAGTACATTTAATTCTAGTGCATGTTAATTATTTTAATAGATGTTGTCGAGATGTCCTAAAGCTAATTGTGGATCGCGTTTGTGGTTCATTATTTACCTGGGAATCATTTTTTTTGCTTCCGCCGTATAACTTTCTTCACTTAATTTTCTCCAGTTACTTAAATCATGTCTTTGAGTTTTTGTTTTGTTTTGATGCTGGTTCAATTTACATCTACTGACGATTGTGGTCCTGTAGGCATTAACAATAGTTTCATGGTCCTGTGGGCATTAAACCTAGTTAATTTGGCAACTCCTTTGATCCGACAAAACTCCTTAAAAAACAAAGAATGAAAAAATGATTTCTACGGTTATAGTGAACTGCTACCGTGATTCACTACTTTGGCAACATTCACTGATTATGTATCTAATTTTGTTGGTTTTTGAAAATTCAAATGTATTTGACATTCTTTCAATCCCTCGACTATCAGTATATTATGAAGTTATATGAATGTAAATATGACTTTCATTTGTCTGATCATTGAATAACTATGATTATACAAACAAAACTTCTTCAAACTTGATCCCCTCGAAAAGATAACTTTGATCCTGATAAACATCCTTGTTGGTAGTGAAAATTTAAGTGAATAAATATCTTACACGATTACTGACTAATGGCAGTGGTAATTTAGTTTAGCGACTCAGGATATAGGTTTTATGTCTCTGTTGATCTTCTGTAAAAATAGAGGTGTATTGTTCCGTTCTTACAAATAGAGTTTTCAGATTATCATTAAGCGATTGTCATAAATACTGTTAATAAATATGCAAAGAGTCACTATCAAAAATGACAATTGAAATGACAAGAATAAAAGTGAAGGTTTATGCGCTTGTAGTTGGCAGTTCATTGCTCAATGCTTGAGTTTCTTTAAATCTACCTGAAATAATAATCTTTAAGTTCTCTGGCCTTTTCTATATCCCATTTGGGATTTTTGTCGTTAAAAGTTAAGAACATTGTTAAAATTAAAATGATAACATTTTGTCAATAAAAGTTTTCTTTTAACAAATTTGACAATTTGGTTATAATTCTGAAATATCGACGATTGCGAAATTTGTAAATCTTGCGAGTAGACCAGTAAATTAAAGGAATAGTATTTTTATTTTGATCAAGTGACGCAAATATATGCCTATATATTTTTCTACTCGCAAAGCTTACAAATTTATTTTTGACGCAAAACCACAGCTGGACTAAGGTGACCATAATCTGGTCACGCAACCCCAGTTGGTTTATTTCGCATTGACTGACAGATTTTGGTGAACAAATACAAATGTACATTGAATAAAGTCAGGTTATTGCGAAAAAATGCTTTTAATTTGCATCACTTGATCAAAATATGATGAATTAAAAAGTCAATTCAAATCATCTAAATACTTTTTCAAAACCATTCGAATCAGAATGGTTGAAACTTTTCTAATTCTTCATTTGGTAGCAATGAAACGGAGACCATTTGTGTCAAAATGAGATGATGGGTGAAATTTGACAACAACTTTTATGAGAATAAGTGAGTATTATCATCTATCTGTTAAATTTCATTCCTTTGCCTAGACTAAGGCAGGATAAATTTCTGTCAAAAAAAAAAAAAAAAGAAAAAAAAGAATTAATGAAATAGTTAGATGGAAATCAGATGGTGTTTGATTTAATTTGTTTTTAAAAAATGATATTTGTGACTTCTGGAATTTTTCATGGTCTCAGAAAACATTATATGTACAGATGGCTAAATATAAAAAAGCTATTCTTTCTTTTACTCTCAGCCCCATCACCCAATAGACGATGTACAGCCATTCTCCATCTTACCTCATTCTTTATGCACTCTCTAAGTACCCACTGGATATATTGATTGGCAACCAGTCAACGTCCAGGTCGAAAGCACAGGCGCAAAAATGTAATCAAAACATATTGGGGGTGGATTTTCAAAACCTAGTCGCATGGGTAGACACAGAAAACGTTATGCTGTGTGGTTTTTGTGCTTGGCTATCACATACAGACGGCTGGGCGGACGGACAGCCATATTTTTGGTGAATTAAAATAAGATAGTTATGCAGATTGATGTTTCTGAATCCATGCATTGATGAAGTTTTCCATATCAAAAATAGTGCTACAATCAGTACTATTGTAAATCTTTAACTATCATATATATATATATATGTATATATATATATATATATATATATATATATATATATATATATATATATATATATAGGAAGAGAGAGAGAGAGAGAGAGAGAGAGAGAGAGAGAGAGAGAGAGAGAAAGAAAGAAAGAAAAGGATATTTTCATAGAATGAGTTACCACAACCACTACACAATTGTCAAGCTGGTATGACAGTAATAATAAGTTCGATGCTACATAAAACGGATTGAAAGCTGTGGCATTAGGAAAATATTTAAGTAGTTGGGAAACAAATAACAATTTAAAGGCACTATATCTGAGGCAAAACTTTTACTCCTTTTGTTTTTTGTTTTTCTGGCTGAAACTTTGCATTGTCATGTTTGACAATGACCCCGTTTTTATCCAGTAAAGCTGTGCATTTCGATTCTCAGTAGTTGATAATACAAATCTGCCATGATACTCCCTCCAAAATGTGTTAACTTATTTTGTTCTATCCTACGCATAGATAAAACTTCGGTTGATGAGGTCTACCTGTCGGCATTGTAGTCAATATGATATAGGGTGATAATACAGTATTTCGATTTTTTGTTGAGATGTAGTAATCATTCCTCATCTTCTTTAAACGAAGTTCTCATTCCCAGTCGGCAAACCTGTTGCAAATGGTGGAATTTGTTCTGGATATCCTGGAAAGTTAATGGGTAATCCAAATTCCATTTTTAGATTTCTTTCCATGCTTATGATGATGATGATGATGATGATGATGATGATGATGATGATGATCATCATCATCATCATCATCATCATCATCATGTCGTTGGACATAGACCCCAGGATTCGCCACACTTCTCTATCGGGGGCGTTGCGGAGCCAGTATTTTCTGAATTTGTACAGCTCATCTCTCCATCTGATACTCTACCGGCTTCGGTTGCGCATGTGATCTCTTGGAATTCATGTCGTGAGTCGCAATGCCCATTGATTGTCTGTCATTTTTGCGACATGGCCAGACCATTTCAATTTGATTTTTTAAATGGATTCTATGATGTCTTTTACTCCTGTCTTATCCTGGATGTATTGTGATGTCTTGTGGTCTCTTCATGTACATGTAATTCTTTCATGTGTACGTTACATGGTTCTCAATTTGTGGGTCTGGCTCTTGGTTAGGTTCCATGTTTCAGCTCCATAAGTGACTATTGGGGGGATGCATTGGTTGTATACTCCTCTTTTTAGGATTGATGGGACCTTCTTGTTTTTGCTCTGCCAAAAGCTTGCCAACCTAGGTGATTATTCGCTTGATTTCTTCTTTTGAGGGTCTCATAGAGATCCGTTATCCTTTGTTGATATAGTGGTCTATTTCCTCCAGTTCTGTGTCCTCGATTTTGATCTTAGTGTTTTTATTTCCAACGTGGTTTTTGCATATGATTTTCTTCTTGCTGAAGTTCATGCGTAGGCCGACTTTCTTGCTCTCTTCATCTAGTTCATGCATCATTAGCTGGAGGTCGTGCAGGTTCTCTGCGAAGAGGGAAATGTCGTGTGCAAATTTGAGATGTTCATGTATTGTTAAACATGATGCATAGTTACCTTTTGCTCCAACAGATGTTTTAAACAATCATTATCCAATGTCTTAGTCTTTCAAAGCGTGGCCTATCAGAAAGATACACCACTAACCATAACTGACACACACACCGTCACTACACTTGGATAGATAGCACAAATATTCTTCATTGTCTGTGTTGCATTGCTGCTTTTATCAAATCCATAGAGTATGGTGCAACAAACATCAAGTCTTTATCTCCCATTGAACATCACCAAAAAATATAAACGACTAACAGTATAATAGAACATTTTTGATTAAATCTAGGTCTTGTGTGATTTTTGATTTTGTGGTAATTAATTTATTCTAAATATCCGCTTTTCAACTGCAGTGCCACTTTCCGAAAAATCTAATGTATACACTAAAAAAAAAAAAGATTTATAATTTCCAAGTACTTAAAGAAAGACAATATTCCTAATAAAACAGTTTCTTCTTTTTGCTCAGCTGTCCTCTTTTTGACCTTTGAAAATCCCTGGTTCTAACATGAAAATAAAAACTGGTTAAGGTAAGTATATTCCAACATTGTTGAATGGTTACCCATGGATTTCATTGATTTCTTTGATTGACACCTTGGGCCACAAGGTGACTTGTGACATGTTGTAGGGGAATGCTGGAAGATTCTGCTAACACGGTAGCTTGGTAGATACGATTATCGATATTGATAATGGAGTATTATTGGAGAGGGGGGCGAAGGGGCTTCTATCTCTGGCAACCCCATTGTCACTCACTGTGTGGTGGGAACATGGCTAAGATGTAGGGGAGCTAACTCTACGTTGATCCACCCAGATGGATATAGTATGGACAGACAGAGAACTTTTTGAGACATTGTATTGTGTATAGATATAACTAGGACGTAAGAGAGGCAAATGTGCTCGGCACCGACCAAACATTTAACCATTTCTTGTCCACCTCCCCCACAAACTTCGTAGAATTCATTCATAACTTTCAGTGATGCCGTGTGGACAAAAACGAAAAGACATAAATGGGGCGGACAGACACAGGGTAATACCTCTCCAGTCTCCGACTTTCGTTGGCTGGTAAACTGCTGATTAAAAAGCGATAACTTAGTATCTCCGTTGTCCTAATGGACTTTACCTACGTTTAACTAATAGGCGGTGGAAATACGTTGGAGGATAAATAGAATATTTATATAAATTCTGTGAAAGTCGTAATTTAATTTTAAAAAAGTGCGATCTCCTGGAAAAAACTTTGGCACGACTTTTGTTCTGTTTTATTTCATGGAATCTCTTATTTTCTTATTTCCTTTCGATTCTATTTATTTTATCAATATTTTTTTTTAATTCCATTTTCAATCAGGGATAATCTTGGCTAAATTGTGCCATAAGTTTTTTTTTAATAAAACTTTATAGATTTTTTCGCAGAAACTATATGAAGAGCAAATAATGTTTAAATGGCACTTTCTCTCCCTTGATAAAAACATTTCTTAATTGAAAATGAAAAGAAATAAGAGGATTCATAAGAGAAAAACAGAAGTTCTGCCAAAAGTTTTTGATAAGATCTTATTGAATTTTCTCGGAGACGATGAAATGGGCAAAATGGACAGTTTTGCATAAGACCTTTTGTTAATCGGACCTCATGTTCATTGAACCTTCTATAAATTGCCCCATCTATGAATCCATTTTGCATTTAGACGTTTTGATTTGTTATCAATTTCGCATATGTGTTAGTCATACGCCAGTGTGATATGGAATTTAGGCAAATCTTTCATTGTGTTGTCCCTGAATGGCCCTTGTATATAGGGAGCTAATTCAGTCGTTTTGAGCTCAAGTCATGCGCTACCTGTCAGTGAACATAAGATATTTTTGTTTTGTCGAGAGAGCCTTGAATGGATACGAAATTTGGTTTTAAGGCCTTGTAAAAATAACGACACATCTTTAAAGAGGGAGAAAAGTATTTGTCGACGATGAAATCAATCTATCGAGAGGTTTTGCGTTCTGTAGCAGCAACTTTTCAGATATACTCATAAGCGAAATTATTTAGGAGTCAAAATGTCCAAATGCAAAAAGTTCCATCTGTTATATAATTAAATGTTTTGGGATAAGACCTTGCAAATTTTCGTATTGTCAATTATGGATGAAAAGACTGTACAATTTTTTCCGACCCTCTCAACAATAAAATTTTGTAAACCAATTTTTATGCTGCACATGTAATTTGATAGATATTGTTGGGGTAAAATTTCTTTTTTCTACCGAAGCATATAAGAAGAACATTGCTCTGAGTCTTGTAGAGTATGCCTTTTTGAATTTTGTTGTCTGTAATTCTTATGCTGCTGGATTGAATTAAAGAAGAGATAAAAACAGCGAACAATTGTTGAGAAAATGAATTTCAAGAAAAGATTTATCGCTTTAGATTTCCTACATAAAAAAATTCCAATGCAAAAGGGGCAATGCAAAAATGGTTGAATAATGCAAAAATGTCCCATGCAAAAAGGGCCAATTAAATCGTCAACATACACATGTTATTTACGCATATGTATATGTCAACATCACATATCACATATGCACATACATATACACGTGCGTATAAGAAAACATGTACACACGCTCTACATACTACACGCGTACTACATACGCACATGTACACGCGTACCACATACACACCTGTCACACACGTACACCATACATGTATCTCTCGTACACAAACACACAGATATATACAGATACATATAAACACATATACATCTATCAAATTCAGGCATACTACATACTCACAATTATACTTGCACACATGTCGCATATGCACACATATAAATGCACCCCATATACACATATACATGCGCATTCACAAACAGCACATACAGACTCATATCACACGCGTCATATATAGACATTCAGAAAACAATAATGGATTACATATCAGATAAAATTAAAAGAGAAAAGGGCTTTTCTCACATGTGCTATGTTTAAACTGAAACTCAGTACCAGAGACACACATCGACATACTATACACACATATGCACATACATACTACATAAACACATTCCACATATGCACGCTGCATATTTTCATGCAAACATACGCACACATGTCATATATGAATACACACCTACATTTACGCATACACCTAATGCATGCATGCGTACATAGTCAACGGATACTAGCATTCGGCCTACTCACACGTATACTTGCCCACACATGACACATGTGCACCCACCAACACGTATACAACGCATAAACATGAATAAACATTGTATGTAAACATATGCCACATACATAGTACAACATGTGTGTACACATAAATACATGCCACTGAAACACAGAAAAGCATGCATACATTTACCACATGCACATATGCCAAAAACACATCGACACACATATACAACTTACACACATATATACATACATGCATAAAACATACTGATATGCATACGTGCATAAAATTGCCACATATGTACACATTTACACATACACACAAAAAAGCATGCCACATACTCACACACATATAGCATCCACATACATATCACAGACACACATGTACGCACATATACATAATCATAAGTTACATACAGAAACATTCTTCCCAAATTAGTAGTTTGTGTAGGTGCATGTGTATATGTGTGCCTATATGACACACACACACACACACACACATATATATATATACATATATATATATATATATATGATGTATGTGTGTGGATGTGAGCATGAGAGTATATAGCATACGTATATGTGACATGTGTGCATCTTTGTGTATGTGACGAGTATGTATGTTCATTGATAGTTTGTCTGTATGCATGTGCAAATACGACGTGTGTGTTTGTGGTATGTGTGTCCATGTGTTTCTGGACTTATGTAGTATATGTGTGACATATGTGTGCATTTAAAGTGTATAAGTGTGTATGTGCGTGTGTTTATGTGTGCATATGTATCATGGGTGTGTGAACGAGTACATTTGTAAAATGGGTAAATTTGAATAGGTACGCGACAACAATCATTGTTTCCACTCTCGAAAAAAAGTCGAGGCTTCAAAGCTATAAACAAAGCTTTCAGTACAGGTAAGAAACAAATAACTAACGTACTCGAGGAAAGCAGAGACTTATCAACAGACAGAGACAGGATTGTCAAACGCACCAAAGAATTCTGCAAAACAACGAACAGGATACCCAAGACGTGAGCAATCAGTTCGAGGATTTACCAGAAGTTATACAATGGGAGGGGAAGCAAGCTATCAAACAAAAAGAAAGGAAAATACCCTGGACCAGAAAACGTCCAAATCGATCAACTAAAAAACTGGTAAGATCTTCACTTGGAAACTAGCTATTTTAATCAACTTATGCCTAAATCAAAGTAAAGTCCCAAAAGTCAGGAACACGGCAATCATAATGCTTTTATACGAAAAAGAAACCCAAAAGACAACTCCAGCCTTATAACCCTACTCAATTGCATCTACAAACTTTTTACAAAAATTGTCACCAACCGAATCACAAAAGCACTAGATGAAAACCAACCACGGAAGGAACTACTGGACCATGGACCATCTCCATTCAATAAATCAGCTAGAAACAAAAAGAATGCCCTTGCTGCAGCATTTATAGACTTCAAGAAATCCTTCAGCTCTGTGGCAATCCCCATGGTCATGAAGGCTATCACTCTACAAGGTGTAGACCCTGTACACGTCAGAGTACTGCAACGGTCACAGGAGCTCCTTTATCTGGCTACATGAAGACTCTGAATCCTTTCAGCTTCTAAAAGGAGTAAGACAAGATGACATCGACTCACCCTAATTCTTCACAGCCTACCTCAAGATGATCTCCGGAAACCTAGACAGGAGGAATAGAGGAATCTAATCAGACGGTGAATATCTATGCAACCTCAGATTTGCGGACGACAACGCCCTTTTTTGTTGAAAAACATAAGAATCATTGTTCTATATAGTTCTGGTTGAGGCTGTAATTGTGAGCCCACTTTGAAGTTGGTGTAAATGTAGAAGGAGGAAGAAGTATGGAAGAAGTATGAATTTTGACGCGGAGATTAAACGGAGTAAAAAGGACACACACTAGTAGTTAGATGAACAAATAAAACATACGCTTAATACATAAATATTTATGACAATACAAGACTGAAAGTGAAATACTTATGAGACAACATGAATTCGATCGTGTCAAGACGAGAGAAGATGGCGGGTAGCCTCTAGGCGAAAGATGGAAGATTTGTGCTGTGGGTGTAGCGGAATTGTCTGAAGTGCTTCGAATCCATAAGCCGTGTACCAAGGAATGATTATGAAGACCGGGTTCAGTGCGTACGCCTAATTGCCAAATTTTAAGCGATGTATTTAGGATCACGTGTGAGTATCTTGGAGGCCATTCTCTGACGCTGAAAAACACACGACGGACAAACTATGTAAGACAGTGAACACATGGGGTTTACACCAAGTGCACTTCCCGGAGTAAGGAGAATCAGAAAACAGATCATCGTGACTATCGGGTAGTAAAAAGCATTGTCATTTCTTTCAAGTGAGTTAAATGTGCATACGCGTTTTGAGCTAGTTGTGGGAACACAATTGAGTAGTTGACCGTATGAGAGATGCCTCGATATCGGTGAACTGAAATGAGAAACGTTATTACAATGATTGGTAAAGTTTGGGTCGGCTGGAGGCCGGCGAAATGATACTGATCTTAAGAGAGAGAGAGAGAGAGAGAGAGAGAGAGAGAGAGAGAGAGAGAGAGAGAGAGAGAGAGAGAGAGAGAGAGAGAGAGAGAGAGTAAACAGCTAGAAGTGCCAGGGCAAATAAGTGTAACCGTCAAAAAGAGCTGGGGCAAATAAGCGATTGAACTGATGTGTTCAGGGCTTTTATAGAGTCTTGTCATAGGAAGTGACGTTTTTTATATAACTAGCTAAAAGAAGGGTTTCGTGTTTAATTCTCATCTATAAGTAAGATGGCAATTTTCTGTCAAACTCCTAGAACAAATATCGTCCCTATTACCTTGACTTAACAAAGTGCAGGTATTCTCAACCCTGGCTATATCCGAGCCTGAACGTTCACTTAGCAATTCAATCAAAACAACCAAGCATTTTCCTGTGTCCATACTACTGGCCAATATACTGTGCAGAAATATCATTCAATGGAAAATAAATCTCAGAAATCAAACAATTCAAAAAAATAAATAAATAAATAAAAGACATAAGCAGAACAAGTTTATCGAAATGACATTTCATCTTATTTTCATAGTTGTACAGATCTTGTCACAGAGTTTCTCATCTAAGCAGAGAGAGAGTAAAAAAAATCATGTTTCTCATCTGGTGATAGTGTATCGCTCCTCCACTTCTAGTACTCTAGAGAATACCAGGACCCCCATTACGGTGTCGGACCTCGGTCCGAATTGTTCAAATTTCTTCAAAATTCCTCTCACGGTTCTATGGTAACAATATACAATACATATAACAATACACTACATATAGCAATATGCATTCCCATTGCCTTTTTCTGTCTCCATCATCAGACTTTATCAAATTCAGCCTTTGTTTATCAAAAGCAATCTGATATCTTTTTGTCTATCAATTTGGGGGCTCTGAAATTTTTGCACTGATAAAAGTAAATGATTGATTATTAGTTCCCAACCTACTCTCTTAACCTACCGTGAATGGCTCATTTTCAACTTCCTTTCCTCTGTTTTTATCATATTTCTCTTTATCTATCTAACGATTGATTATATTAAAATAATAATATAGATTATATTAAAAAATAGAACGATAGGTTGATAAACCTATCGTTCTATTTTTTAATTCCTTTACCTCAGGGACATTTCGTACTACATGCCTGTACGATAAAATCAACTGGAATGCGATAACTTTTTGTAGGAACTTGACTTTAGCTGGTATGAATTCTTTTGAATCTATCTATGTCCCTGGGTCATCAGTTAATAATACCATTGAATCGATGTACGTTGTAATGTCACTAGTTATATGTCGTTCCTGTTTTGAGTGAGGGGTAGTGGTGATGTAGTTTGAGTTCTGTGTAGCGATGAGATTGTGTTGTAGTGGGTGCAGCAAAGGATTTAGTCACCACGTTTTTGGTTTATCCGACCGCACGCCGATGTCACTTGAAATGATGAAGGAGGTAAGTGGATCATAGTCGCCATGACAGATTGGAGAATACGCGCGCCAAGTATGAATGTGGACGCGGAGATTAAAGTTCGTTATTTTAATAATGACACATACAAATTTCATTAGAGTCTGCATCTAGCTCTCTCTTCCGACACCTAATAGTCGATTTTCCAATGTGTATAAGTGATTTTTATTTCATATCCAAAATGCATTACTTAGCACTTGTTCATATTGAATTTTAGATTCGGCGTGAACTGTTACAGATTTGACCCTTTCAAGTTTTCCTGTGTCATTTTTCATTCATTTTATCCAATTAGTAGTTTTACATTGGCCTTGAACGTTTTGTACTATACATTTTGGTTTCTCTGAAAAAATATTTAGAAATATCAGCAACACTAACAGCCCCAAATTCGACCCCGGGCTTTATAGGTTATGTATCAGAATAAGCATATATAATCAGCTTCCGTTAAGGTTGTCGTTGCACCCCTTTATCCGCTCCCCAACCCAGAACAGATACGACACATGTTACTGCAACTGGAGCACTGAAAATCAAAGGTAATGCATTTGCTACCTACATTTTTCTTTTCTATGTACAGAAATTATTGGATGAATAGATATTTGCATATGTTTTTCCCATCTTGAAAGAAATCTTCTACAGTGCCTATTATATTTTTCGCAATATCAAGATTCTCCATTTTCACAAGTAATCCATAATGTATTTACTGAACTCTCAATGCAGAATGTCTTTCTGGATTTTTGTTTCCTACATGCAACACCTTTTACGAAAGTTGAATGGTCACCCTTTTGTAGATTAGGTGCTACAATTGCATCTGCATAAATTCTACATTTACTCATCAACTTATCATTATATCAAACACAGAGGTCGTCAGGAGAACTAGACATCAAACGAGAAGGTTAAGACTTGTGACGAAAGAAAGGGAAAATTGAATAAAAACAAATAAAAATAGAAGTCATCCAAACTTCACAACTTAACGACCTAAAACGTCCATATATTTATATGTTTTGGGGATGAGGAAAGAGAGAAAGAATGGCCGGTAGCAAGTGCCGGGGTCAGAGGCATGACTAGCTAGGAGGGCTGGCACCAATGAGCATTGGACCATATGCGTTCAGGGCTTTTATAGGGATCGTTGGAGGGAGAGACGTTTTCGATATCTATATATATACGAGGAGATTCGTATCTAATTCCTAACTAAAAGAATAGGGGGTGCTACAGTGTCAAGTCATGACATCGAATGAAGCAATGTGCAATCATGTCCAATCCAAGTTCCCCATTAGAATTCTGTTTATGACCCAAATTGATTAATTAAATCACCCACTCTCATACTCATTCTCTTCCACTTGCTTTCTTTCTTCCTCTCACTCACTCTCTCTCTCACTCCCCCTCTCTCTCTCTCACCCCTCTCTCTCACTCCCCTCTCTCTCTCTCTCACTCCCCCTCTCTCTCACCCCCTCTCTCTCACCCCCTCTCTCTCTCACCCCCTCTCTCTCTCACCCCCCTCTCACTTCCCCTCTCTCTCTCATTCCAAATAATTCCAAACCATCAGCATTATATTTCTCTCGCTATTTTCAAGATAAAATTGATATGCCCAAACGCGGAGAACACCTGAAACGTGGGGAAAATACTAAAAATTAAGTATCTATCCGAGTTTTGTCTACTTACTTCTCGAATGTCAAATAAAAAAAAGTTTCCATTACAATTTTCAGAGAAATGTGTTTTTTTCGTGTAATTATGATATTAATTACCACAATCCTTATCATCATGTTGATGATTTAGTATATTTATCATTCTAGAATATTCATATTTTTTACATACATGAGAGATGCCCGTGGGAAAGTAGATTCTGTTTTGCTTTGTTTTCTAATCAGTCCTGAGTGCCCCATAAAAAGCTTTACTTCAGACTATTACAAAAAAAAAAAAAAAAATGGGAAAACGTTAAAATATAGCTGTTCTTTTGCAAAGTTCGTTTTATTTGTAAGTTTGTATAAGTTATTTCCGTGTAAATGAAAGATCTACGTGAAATTTTCTTTTTAAGAGATTTTTTGAATATTTAAAATAATTCAAAAATCTTCCATATTCTTTCCAAAGTTCTTCCAACAGACACTTACGAAAGTGAAATCTAACGAAGAAACGCTAGGTTGGCAAACTTTCGGTAGACCAAGCTCGAATTTCAAGAACAAGAAAATCCCCCAAGTCCCCAAAGTCACAATAGTCTACAATTAATACATCCCTCCTGATAGAACCATGTAATGTGCTCATGAGAGAATCAATTTCAAACTGGGAGGGCTATGGAGATGCACAGTATATTCGAGAAAAGACAGGAATCCGAGATATCATAGAATCCATTGGAGAAAAATGAAAATGGGCTAGACATGTTGCAAGAGTGTCAGACTGCTACTGGACATCACGACTAGCAATATGAATCTCCAGAGATCATATGCGAAATTGTGACTGACAGAAGGTAAGATGGCGTGACGAGCCAGATAAATTCGGAAAGTACTGGCTCTGCGACAACTATGATAAAGAGGTCTGGTGAAACTTGGGGAAGGTCCAAGTCAAATGACGGATGCAAAAATGATGATGATGATGATGATAATGGGTATTACCAATGAACAATTTCAACTCCAAACGTATATTTTTTGTATCCTGTAATTCGATAAGACGGAAGTGGTTATTGGAGTCAATAAACAATCGAGAAGTCAATATGTGATTGATGTGAAATGTTTTCTTGAGAGTTTAAGTTAAGGGAGTGGAAAATTCTGAAGATCTGTGAATTTTTTTTGTTTCATTTATATTCAGCAATGTCAAGACCCACTAAATGGAATATTGAGGACAAAAATACTGTTTCGAATTGGAAAATCAACGGATAGATGGCTCAAAATCTGCATCTTATATTCACTCTCACCGACATCCACATTTGAATTTTCTTATAAATTTAAAACGCAAACAAATGGTGGCTATGTTTGTCTCTAGAATGTTTGACTAAAAATAGCCAGTTCTGCGTTCATGGAATGTTGTTTTTCTTTTAAATAGACAAAAAGTTTCCCCCTCGAAAAAAAAGAAAACAATTGTTTTTAAATTTTAAACGTGTTTCCAAAATTGGGTATCCAACCTTATTCAAAAGTTGCGAAAAAAAAGTGAGAGAGCATTCCTATATTTTTGTAATGAATTTTGTAGAATTTTAAAAAAAGAAAAGAATGCCAATTGTTAATGTTAAGAAAAACGAGAGAGAGAGAGAGAGAGAGAGAGAGAGAGAGAGAGAGAGAGAGAGAGAAGAAACGAAAATAAAGATTTTGCTAAAAGTGAATTGGTAATGGAGTGCTTGTATAAACAAAAGAGATGATTGGCAGGCATGAGCTGACCAAATCGAAGATAGATAGCAGACACGCAAAATTGCCTGGAAGGTTAGTCTCTACTCATAGCGTCTTATAAGGAGTAGATGTTTAAATCTTTAGCCTTATAACTCCATTGGTGCTGCCTGTTTGTATGATACATACTTATATAGCCAATCAGAGCAACATGAAAATTAGAAAAACCTATGATAACAATTTCGATTACAGTTTAGGTTGACGGTTTTCTAATAATTGAGATAAAGTTGAGAGCGCCAAATATTGTTTGTACAACTTAATGGTTCTAATTTAATGAAAATCTATACAGCTTTGACTGTAAGTATTAATTGCACTTGTTATATTCCGTTCAAAAAGACTGAAAGAACTCATTTTTTTCAATGAATCAACACGCAGACACAATTCGATCAATTTTTGCTTCAAACGGAGAGAGTACCTTTATTCAAAAAATCCATAAACGGTTAGTTTTCTTAAGAAAAGCAGATAATGCAAAATAAACCGATTTACTAATTCACTCCTGTAAAAAAAAAAAAAAAATACGCTGAAACGAAAATTTCAAATTTCTAAGGCATCAACAACATTGTATCAAGTGGCCAATTCTCGTTGACTTGAACTTCGCTACTGAAGTGTCTGTAGTCTGCAAGACTGTTTTGCTCAGTGTTCTGTTTGCTACCCTTACTGTCACACACATACAAGAGCTATCATGAATGCAAACATTAAGGCTAAAGACTTATTTTCTTTGTCTTTCAATGGATGCCGTGGGCATTTTGTGTTTTTAGTGAATGAATTTTTCAGCATATTGTCGATTACTCTTCTTTTTAAAAAAAAATATCGTAATTTCCGAACCTTGCATTTTTCTGCAATTTGTATTCATCACCAAATTTTCATTGCCAAAAATGTTTCTGGCTAGGGGAGCATTTGTAACAACCTAACAATAACAGCTACAAATAGATTGTAAACAATTGTTGCCCAAGTTAATTCAAGTTTAGATTTTATATAATTTCAACTAAGTTTCAAAATATGAAACAGCGTATTTAAAAAAAATGGAGATACGTTTCATCACTTTCTAAATAACATCATGTAAAATTTGATTAGAAAGCAAGAGAATTGAATTCGAAATCTTTGCTTGGCACCACGTCCACGTGTTCCATATAAATTCAAGTACGTGGAAGAACGCGTACAATTTTGTGTCTGTCCACTACGCATGACGAATCATTACATTGAAGCTAATTTCTTTTTGTGGACATTCTAACAATCTTATATTTATCTTCACTTTCAGTATGCTTTTTAAACTAGTTTTCCGCCTTAACATTGCTTTAAACAAAGTTTACATCATATAACTAACACGCATATATTTTCTTATTGACATCAGTTTCGTATATAATCAAATACGTATATTTTCATTTCTGTCTTGTCTGAATTTCTCTTTCGTGTATTCTACCGTATATTTGATAAAGACTATCAGAACAGTATTTACGTATATATACATTTACTATTCAAAAGACACTATGATTATTACATTATTTCTACAGTCAGATAATAATTTAATTTCTCTCCAAACAAATGAATCTTTGTTATGATGGTGACCTCCACACAATTTCTACAAGGGAATATCTCAGAGAAATCCAGCTTCTGAACAAACTGTTAAGAACATCTCGCATTTTCAACAGATTTTAAAAAAAGCATCTATTTCATCATCATATACTTGTAAGCACAGTACATTATATACACTACACAGACATGTGTATACTCAGCATAAATCGAATGTGTTTCAAAAATTCGAAATTTTCCCATTTACTGTATCCTTGCATCCTTGCTTCGAAGCTAGTCTTTATGTGGACATTCTAGTATCCATCTTTACCTTCTGAATGCATTAGTGGCGTCCCTTTATACTTTCAATAAGATTTAGTTCGAAACCCTTCTTTTAGCTAGATATCTAAAACGTCTCCTACGACGACGAACCCCCATAAAAGTTCTGAACATACTTGTTCAATTGTTCATTTACAGTTTTTCCACTGTGACCAATCACTGTCCTTTTCCCATTTTAGTTCACCGATGTCGAGGCATCTCTCATACGCACAGCTACATAATTGTGTCTCCACCACTAGATCAAAACGTGTATATACCCCAATCTCTCGTGAATGAAATGGCAACGCATTTACTCCACAACAGACACGTTTATCTGTCATCTAATTCTCCTAACTTCAGGAAGCGCACCTGGGTTTTGTGTCTTAAATAGTCTATACGAAGTGTGTTTTTCAACTTCTGAGAATGGCCCCAAATTTCTCACACGCTATCCCAAATACATCACCCACAACTTGGCAGTTGGGCATCTACATTGATACCTGGTCTCAATAACCATTCCTTGGTATGCTCAAAGCCTTATGGATTTATAGCAGTTCAGTTTCCTCCGCTTCAAAAGCATATGATTGCGATCACTATTACTCGGCACAAATACCCCATCTTCCACTAAAAAGCTTTTTCTCATCTCTTCATGACTGTATTCATGTTTTCTTATATGTATGCCATTTCTAGTTTTGTATTATCATAAATGTAAAAAGTCACTGTATTTGTTGTTGTGTATAGTGATGCATTTTTACCACCCCCGGCCTACTCATGTCTTTGACAAGCATAAGTTAATGGATTCAGCTTTTACCCATCTATGTAGATACCAACAGTTGAATAATTTTATAAATCTAGTTTTCATTCAATGAGATAAACATTGTCCACCATGAGGAGAACCCTTTGGCTCCTATCAAAGAAGTCTCAATGTCCTTTGTATTTAGTCTAGTTATTTAAATCTTGTTTCTATCTCTTGTACTCAAACTTTTTCATTCTTGATATGGCTGCATTGTTATAGATACACTGACATTTTTCTGTTTGCTTGGAGTTTGATCTATATATATCCAAAGAATGTTCTTAGATGGAAGAAAACTTTTTTCCACAAAACCAAGAGTTTAGCTCATTAAAAAGACTGAATCTAACATATTTTATGTTTTCTTTTTCCCCAGGACGCCCTGTGCAGACAACGTCTATAATTGAAGCAGCATCCAAATGAGGCTTCATAATGCTGTCTCTCTTGACGACCCCTCTGAGTCATGAAAGGCCAGTTTTTTCATTTTTCAAGGAAAAAATGAAAGAATAAAAAAGGCAATAACAAGACGAATTGTCTATTCTCTAAAATTGACCTTTCACCTCATCGTCATTTGCGTTTTTGAAGCATCCACCAATCACTGAAAGAAATGGAAGAAAAAATCGCTTGTGTAGCATTTTCAAAATTCTTAACTAGTTATGTTTGTTACGTTATTATTATATACCTTGTTGAAGACAATCTGGGATTGGACAAACGGCAAATGGCCGTCAACACGCATGTTTCATTTTTATTATTTTCTATTACTGATGAACGCTTACAACAACAGGAACAACGATGATCTACATGGAGGAACAAGAGGCCTCTTACAACCGTAAACCCATATGCTAAGGGGAGTAACATATGTAATTTATGATTAGTAGTAGAAGAAATAATAAACAGACACGTAGATCTGTACGAGTGTAATTATTTCAACAAGATGCAGACAGGAAGCACCATCTGGTGGGGAATTTCTCAGATTAAGGTGGCAATATTATCGAACAAAAAACACCGCTCTTATATTTTCTATGCACAAGCGTCTACAAATTAGCACAGAGAGTTTGGAGTGAGGTACAATATTAAAGAGCTGGGACAAATGGCGATCAGCATTGATCAAATCGAAAAATATGGATGAAGTAACAAAATACCGTATTATTAATTTTGACTTTTACCATCATCATGATTTTTACTTACTTTTCATGTCAACTTTGACTCAGGCGGCAACCAGTTCACTCGTTGCCGTAAAAATTAAAATGGAGGTAAAATTAGTCAAAATTGATAATCAAATTGAGATTTGGTTTTATCAAGATTCATCACGATGAAATAAAATCAAAAACTTATTACATATTCTACCACATATCTGTTTTAAACACTTAGATTAGATCTATAATACTTTAATATACTTACCCTAGAAAATGTTTTCTTATAGTTTTACAAGAGTCTTTTCAACAAAAAAAAATATTTTTGTATTAATTGGTATATATCTTTTATCGTCTGCTGGCGAAAAAGAGAAAGGGAAATATAGCGGTACAAAAGCTAAAAACTGATTAACTGCAAATAATAATGTTTGTGCCATAATTAAGAAATTAAATAGATCAAAATATTTGCGAATACAATATTTACATGTACAATATTTTGCATGAATGGTAAGATTCAAAAAGGCATGGCAAAGGTAGGACGTAAGGACTAAAAAAAGAGAAAGTGGGCAGGATGGCAGGGGACCAAATGGCAGGGGGGCTGAAGATAAATTGTAGAGTAACAAAAATCGGATTAGGAGCTAGGGTACAAAAAAAGGAGAAAAAAAGCGGGGTCATAAAGCTCCTAAACGGTAATGAGTGGTTGGAGATGAAGGTCCAAAATGGTAAAATAGGTGGAAGTAAGGTTAAAGAAGATGAAAAAAAAATAGGCCTAGGCTAAGGTAAAAAAAGGGAATAAAGGTATCTGGGTGCTAAAGTCCCAAAAGGGGAAAAAGCTGGCAGGGGCCCAGCTACAGAAAAGAAAGAAACAAGGATGGGGGAGGATAAGGCCCCAAAAATGAAAATAATCGGGGCAGTGGAGCCAAGGTACAAAAATTTAAAAATCGGTATGTAGAGTGGTGTTCGTGACATTAAAGTATTAAAAAAGCTCAAATGGCAATGGGCAGGCCATGTTGCAAGAATGAAAGACAACCGATGGACATCACGTCTCACAACATCGATCCCCAAAGACCACATAAGAAACCGAGGCCGACAGAACACAAGATGGAGAGATGAACTTGACAAATTCAGGAAATACTAGCTCTGGGATGCCCATGATAGGGAATTGTGGTGAATCCTGGGGAAGGTCTATGTCCAACAACGGACGTTAAAAGAATGATGATGATGATGATGATGATGATGATGATGATGATGATGCAAAGTGGGGGAAGCTAAAGAAAGATGGAACAAAAATGGGTGCGGTCAGGTTTGGAAAAAAACAAAACACTGCGACTTACACATTACCAATTAACCTTATTGTGACGTCACTTTCCCTTCCTAGCCGGCATTATAAAAATTAGTCTTGCTCAGCAACAAGTGTATCTATTGTTCTCTCATCTCAATCAATTGCATCTTGCTCAATCATAGTAGCACGTCACATAGAAAGGGAATGCAAAAGGGAGATCGGGGGTTCCAAAAAAAAGGTGCAGGGTTAAAGTCCAGAAGAAAAAAAGAGCCATACTTTAGGACATGCATTTAATGAAAAGACATTCATAACAATATATACTAGGCTGAAAAGAAAATACATTTAAACATTAGTATGATTTACCATGATAGAAGAGGCCTATTTGAATCAGATTACTACTTAGTATTTTTATAGTGAAGGAAAGAATTGGTGATTAGATTATTAAAGGAGGAGACTGGATCCACGATAGAATGAAGTGTAAACTTGTAGCTTGGTAGATGAGGAAGATAGTCGATGGCATCTAAGGGAAAGGTAGGAACTCTGTGCGTATAGTAGTTACAGTAGCCGTGCGTAAATGAAAGGTAGTGGCCGTGCTTTGAATCTTGGTATTTTGGAAGACCAAGGTATGATTATGGAGACTGGGTATCAGTGGTAAGCTTAACTGCCAAATTTGGGGTCATTCTCAGACGTTGAAAAGATGTGAAGATTATTTGAGTCACCGAAAACACATGGGGTTTAACCCATGTGCGCTTCCTAATGTAACGAGAATTAGAAGACTGATTATTGAGACTTATGCAGTAAATTATTTGATATTTTATTCATGGGAGATGGAGATGTGAATACGCGTTTTTGAGCTACGGGAGAAGACACGATTGAGTAGCTAAGTGTATGAGAGATACTTCAATATCTATGAAATGAAATTGGCAATATCTAGAACAGGGATTGGTCATTGTGGGAAAACGGTAAAGTTCTAATTGGCTGGGAGTCTGGCGACATAATACTGATCCTACAGAGAAAGAAAAGAAGAGAGAGGAAGAGAGTATTAACCGACTAAGAAAGTCGGGGCAAATGACCGAGTGAACACATGAGTTCAGAGCTTTTATAGACATTAAATAAAGGAAGCTATGTTTTGTACATGGGGCTAGATTTAAGGTTTATTATATAACTCTGATATGTATTTTCTTAATTTCAAGAGAAAATAGAGAAATCGCAAAGGAGCAACCTAATGTCGAAAGGTGATGGAATCACCCATCTAGGAATTAAACCCCTACGGAAGTAATTTGCCAAACTCTCTTGAACACAACAGTCGCCCTGTGTTTGCAGCCCAATTACGATACGATACAAAATTTCGGAGAACCATGATTTTCTGAATGCTGAGCTATCCATAACCCCGGCCTGTAGAAAACCTTCTAATAGAAAAAGATAATATTCTACCCAGAAATATCCTCATAACCTCCCAGGCAGGTTCTGTGCGCTCTGTGATGTCAGTTGGCACCATTCACTTCATTTTCTATCTGGATGTATTTATTTGCCTGATTTCAAAAATATTTCTAAGTTAACGATCGAGGGCACGACGGGTAAAAGCAGATGATAACGAAGAAGGATGCTATCACAACCACTTTAGCAGAAAAGTCACAGTATACAATACGTACGCAAGATCTCAGGGATTAACTAGAAAAAGTGGACACCATCATTTCCTTGTTCAAAAATCATAATGTAGATTTGCCATTGGGTCTATGAATGGAAACCAATTTTATCAAAAGGGCATGTGCCAATAAATTGAAAATAAAAATTTCAAGAACGTCTACCAAAGAAAGCCAGTATGACAGTTGCTCCAAGTGATGAGTGGGGTTCATTTCCCGTTCATTCGTAGGGTACACGAGCTTGATTTCAATGGGTTCGTGGTAAAAAAAACTCAATGATGATATTTATATCGTCCCTTATACTCTATCAGTCCGCCATGACATCTACGCCCAACCTGATACTAAATCTATAAATTTAGAAAGTGAAATTACCCCACACAATCTAAGGTGCAAAATGTTATGGTAGCGAAAATGACTGTATTCTACGAGTTTGCAGCTAAAACATCGGTTGCAGTTAAACCCAAACTGAACACATCAGCGAACACATCAGCGAACAAGACGAGCACATACTAGATGGAGCCGGAATTGGTAGAACCCAAAGATGGAAGCTTAATGATCACATGTAATTATCAGACATCATGATTCGTCCAACCTAAAACCCTAATCCTGAGGTAAATTCCCACCAAAACATTTCCTCTTGAGAACCTCGTTCTGAGCCTATTGTAAGTATATGTATATGTGGATCCTGATGAAATCTCTCAGAAAAGTTACGTGCATAGCTTAGAGGTTTGAAAATGTTTTTGATAGCATAACACCAGGTTGCTACAACAGAAAGAGTGGACCCTTAAAGGTTATCATAAACATGGAACCCAGACTACGTCACCTGCCACTCCACAGTAGATCAATGCAAGAGGAATAGCAGTAGATTTGTTAAGAATTAGAAGGAACAATACTTCTAAAGCCCGAAGATAAGATAATGTTATCTAAATTCAAGCTTTCTGGCCAAGGACATGATTGGTACTGATAAAGCACCAGATGAATTCATGTGCCGAGTCATAGGTGACCTACTGTAGTAATATGACCAAAATCCGTTTATCGGTTCAGAAAAGAGTACGCTGCCTCATCATCGCTAGTAGAATGTATTTTGTTAGTATACAAGAGTGTATTTCGTCACAGCCAGCCCCTATCGCCTATAATCTTAAGCAGCAGTTGATGTTCCTGTTACACCAGAACAGTTAAGATCATACCTGGGATCTTTCATGTTCCTGAGTAGAGTCATTCCGTTGCCTACTGATATCTGGGGATCCTCGCACCAAATAAAAAGACATCCGATGAAATGAAATGGTCCGATTACTCTATTACTAGTATCTAATCTATCAGGTGCTTGAATCATTAGCTTGGAGTTGTGAAACTGGAACACATAGAGTGAAAAGAAAACTTTTTCTCTGGTTTTGACAGTCACAACCTAATCGAATGCTATCTTCAAAACTGCCAAAACTGTCAATTTTCAAATTGTTTCGGTGAGTTTCAGGGCTATAAAGATGCAGTACTTCAGCTCGTAAAGTGTGTAAAGACAAGTGAAAAAAGAAATAAACAAAGCGTTCCGAGTGTTTGGGTGATTCAGCAACCCTAGAAATGTTTTCTAAACAAATCGAAGACAGGCCTACATAACGTTTTTTGAGCACTGAAAACAAAGTTCCATTGATTTCAAATCTACAACATTGCTCTACATGGGATTTTATAAAGAGCTAAAAACAATCTAAAACAGGTTTAAAGAGAACATTTCTAAACCTTCGTAGGAATCATTTGCTGTATTTGTTTGGTATTTCAAATTGAAAATTGGTGAAAAACAAGCTGAAACATTCCTAAATCATGCATTTGAACATCAAAAGGATTTTTCGATTAGTTTCAATGAATTCAATGGAATCAAGATTACTCTACATCAGCTTGAAGAACGTGATAAGGATATGAAAAGAAAGATACATGGAACATTTTAGATTGGAAGCAGTTTTTGAAGTATTCTCAGGGTTGTGGTATAACAGTATATATTCTATGACAGAGGGTCAAAGGCCTAAAACCATTTCTATTAATATTCGGACCTTCCTCATCTTGGTTGTTTTTCATACAACGTTTCGGCCGTTGCACTCTATGGCCTTCATCAGGTAGGTGTGGGGAAATAACAAACCAAACCCATTATTTATCCGACGGGGGTATATTGACCGCACTCCCCTCTTAGCATTAATAGTATTGTCTCACACTAGGATTGAACCTTTCAGTAATTTTGGCTGATGCTGTAACCACTACGTTATGTGTCCATGGCCTAAAACCAATTGAAGTTTTAAAAACAGACTTTCAAAATGTCAAAAATAAGATTAAAAAGCATGTATATAGCTTGTTAAGCATTGAAACCAAAGTGTTCAAGGGTATTAACAGTTCCCATTGCTATATAGGGGAATTTAAAAAAGGCCAAAACCAAGCCTGAAAAGGCATAAACAGACTATTTTTAGCTTTCAAACCAATGTTTTGTGGGGTCTTTTCAAAGCATTACTATGCGATGGATTTTGGAAATAATCAAAATCAAGCCAGGGCATTTTTAACATTGAAACCAAACTTTCAAGGATCTTTTTAATGATCACGGCGATGATATGGCTGGATTATTGAACCTGAAAGTTGTCATAACCGAATTAGATAAGTATAATGAAATAAATTAATGCTTTGAAATGAATGTTTTGGGTTTTTTTTAACTATATCATGAATCAAGTATTTCTAATTGATTGACTTTTAATAGAGTCAAAACTGTGCAATGTTTTTAGGGTAGTATTGAATCTTTAGTGCTACATAATATGATTTTAAAAATCGTGCCAACCAACTAGAATGAAAGCATTTTCAGCTCTGAAACAATTTTTTTTTATCAATTTTCTTGATTATAATGATGATACATAGAATTATTGTGCAAAGTATCAAAACTCAATTCAAAAATTGTGAAAACCAACTTGAAAAAGATCATTTTTAGCTTCAATATTTTCACGATGTTCCAAATTTTTAAGGCTTCATGATGTAATTTCAAATATTGTGGAAAATGTCGCAAAGAACCATATTGAGGGCATTTCATGCTTTGAAAGCAAAATTTCAAAGGGCTTCAAAAACACTAAGGCTGGTAAGGTATACGCAAACCATGGAAAGCAATGTTTTATGGGTGTTTTCAAGTTTAATGGCAATATAAAACTTTTGAATATTGACATGGAAAGCAGAGTTCAAAATTTTCAGTGCTTGCTAAAACGTTTAAATGTAATTAAAACTGTCATTTCCAATAGTATTATGTATGTAGTGATTATAATAATGATCATTCAAAGTGAATGAAATGCTCAAATAGGTGTAAATAAAGTATTTTCACGTATGAATATGATGTTTTCAATGTCGTTTTATATAAGTTGCACATAATTCTATTGTATATTGTGTAAAAAAGCTTGAACAACTATACTGATTGCTTTCAAAGTTGTAAAGCAATGATATCACAGGATTTCAATATTTAGTTAGCATAGGAAGCAGTTTTCAAAATTTTTAGTGCTTTCTAATAAATTTAAATGTAATTAAAACTCTCAATCCCGATAGTATTCTTGTATGTAGTGATTACAATAATGATCATTCAAAGTGAATTTATAGCTTGGATAGGTAGAAATAGTGTAATTTAAAGTATGAAATTGATGTTTTCAATGTTGTTTCATATATTAATGATTCATAATTTTATTGTATATTGTGGTGGAAAACTTAAACAAATATGCTGATTGTTTTCGAAGCAGCAAGGCAGTAATACCAGTGGTTCTTAATATACACTTACAAGGGAAAGCAATGTTCAAAATATTTAGTACTTTCTGATAAGTTTAAATATAATTTAAACTGTCATTTCCAATAGTATTATGTATGTAATGATCATTCAAAGTGAATACAATGCTTGAATAGGTGTAAATAGTGTATTTTTAAGTATGAAAATGATGTTTTGAGTGTTATTTCATGAATTAGTGATTCATAATTTTAATGTATCAAGTGGGAAAAAACTATACTGATTGCTTTCAGAGCAGCAAGGCAGTAATACCACAGGTTTTATATAATACATTTAACATGGGAAGTAGAGTTCAAAATTTGTAGCTTTCTGATGAGTTTAAATGTAATTTAAACAGTCGTTTCCAATATCATTATGTATGTAGTGATTATGATAATGATCATTCAAAGTGAGTGCAATGCCTGGATAGGTGTAAATAGTGTATTTTCAAGTTTGAAAATGATGTTTTCAATGTTGTTTATTTTATTAGTCGTATAAAATTTCATAGTAGTAAATATTTAGAAAACTGCTTTCCAATATAAGTGTATATTGAAAACCTGTGGTATTACTGCCTGGCTGCTTTCAAAACATACAATATAGTTGTTTAAGCTTTTTACACAATATACAATAAAATTATGTATCACTAATATAAGAAACAAAATTGAGAACATCATTTTCAAACTTGTGAATACTCTATTTACACCTATTCAAGCATTTCATTCACTATGAATGATCATTATTATAATCACTACATACATAATACTATTAGGAATGACAGTTTCAATTACATTTAAACTCATCACAATGTACTAAATATATGCATAATAAATATACGTTAATTCATTTATACTTGTATGAAATATTTGATATTATGATCAATAATTCTTAAATGATCCTCTCATTTCCAGAAATAATAACAAAAAATCCCCATGGAAAATCTACTCCACAGTTCCTTTGCCAGAAAGTTGCTTTATCACACGACTGGACACATATCATAGGCAAACTATTAAGCAAGTTAGACATTATGGTTCAGGCAGTTTCAAGTGTTTATCTGTGTGGAAAGCAGTGATAATAGAGTGAGCCTGGTAGGCAATGTTCATTTACTGCGTAGAGAGAGAAGGGAGGTGAGAATAGACACATCTGTCCTTTTTTTAAATCGTTTTTAAATCGATTTTTAATCATTTATGTTCTACACCATTTCTTTCAGCAAGATGATTAACAAAATTTTCTCTACTCATGTATACAGTAAC
This sequence comes from Thysanoteuthis rhombus, assembly GCA_963457665.1. Classification (NCBI taxonomy): domain Eukaryota; kingdom Metazoa; phylum Mollusca; class Cephalopoda; order Oegopsida; family Thysanoteuthidae; genus Thysanoteuthis; species Thysanoteuthis major. The sequence continues at coordinate 6,309,665 of OY735240.1, read as the reverse complement.
TCATGAAGAAACCATTATATTATTTAAATTCAACTGCTGCAAACTGAGAACTATGCAACGTGCACATGAAAGAATTATGCTGGGCCTCACATTGAGACACCACAAGACAGCACAGTACATCCGAGAAAAGGCAAGAATCAGGGATATCATAGAATCCATCAAAAATCTCAAATGGCAGTGGGCTGGCCATGTTGCAAGAATGGCGGACAACTGATGGACATCGCGACTCATGACATGGATCCCCCGTGATCACATGTGCAACTGAAGCCGGTAGAATATTAGATGGAGGGACGAGCTGAACAAACTCAGAAAGCACTGGCTCCACGACGCCCATGATAGAGAAATGTGACACATCCTGGGGAAGGTCTTTGTCCAATGACGGATGTTAAAAGACTGATGATGATGATGATGAATAAGTACATTTCACATGAATCAGTTAGATTTTTGTTGAATGTAAGAAGACAGAAAGATGAAAAATCATAAATGTTTTGGCACAGTTACACATTCTGTTGGGTAAATGTTAAAATTTAAACAAATTCTTGTATTATTCACAAGAATTGAGAAATGTCTTGTTCCTGACAAATAAAAATTATAGAAAAATGGTCATGTAAGTTTCTCAATTCCATTAAATCATGGTTGTTCCAAGAACACTTTTGTCAAACAAGTGGATCTGGATTTTTTTAAATTTCAAATTTGAGGACACATGTGAACACACTGAAGAGAAACCCTTCTCATGTCAAATATATTGATCAGTGTTTTCAATAAATTCAGAGTTGCCAAAACGTATGGAAACACGCACTGGAAACAAATCTTTCTGTCCCAACTGTGTGGATCAGCATTTCCATGGACTTCAAAAACAAAATTTTAAAAAAACTCATGCAAACTCACACCGGACAGAAACCCTTCTGTTGTCGACTGATCAGCATTGCCACAAGATTCAAATTAGGAGCAACACATGCAAACACGTACTGGATAGAAAACCTACTTTTGCCAAGTGTGTGGATCAGCATTTTTGCAAAGTTCTCTAACACAAAATTAACGAATGCACACTGGAGAGAAACATAACTCATGTCAAGTGTGAGGTTCAGCATCCTCGGGTAATTCAGATTTGGAGAAACACACAAGAATATACACTGGAGAAAAACCTTTCACTTGTCAAGTTTGGGAATCAGCATTTTCACAGAATTCAAATTTGACACAACACATGAGAACACACAGTGGAGAGAAGCCCTACTTTAGTCAAGCATGTAGATCAGCATTTTTGAAAAATTCACTTTTGAAGAGACACATGCAAACACACTGGAGAGAAGCAAAATTTTGAAAGTCACACTCAACACACTGAGAGGTAACCTTGTTTTTGTTGAGTATGTTTTCAAGTATTTCATTCATTTCATATAAATATAAGCAACAAAGAGCACCCCTAATTGTGCAAAATACATTTATTTCCACTTGCAAACACATCCTGGAGTAAAATCACTTATTTTATTGTTTCAAACATTTTCAAAGAGTTTATCTTTAAAAGATAACTTGTGAACACACTCTAGAGAGCAACCATATTTTTATGCAGTATGTGGATTGTTTTATGAAAGAGTTTTCATTCTAAAAATAAAAAATAGAATCACATACTAAAAAAGTGTCCACAATTCTGTGGTTGTGTGAATCAACTTCAAAATACATGAAAAAACATGTTACAAGAAAATAATATTCTCTTTGAAGCATTCATTTCTTTACCTTTCTGCAGATCAGGACAAAATCTACAATGTAATGTAAAGAGGGAAAGACTTTATTTTAAATGATGTACATTTTCCATTTCAATTTTTTGATCAGTTTTCTTTTCTCCATTTTTTTCAAGCAAATATCTTCTTTGGCAAGTAAGCAAAACTATAATCATTCAGCCTAAAGAGATGCAGGTTGCAAGTTGAAGTCTCAGCCACAACTACTTCTATATTCCAAAGTCTATGTTAAGTAGCTGTTTATGTAACCTGTGATGTCATAACTAATATTTATTAAAGGGTGAACTCACAACTAATTTGGTCAAATTTTAACATTTTATTGACATCAGTTTACATCATCTATAAAAAAAATCCATTTCCTTTTGAATAGTATATGATAAATCATTTGAAAACGATATCTCATACCAGGTGTTGTTTATATATAGCATATAACAAACAGTATGACATCAGCTGCAGAGATATTTTTCATTAGAAAATTTATATATACCATGTAAATATTGAATGCAAAAATTGAATAATGTAATTTTTTTGCATAATGTAGAATAAATAAATGTAATATCATATATGAGATTTTTGGTTTTAAAACTACATTTTCCAAATCTAGGTGAGCTCTCCTCCATTACGTATGGACCAATATTCATGAAACAAATGCCTTATTGTAGGGAAAAGTGTTCTGAAGATACTTCCAGAGGTTTTTTTATGATTACCCTTTCCAAAAAGTGCACATCCCTATTATTTGCTTTTTCAAAAAATTCTCCCTGAAAATCGATGAGACACTTGTAAACACACTGGTGAATGCAAAATTAACATATATATATTAACAATATATTCAAATTTCATTTTTCTTTTTTTACCAACATTCCAAATAAACTCACTCAAAAATACTCCAGAATCTTTAAAAAAGATTTGTTCAACTTTTGCTTGAAAATCAATCCAAATTATTTTTATAAGTTATCAAACATGATTAGAACAACTGTGGAAATTTTAAGAAGTTTGGATAAAATGACTAATTAGCTGTGAGTTCCCCCTCACATCAACACGTTCACACTATCAACACTGCAAATTCTAGGTATTAGAAATAAATAGATATAGGTTGCTAGTTCAAGTCTCAGCTACTTCTACTTCTTTATTGTTAAGTCTAGATTAAGTGGTTGTTTATGTAATCTGTCATCTGTCATGACTAAGATTTATTACGCAAAACATTACAATCACACTTATGACACAGCAGGTGAAGAAAAATGAAACAATAGTTACAGTAGTTTAGCATTTACTGCATTTAAACTGGTAGTAAAGTACTTGCTTAAACCAAAGTTTATCATTAAAATATGTGTGCACTCAAAGTAACCTGGGTGGCATACTTAAGTTATTAAATTGACAGCAATGGTATACATCCAGTGAAAGTTAAAGCTAAGGCAATAGTTGAAGCCCCCGCACCCACCAACATTAAACAACTCCAATCTTACATTGGTATGTTTTTAGAGCCTCTCAAGAGACTTATGAGAGATGATACTCCAAGGATGTTGGGGTAGCCTTTATTTACTTGGGTCCCTTACCATAAACCACTCCTTGGAATTTTTCTCCCTGACAAAGCTATCTCAAAGATGGCCTCTGGTAGAATTCAACATTGGCCCCACTTTAATGATAGTGGCTTCACATAATGGCAGGAAGAGGTTGATCGCAGCAGAATACTTTTGTTATTCACTTGTTATTCTTTTTCAAAATTCTGATTTTTATTTCCTTCATAGATTGCTTAGACATTAAGAGCAAGATCTTGAAGTGCACTACATCTATTGTAATATCAGCCTGTATATCTCCAGCATGACATGGAAAGTAGAAAAAAAAATGATCAGAAGGTGTAATTAGTAAGCCATTAGAGATTATCTGGCTTGAGAATCGGGAATTTCTATTTAGGTTGATGTGTAGGCCTTTGAAAGAAGAATGAAACCCGCCTGAATAACTAAATATAATGATTTGCAGAGAATTGAAGTCCTAGTGGATAAGGAACTTATTACGAGTGTAATTGATGGATCAATAAGGTTTGCTGATTAGAAAGGCAGGAACACTCTGTTATGATTGAATCTTTGGTAGGGAGGAAACCCCTGCCTAATATATGGGTGAATAAGTTTACCAGACTAATTTAGAATTTCTGTTTAGGAAGTAATTAATGTGAATATATAAGTAGATTGTACCTTCCCATATGCACCTGCTCCCTTTTAAGCTCCTTATACCCCATATATAGGCAAGTAATAAGGGATGCTAGTTGGAAACATTTGTCTGATTTGTCTCTCAAGAGCCCAAACCAGTGACTAGGGGAAATCCAAGCTAGAAGTTGAAGTCCTAAGCCGAAGAACTAACAGCATAAAAACCAAGAACTTAGAATGCTTTATACCAACATTTCTAGACTGGGGGTTTGAGCTTGCTGTCCAAGATATTAGACACCAAAAAACCCAAAAGACTAGAAGTGTCACTGCATGTGTTCCATATATCAATCGTGGTCAATCAGAGCCAACATTGAGTTACTTCCTTTGATATATAAACCTTCCTAATGGCTGGAATGTGGCTGACTTGCAATTACACACAAGTTTTACTTCTCTTTGGAACTCCTGTCAGATTTGCTGTTTACAATCCTGGCAATTATCCGATAACTGTTGTTCCCTCCTTTTCTATGATGTTCCTCAATTTATCATTCCAACCAAATATTTTCCCCCCTGTAATGTTTTTGATAATTATTTCAACACTGATATTTTCTATTTACTTCCATTTCTACAAATCCAACTCTTTGTGGTCAGCTTCAATAATGAACTTATTTCTTAACAACAGTTGAAATACAGTAAACCAACTATTTTTTGCTTCCCTCTTTCCTTTCAATTTTTGATAAAATAAATAACATTTACTTTTATTCAATTTATAGTAAAAAAAAATACATTTCCATAAAAAATTACTCTGATTTGCTAAACTGAATCTTGACCCAGATTTTTTTTTATAGACTTGTGGTTTTCTAGTGTATAAAAAAAAAATCCATTTGACAGATTTGTCACCTGTTTGCTTCATTCAAATTTTCCTCTTGTAATTTGATTAAATTTCAACCAATTGACCATCAGAGTTTAATAGACATAATTGTGAAAAGCAGAATAATAGTGTAGATATTGTTTCACATCAAATGTTACTTTTGTGAAAATGGAGAACCATAAACTTTACAAAAATATGGTTTTTCTCCAGTGTGTGGTGTTAGTGCATATATGATGTACCGAAAAGGAATATTGACACATCACAAGAATATGATTTCTCAGCAATGTGCATTCATACATGCATTCTATGAAAGAGAAGAATATTTTGGATTTCAAGTAATAAAACAGTATTTTGCATGAAGGAAAGAAGCATAAACTTTGAAGGACTTTATAAGGGTTGTACCAAGAGTTGTACCTAGTATCCACAGCAGAAGAATGTGATTAGTCAATGACTAATTCAATTAGTTGTTTTTTGCTTCCCTCTGTCTCAAACAAACTCTGTTGCATGTTTTGTAGATGCTGCCATTGCCCTTTGCAATCTGTTTTCTTTCTACTCTTCCCACCAGTCATCTCTTGTCTCCTTGCTTGTCTGGATACATGATTTAAGGGCAAGCCTCCATCTACTCTAGTCTCCAGCCCACTGGATTGATGTTGCCCATTGCCAAGTCTCCTTTGTAAATGTTTGTTACAAAAAACAAGCCTATCTGCAGGACTGGAGTCAGTGGCAGGCTCACCATACAACACATCTTCGGATAATTTCCTTCCAGCCTATGGCCAACTTGTTGAGAATGTGATCTTTCCAGGAGAAGTCCAGAATATTTTTTAGACAGCATAGATGTAAAGCATAGTTTGCATTCCTAAGAGTAAAGGGTTCATGCCTTGTTGCCAAGGATACCGGCCAGATTCAATGAGTAAAAATATGCATCTTGACCTCCATAATTGCTGAATTAGTCGTTTCAAGGAAAGGAGGAGAATTCACCTAAAACTTTCCCGCAAAGTATACTTAATACGTTCATGAACCGATGCTGTATTTACTTGTGTAACAGTTGATCTCAAGTGAAAATCCATTTTTAAAAAACCTCAAAAAACTGGGTGTTATCCTGAATGAAAACATTATGATGAAGGAATTAATTTGTCTATGCTATTGTTCTGATGTATACATCAAAACACATGTCCTATAAAATACTTCAATGAAAAATCATGAATAAAGCAGTGTTACTATTATGAATCCAGTGGTGATATGTATTCCTCATCAAATGATTTTTGCTTCAACTGCTTGTCGGTCGTGCAGTTACATATAGCTATGCAGCTACGTCAAAATTCATTAGGGTTTATATTATTACTGTGTCAGTGTATCAAACCATCAATTTTTATATCAACTAAATTGATCACTATAATTACCATATCTCTGAATATGTATTTACATTATTTATAGTATACTGTAGTAACTTGAAATCATGATAATACAAACCTGCCATTTGCAGATGTAAACACAGCTATGGATAGCAACACAGCTAGACTGAAATTCATTAATGATTTATTTTACCAAAATTTTCTAAATAGAATACTGATCTTTTTTTTAAATTAATGCTTAGCTGTTTCATGGTATAAAAGAATTTCAATTCCTTCCTGCAGGATTTGATGCCTCTTGGCTACAGTTAGACTGTATGAAAGACAAATGTCTTAAAATTTACAAGAGTGACACAACCTGTTTTGATGCATAGAAACATTGATATTATTACTGTAATTGATTTAGAGATGATTTGGACTTCTACTTATACAATATTTTGGATTGTTGAGTGAATTTCAGCACCTAAAAAAAGCATCCACAGAAAATAGTCTGAAAGATTTTGATTTTACATGAGTATATATGGTATTTATGCGCCAATCAATGCAGACCATTGGGTTAACTACGAACATAAAATATATTTTGTGCGTAAATGACATGTTTTATCAAATGAGCTTAAATCAAAGATACCAATCAATGTAAGTTTTACATTTTTTGATTAAGAAAAAAAATTGATTGATTTGATTGCTCGAATTTTGCTCAACAAATTATGATAATCCTAAGATCACTTTTGTAAAGCTTCAAAAAAAAGTTGAAAAAAAAAAACATGGGTTTCAAAAGCATTCCTATTCATAAAACTACAAAAAGGTTTGAAAATGGGAAAAATTGCAGAAAGTATAGTCCCAGGGCCTGTTGATGTCTTGATACAAGAAAGAGATGAAAAATAAAACTTTACCATCACCCAAATGGGGTATATCATAAAGGCAATGAAAGGTGATTATGAAATAGAATATATATACATATATATATATATATATATATATATATATATATATATATATATATATATATATATATATATATATATAAAAGAAGGTTGCAATGAACAGCAACAATAAAATAGCTGAAATTAAGACAATGCTTGGGTGACTTTATTGACTGTATTTTATAGGACCATGAGCTCGTCATTTGATTATAATAGATGACTTGAGTTATAATTAATGATTTAGCAATGTTTTCCAAAGCAGGATATTATATACAGTGGGCTTATCTAATGGATAGAATTTTTCAGATATAGAACTCTTTTGTGAATTCAATAAAAATGAAATAAACTTCCCATCACTTTCAATAATTGAACAAGGGTAATATCAAAATTTGAAGTCATGTAGAAAAATTCCAGTGAAGAATAAATATGATCATAATAAATTCAAGGAAAGTAACTGTTAGTCCTGTTCCTAGTGTAATTTCGTTAAAATTTTGAAACTTTCTATTCTTGAAAACCTTATTGGATGACAAATCAGAAAATATTTGATTCCATTTTCTCAGAAGTCTGTAAGGCGGACATCTTAGATTTTGTTTGAATTGCGACCTTCTAATACTAGCTTTTCAGCATCTCAATGCCTAGAACCAAGGACCAAGATTTCAGTGAATCTCTACTTAAAGATAGCCAATGACCCATGTCATTATTCTTTTGGCCAAAACAACATTTCAGCAGCAAAGCAGTTACAGACAATTAAAAAAATACATTGTTAATCATTGGTGATTTTTAAAAAATCTACATTCCCTTTCATATTTTGGTTTACTGGAGACATATATGCAGGTCCCAGAACGGAGAAAATATTCCAAAATATGACACTTTTGAAGGTCAACACGAAAAAACTGAAGCTCTGTGGACCTGTATATACATTTCCATTGTTTTTTCATCATCTTCATTGTCTTTAGCAAATATAATATCCTTTGAGACTTCATCATTCTGGCAGTCAATATCTCACTGACATAGTTCCTCTTGCAGGGTAGCTCCTCTGACCCGGACATCTATGAGAGGAGCAGTTTGTTTTACGCTGATATTTTGCCGTCAGAATAATGGTGCTGGAAGGGATTCAGTAAGGATTGGTTTCAGCTAGCTAACTTCACTCTTGTAGCATCCATTTTGTAATCAAGGAACTCCTGCTGGGCCATATCTGCCTGGTCCTACATACTAGCCTGGTAATAAGCTCTTAGAGAGGACCAAGTGTGGGTTGAAGCTTGTCACTTTATGACATGTGCTTGAAAATGATGACAACTTCTGACTTGTCAGTTCATGAAAGTATGTCTCCATTGTGACAAAGAGTGCTCTCGGTCTCTGAATGTACATGTAGTAGCCTGTTTTGGTCAATCAATCGGTTATACCTGGTACGGATCGTCAATTTACCATACTGTTCCTTGGTACCCTTCAGACCTACAGTTTTGTCTCAGAGTTCCTCGACGGCCTTCGTGAATATTTTGTTATTTTCCTCCTTAAGTGGAACCAAGAGGCTTTCTCTATTCATTCTGTTTGACACATTGTCTTTTTGCTGTTTTCTGTTCAGTGTCATCGATGTTCAAGATCTGTAATACATACATCTGCAGGATGTGGAGATGTGTAATTATTTTGTAAAAATTATCACCTTCAGTGGATACCATTACTCTGTAATTTCAACCTCGATTTTTTTTCAATTGCCTCATAATGTCTTTCGATCTCAATATATTTTACTTTCAAGTGAGAACCTTTATATTCTTGTTCAGACGTTCATATGCGTGGTCTACAATTTTATTTCACGTGATTGACATATTACCTGCTTTGGGTCCCTTCAAGGCCTCAGGATGATTGGTTCAGAGGTCATGTATACCAGCAATGTATTTGTGCCATAGTCACTTATATTCGATCCGGTCAAAAGCAAAGAATAGTTTTCCTCTAGTAACAATTCGTACAAAGCTACATATGAATAAGTGATGGCACAAAGAGCATTCTCGTGATGTGTGCACTTCGCTGTTGCTGCCCCATGAACGTAAGCTTAAATCCAGCACCTACGCGTGAATTCTGTATGGAGACCCCAAGAACTCCCAGAGCAGCCATAACATCGTGCAATTCACCAACTTTCTAGACAGCCTGCCAGTCACACTACTTCCCTTAGCACAGAGAACAGGCCTGGGCCACTGAAAGTGGCCCAAAATCACACGACAGAATTATCGAAGTTATCCGTAGGAAAATTTCACAAAAATTTAAGATTACAAATCAATGTGTCCGAACCCTTTTTACCACCATTACTTTTAATTCTGAATCGAATACCTGGAAATATGTATTTTTTAGTGATTGTTTATTTTATATCAAAATACATAATCTATGTAAATTCAAAGTAAATGTGAGCATCGGAAGTATAATAAATGAATTTTTTTGTAAGTATCCAAATAATTGTTTCCTCTCACTTTACAAGACACACACACACACACACACACACACACACACAAACAATACACATATATAATCATATATCCAGGGAGCCATCTAGAAAGCGTTCTACTTCACTAGTGGCTCTTAACAGTAAAACCCTGATAACAGGAGAGACTGTCAGATGCTACACCTTGCCCAAAGGCGACCTGGAACTATGCAAGGCAGGGCTGTTTTGCTTCCCAAGGCATCTTAGCATGCACACATACCTATACTAAATCTTTGGATAACCGTATGTTTCAAGTCAGGTCTGGCATCAAACAAATGCACAACTTTTTCATGGAGGGGCATGTCAAAAGAAATGACAGCAGAACGTTCTTCACCAACAACTAGGTGCCACGGCTGATCATTCTGCGGCAATATGGCGAGAAAAGGTTGGCCATTCATGTGGTGCCATCTTTGGAAGGAATGATAGTGCTCTGATCTGAGTGGCAGAGTGATTGTCGGAGAGTAGTGAGTTGCAATAGATTGTATATTTAGAATGTAAATCATGAACCTGAGAAAATAGGATAAAATATTTTCTGATTTGTTATCCTAAAATTTTGTTTTAAATGTAGAGTTTTCCTAATCCTCCAAAGTTCAAACGAAATCATAAATTTAGTGGACTGGGCTATGTGTAAGACTAGTCCAATATGACTTTTGTTACGTATGACAGTTTACAGCGCAGAACGCATTATTTGGGATCCCAGAGCTACTTTTTGTTGAAGGATTGAAGCACAAATGACTCACACCTGGACTAAGACTGGAGAATGCTCACCCACACAGTCAATAATTGAATAACCGGAGCGTCAAAATCTGAAGTCATGCAAAAAATCTATCGACGAATAGATATGGTCAGAATAAATTCAATTATGTCATCACTGGTGTTTTCCACGGGATAACTTATAGAATAGAGAAAAAACACCTCGAAACATCTTGATTCTGGAGAATCAAGTTGTCATTAATAAACCCGTCAGAATAATGCCCCTACCCCCGATAAAAAGCTCTTCCTTTAATTCAAAGGAAAAGATTTTTAGAAGGGGGTCTAGTGGAGTACTGATGCCAATTTTCAAGTCTATAGACAATATAGTATGATCAGGAGCCATGGAACGCGCAAATATACGCACATATAATAAGGATAGAACCTTTTGCCACCTTTGATAGCTACGGTCGTTCAGTAATATTTGCAAGCAGGATAAAAAGAAAATTCCAGCGTATGGTAAACTTAACGAGTTTGATCTTGTGACGTATGACCGGAAGGAGTACATGGAATAACCTTAACAGTTTATACTGGCCAATGGTGTCGAACAGATGGATAAGAAGAGCGTGCAGCGGTTTCTTTATTCCAAGCTAAAAATCAAATTTGAAAATAAATAAGTATTAGCTTTAGATACAAAACCTCAAATCTAGCCATATATGCAATACGTCACTTCCTTTATCTACTGTCTATAAGAATCCTTCACGCATGTGTATCAGCACTCATTTGAAATAGCAATGAATTTTCCACATAAAGTCACGATTATTTTCTGTCTTCTAATTCTGCTTACTTCAGGAAGCACACATGGGTTAAACTCCAGGTGTTTTCAGGGACGTCAATAACCTCTCTGTTGTGTGTTTTTCTGCGTTTGAGAATGGGCCCCCAAGTTGCTATAAGCGATCATAAATTCAGGTGTCGTACATCGTCCCCATCTTGGCAGTCAGGCATACTATTGACAACACTGTCCCCACAATTATTCGTATATCTTCGAAATATCAAGCGTTATGGATTCTAGTTAACTTTCTCATTAACTTACGGTGTCTACGATTATTTTGCACAGAGCTTCTACTCATCGCTCAAGCACTATCGTCTATCTTCTTCTTCTACCTAGCTACAAGTTTACACTATATACCCATTCTATCACGGATCTAATCTCCCTTCTTAATCACCTAGTAATCCCAGAAAAACAAACCTCTTATATCAGGATCGAAATTACTAATATTAACGTATTTCCCTTTCAGCTTTATTTATATTGTTATGAATGTCTCATTTGTCGAATCCTTAGATGTACGTCCCATTGGTCTCTTAACATTTGCATGTGTCCTCATTACGATTACGAATTTTGTTTGATCTCTGCACCCATACTCATACTTAGTACGCGTATTCTTTCTTTTAATATCGAAACAAAATGGCAATCGGATGTTTATAGCTAAACAAGATGGACACTTCCGTCTCCCTCAACATTTATCGTCACATCAAAGCCACTGGCGGTAAACTCGAGGAAAATACCAAATAATAATAATAATAATAATAATAGGGGGCTCATCAGCATAGAAGATTGTGTCCAGAGAGCTAAAGTAGTCCTAGATAGATATGTGCAAACAAATAGTAAAGAAATCATAAAGAGCGCGAGGGATAGTGCAACAAACAATAAAGTAGAAAACAATGGAACAGTACAGCAAACTAGAAAAGAAAAGTGGGAAGGGAAAAAATTGTACGGCGAGTTCAAAAGACAGATACAAGATGTAGCAGACGAGAAATCATGGACGTGGTTACGAAAAGGGAACCTTAAGAGAGAAACGGAATCGCTTATTATGGCAGCCCAAAACAAAAGCATAAGGACAAACTACATAAAAACAAAAAACGACAGAACACAGACAAACAGCAAATGCCGCATGTGCGGTGAAAGAGATGAGACAGTAAACCACATAACTAGTGAACGTAGTCAACTCGCCCAGAACGAGTATAAGCATAGACATGATAGAGTAGCAACGATGATACACTGGGAACTAAGCAAACAAATGGGATTCAACCATGGGGAAAAGTGGTATCAGCACAAGCCAGACGCAGTTTTGGAGAATGACAACCACAAACTACTGTGGGACTTTGACATCCAAACTGACCACCTCATCCAGGCAAGAAGGCCGGACTTAGTAATAGTAGACAAAAAAAGGAAGGCCTGCCAAATAGTAGACGTTGCTGTGCCTGCAGACCATAGAGTAAAAAAAAAGGAGGGTGAAAAAAGGGAAAAATACCAGGACCTAGCAAGAGAGTAAAGGAAGATGTGGAACATGAAAACCAGGGTAGTACCGGTCATAGTGGGCGCACTAGGAACTGTCCCCAAAACGCTGAGGAGAGACTGGAGGAGATCGGGATTAGGGGGAGGATAGAGACCGTACAGACCACAGCACTACTGGGAACTGCACGGATACTGAGGAAGGTGCTAGAGATATAAGTACTGCAACGAATAGTAGCTCTGTCATGATATGCGAAAGAGGGAGGAGACGTTAGCTGAGGACCTGAGGAGACTTTTTGTCACTCAGCCCTCAGCGATAACCACTGGGCAACCGGTGTGAAACTGTAAATCGTAGAATTACTGCGACCTATGAGTACTAGGAGAGGAGGGCTGGAGACTTGAGGAGACTTGCTGTCACTCAAACTCCAGCGGTTATCACCAGGCAACTGGTGTGAGATTCAATAATAATAATAATAATAATAATAATAATACCCGTATCGCAGTTTGAACTTGGCGTGCAAACCCGAGCAGGCCTGTGTGCTCTCTCCAAAAAGATTGAAAATTAATTTTTTCTAAAACTGACAATTAATTTGATCACTTTTGGCGTTAGTATCTCGCATATCAAAGCAGAATATCATATTTAAACAGTGCCCATATTTTATTGTTTGGTTTGAATGAGACTTAGATGTAGGATTACGGTTTTTGCTCGGTTTAGGAGTTAGATTCCCTAAATCATACTGCCAAACTGGTATAAGAACTGAGAGAAAAGATGATTTACATCCATGGTCATCCATGACAAATGGAAAGTAAGGGTACAGTTCAATATAATTGCTTTCTTTTCTCAGAACTGACACATTCCCAAAAGGTTCGAAGATCTGATAAGTTAAGAGCACTTGACATTGAAAGAAAAATAGTAACATTTCCTTTATCAGGTTTTGAACTCGGTCTGCTGATTATATTTACCTTATTCCTAAACACTGATGCATTGCAGCTCTCACTGATTTCTTTAGTGATAAAATTAGTTCTTATTTCATGTGACTGCAAATGCTGGCTCCATAGAAATTGACAAAATTTTCAATGTGTCTGAATATCTATGCGTTTTGTGATAAAAGCATATAATATGGTAGACATAACTAAAGGCATTGAGAAAAATGGATATTGAGTCAAATGAATGTTTAAAATGTTGCCCATGGCAGCCATTTCAAAATGACAGCCAACAACAACTGTTTACAGATCAGTTTTCGTATCAGTGGTGGATATAATATGATATTTAAGACATAATTACTTAAAATTTGTACCATAGGTAGTTCTTGGGAATTGTCATTTTGATAATGCGTACAAATCATTGAACATTCATGAGACTGTCATGGAAATTGTTGTTGCAATCGATTTTCACAGACTGGTCTGATATAGATGATCCTGGTGTCCAATCATACATTTTTATAACACAGAATTCAAATTTAGTATTGCTCAAATGCTTCCTTCTTTCAGGCAGCTAGTTATATTAGCCCGCGAAAATGAATCATCGAAACTGATCTAAGAAGATAAATTCTGGTCTATAGAGTGTTCACTGCTTAAAGGCAGAAACAAGGTTAGCACACCGATAGTTTGAGGGCAAACGAATAGGTTAACAACAAGCTTACCTCAGGGCCGTCAGAACAGAGAGAGAGAGGGGGGAGTTTACCACCACAGTTTTAATATTGTGAATATAACGATCAGTTATCTTATAGGTAGTTTCGCGTGACGTCAAAGAGGGAGCGACGAAGAATTTATCATTTCTACAGAGATTTACAACTGTGTAAGGAATTGAAAGCAGATCCCTACCAAGGGCAGATAACTCCATACATGTATGAGTTTTTTTGGGTTTTTTTGCTGGAAAAGATGGGCACTACACTTTTATCTTCAAGACTCAAAATAAGTGATTACAATATTTGCCATGAGCCAGGGTCTATCACAAGAGAGTCTATTTAACACCTACATTAACTGTAATAGGGTACTGGGACAGCTAAGCTGAAAATCAAACCTATTGAGCATTTTGTGATGAAAAATATCGAATTTGGAACACTTATAGCGAAATATTACAAAACTCGGACAAACATGAATTTTCAGCCATTACTATTTGAGTAAAGTATTTTTTATACCAAGATTAAAAATAAAATACAGTTACTGCAACAATTTACAGTAGATTCAATCTTGTTCTACTTTCCATCACGAAGAATCTTAGACCTCAAATGTAAATGCATTGGTCTGCTAGATGAGCTTAAATTGCTAATTATAGTCCAATAGATGCATCCATACATTATTTTGGCCATCATTTCCGATGATTGATAATTATCGTTATCACTGATGATACTGATCATGATGCTGTTAATGATGACGATGGTAGTGGCTGTGAAGACACTGATCATAATGGTGATGATGGTGATTGTAATGACATTGATGGTGGAACGGGTGGCAGTGGTGATGATGGCAGTAGTGGTTGCCATGATGTTTGGTTAGATGATGATGGGCGTCGTCTTGATTGTTGTGGTGATGTCGATGGTGGTCAAGATGATGACGATAAGAATCATAAAATGAGGTTTCAAAATGACATTAGTTGTGACGAATAGCGAGGTGGGTTGTTGCAGGGACGATGAAAGTTGATCTCCTCGTGGGTTGATGTGTAGCGTGCCGGCCCAGTTTTTGTGGAAGGAAGGATGCTGTACGAAGAGAATGGAATGTGTTCCAAGTATGAAGTTGGACGAGCATTAATGAAACAAAGAGGAAAGAAGATATACAAGTATTATGGCCAGGCAAGAGACGTACGTTTAATACAAGAATGATGAAGATGAAGTACATTTATGGATAACATAAATACGATCGATCATGTAAAGTAATGTTAGGAGAAAAGATAGCAAAAGGTGAAAGCTTTCTTCTCTTGATAGTGCATTGTGTGTTGTCTGAACGCATGGATTCCGTATGGTTGGATAGCTCCTAGATACGTGGAAACTGGGTTCAGTGTGCGAGCCTTACTGCCAAGTAAGTGAGTTAACTTGGGGGCTATTCTCAGACGCTGATAGATTCTCGATGAACAGACCATGAAAGACAGAGAACATTCAATTTTATCCATGCTTGTTTCCCGAAGTGGTTAAAATTGGATCAGCCAATGGGTCGGCGAAACGACAACGATCTCAGGGAGAAAGAAAGAGGATGGCCGGCTGCAAAGGCCGGGGCCAGAGGCATGGTCAGCTAGGAATACTGGCGCTAATGAGCATTGAACCAGGGAAACGGAAAGAGAGAGAACGACCGGCCGCAGTGGCTGGGGCTTGAAGCGTAACCAGCTTGGGGTGCTGGACCATGTGCGTCCGAGGGTTTTATAGGGTTCGTCAACACGAGGAGAAGAGCAAAGCCAGTTACAGTTGTGCAAATTAGTTCCACAGATTTTTCTGCCATGCAAATCGGGATTCCTCCAGCCACTTTCTGCAATGAGAAAGAAAAAGTCGGAATACATAATTCTCTAAACTGAAGAAGAAGAAGAAGAAGAAGAAGAAGAAGAAGAAGAAGAAGAAGAAGAAGGGGGAGGAGGATGGGGAGAAGAAGAAGATGAAGAAAAAGGGGAGAAGAAGAAGGAAAAGGGGAAGAGAAAGAGAAAAGAAGAAGGGGAGGAGTAGAAGGGGAAAAGGAGAAGAGGAGGGAAAGAAGAACAGTTAGCTGTAGAAGAAGAAGAAGAAGATGAAGAAGAAGAAAAAATGAAGAATAAATTATAAAGTTTACGATAGAAAAGTGAAAGAAGAAGAAGAAGAAGAAGAAGAAGAAATTATGATATGTTCGATGAAAAAGAAACATAAAGAGAATAAGATAGTTAGGAAGGAAGGAAGGAAGGAAGGAGTGTACCGAATGAGCTGCACCATGTACATTTAATCGTCATCATCATCAGTCTTTTATGATCCGTCGTTGGACATTGACCTTCCCCAGGATTTGCCACATTTCTCTATCATAGGCGTCGCAGAGCCAGTACTTTCTGAACATGTCCAGCTCGTCTCTCCATAGTCTTTAATTTAGTTTCAAATCTGTTATCTGCAAAAATGATAGGAACACAGAACTCAACGAACCAAAGAAAAATTTCGATGCACGAACAGATCAAGAAGTAATACATTTCATTCTCCCATTTAACATACCTACGAATGAGCAATAGACCGAACTCCACCTAAGTATATTCCTTATTATTATTATTATTATTATTATTATTATTATTATTATTATTATGGAATCTATGGAGTTTGAGTGACAGCAAGTCTCCTCAAGTCTCCAGCCCTCCTCCCCTAGTACCCATAGGTCGCAGTAATTCTGCGATTTACAGTTTCACATCGGTTGCCCAGTGGTTATCGCTGAGGGCTGAGTGACAATAAGTCTCCTCAGGTCTTCAGCTAACGTCTCCTCTCTCCCTTGCATATCATGACAGAGCTACTATTCGTTGCAGTACTTATATCTCTAGCACCTTCCTCAGTATCCGTGCAGTTCCCAGTAGTGCTGTGGTCTGTACGGTCTCTATCCTCCCCCTAATCCCGATCTCCTCCAGTCTCTCCTCAGCGTTTTGGGGACAGTTCCTAGTGCGCCCACTATGACCGGTACTACCCTGGTTTTCATGTTCCACATCTTCCTTTACTCTCTTGCTAGGTCCTGGTATTTTTCCCTTTTTTCACCCTCCTTTTTTTTTACTCTATGGTCTGCAGGCACAGCAACGTCTACTATTTGGCAGGCCTTCCTTTTTTTGTCTACTATTACTAAGTCCGGCCTTCTTGCCTGGATGAGGTGGTCAGTTTGGATGTCAAAGTCCCACAGTAGTTTGTGGTTGTCATTCTCCAAAACTGCGTCTGGCTTGTGCTGATACCACTTTTCCCCATGGTTGAATCCCATTTGTTTGCTTAGTTCCCAGTGTATCATCGTTGCTACTCTATCATGTCTATGCTTATACTCGTTCTGGGCGAGTTGACTACGTTCACTAGTTATGTGGTTTACTGTCTCATCTCTTTCACCGCACATGCGGCATTTGCTGTTTGTCTGTGTTCTGTCGTTTTTTGTTTTTATGTAGTTTGTCCTTATGCTTTTGTTTTGGGCTGCCATAATAAGCGATTCCGTTTCTCTCTTAAGGTTCCCTTTTCGTAACCACGTCCATGATTTCTCGTCTGCTACATCTTGTATCTGTCTTTTGAACTCGCCGTACAATTTTTTCCCTTCCCATCTTTCTTTTCTTGTTTGCTGTACTGTTCCATTGTTTTCTACTTTGTTGTTTGTTGCACTATCCCTCGCGCTCTTTATGATTTCTTTACTATTTGTTTGCACATATCTATCTAGGACTACTTTAGCTCTCTGGACACAGTCTTCTATGCTGATGAGCCCCCTCCCACCTTTTTTTCTCTTAACGTATAGTCTATCTGTATCATCTCTGGGGTTTATTGCTTTATGCATTGTCATAAGTTTCCTAGTTTGCCTATCCATTGATTGGAGTTCTTCCTTTGTCCATCCTAGGAATGGTCCTGTATATCGAACTACTGCCACTGCCCAGGTGTTCATTCCTTTTATTAGATTTCTGCTGTTTAATTTGGTCTCTAATATTTTCCTTATCCTTCTAAGGTATTCTCTCTTTATTTTTTCCTTCATCTCCTCCCGTTTTATCGTGTCACATTCAAGGACACCTAGGTACTTGTGTCGGTCTTGTGCGGTCAATGCCCTAATCTTGCTGTTGTCCGGGGGTTCAATTCCTTCAGTCATTGAGAGCCTTCCTTTGTGCATCACCATGGTTACGCATTTTTCTATTCCAAACTCCATTCCTATGTCCTCACTATATTCCCTTACTTCGTTGAACAGAGTCTCAAGCTCTCCCCTGTTTTTTGCGAACAATTTTATATCGTCCATGTACATTAGGTGGTTGACCTTTCCGCTTGTTTTAGAGAAATGGTATCCTTTGCTGTTTTTCAGGATTCTGTTGGGCGGTATCATTGTTAGAACAAATAATACTGGGGACAACGAGTCTCCTTGGAAGATTCCCCTTTTTATCCCTACCTCTGCTAGTTTGTCCCCTGCGGCTGTCAAATCTACTTTCCAGTCTTCCATCGAATTACCAATGAATTTAACCACCGGTTCGCTAATTTTTAACATTCTAAGGCATTCTAGTATCCAGCTATGTGGAATCATATCGTACGCTTTTTTGTAATCTATCCATCATATTGCGATATTTTTTCTCCTTTTCCTCACTTCTCTTAAGATCATCTGGTCTATGTAGAGTAAATCGTTTGCCCCTTTGGTTCCTATCCTACACCCTTTCTGTTCTTCTGGTAGTAGTCCCCTTCTATCCATTGACATGTATATTCTCTCTGCTATTTGCCCGGTCAGGATTTTCCACATAAGTGGTAGGCACGTGATTGGTCTATAGTTGCTTGCTATGTTCCCCTTTTTGGGGTCTTTTTGGATGAGGGTGGTTCTGCCTTTGGTCATCTATTCTGGTGCCTTGCCTTCGTTTAAACAATTTTGGAGTAGGTGGGTGAGTCTGCCGTGTAGCGTGGTGAATTTCTTGAACCAATATCCATGGATCCCGTCGGGACCCGGTGCTTTCCAGTTGGCTACTTTCCTAAGAGTATGTTTCAATGTGATTTAATTCAGTAGTATTGGTTCTCCCTTGTCTATATCTTCTAGTTCTTTCCTCATATTTCCTAACCATTGCAGTGTTACGTTGTGTCTTTTTGGGTGCCCCCATATGCTATTCCAATAGTTCTTGGCCTCTGTGACATCTGGTTTTATGTCCTGCCTTCTTTCTCCGTTTAAGTCTTGGTAAAACTTTTTCTCATTGTTTTGGAATGTGCGGTTTTGTGTGCATTGGGCAGTTCTTAGTCTGTATCTTTTCAGTCTTACCTCTTTGGCTAATCTCTTCTGGTGTAACTCTTCGACTACAGTTGCCATGCATTTTTGCGTTACCTTGTATTTGTTCCAAAGTCTTACTCGTGGTCTGTCTGCGTGTGGTGTATTTCTGAGCAGTACTTCATCTCTCTGTAGTTGGGAGATCTGCTTTTGTAATCTTCTTTCCTAGTTGGGTTTCTCTTCCCTATTATTGCTCGGGGTCCTATCTTGTGTTGTGAATCTTTGTGCTACCATTTTCGCCCCAGCGTAAATTAAGTTGTTGAGTTCTAGGAGGGTGTTCGTTTCTATGTGCTGTAAGAGGCAGTTGACCTGTTCGGTCACTTCTCCGACTTTCTTTCTGTCTTTGTCTCTTATGGAGGGGAGTGTTGTTTTCTCTCCTCACATGATTTCTTTCAAAGCTTGTATTTTGGTTTTCTCTTCTTCAGTTGGTACCTCGTCGTCACCTTCTGGTGCATAGTTTACTGTGGGGGTCTCATGGGGAATTCTTCCAGTTTTGTTGTTGGTACTAGTTGTGCTGGGGGGGGGGTATTCTTCAGGTGTGTCACCTGAATCTCTCTCTACGTTATTGCGGATCTCTAGTAGTTCAGTTTCAGACAGCCATTTCTTCTTTTGGATTTGTTTTACTTGGTCAGCAAGGCGTTGGTTCGATACTTCCACAGCAGATTTTTCCCTCCATATTTGGAGCATACGCTCCCTATAAGATCGCACTGAAGGTTTGCTTTTAAAGTAACAATACATAGCTAGTTTATTCTCCTCCCTTGACCATTTCTTTCTCTTGTTCTTTATAGTAGTCACTCGGTGATGACAACGCCTTTCCTGGTTGTCATTAGAGTTGTATGAGTTTTGGCCAACAGTAGCTGTGTGACGACTGTGTCCCTCCTGAAGGCCATTAAGGGTGCACAAGCCGGAGTTATGGCCAGCAGTCACAGGATGACGACCAGGTCCCTCCTGGTGGCGACACACAAATCTAGGATCTGTGCCCCGTTTTTTGTGGTAAAATGGTATGGTTGTACTGTCATGATTGGGGTTTTTGGTTCTTTGAGGTAGCGCCAGACCTTGGTAGGTTGGTTAAGACCGATGTGATTCAGAAATAACCCAAGAGCCCCACCGACCCTTTTTGGTTCTTTTAAGGTAGCGCCAGACCTTGGTGGGTTCGTTGAGGCCAATGAGCTCAGTGACACCTTCAGAGCTCCACCAGCTCTTGCCATCCAGGGTATAACCTTACAAGGACAGGCCATTCCGCTGCACAGATATATCTATTTGGTGGTATGACGATCCCTTCCTAACTTTAGACCTAAAAAAAACCCACTAAGCTTGGTCTAGGTGAAATTAAAAGCCTTCAAGATCATACGTCACCCTTAAATCTTTTAAGTCTTGACTTAGTATAAGTCTCGCTATCTGTTGTGTTTTTTTTCCAATGGTGGATTTCACCATGCCAATCTATTTTTACTTAAGGGTGGGGGGTAGACAGGCTTCATTTATTCATACACGAGGGTAGCTAGGCATTACTTTTCTATCGGACACCTCAATCTCGACGGGATGGGGAGAATTATTAATTTAATTTTAAATTTTAAATTTAATTCCACTTACCCACGTGCAGGTCCAAAAAAACAACAGACTACTCTTTCAACTTTTTTCCCACTTGGCAGAATTTGGCAGTGGTCAATTCATCAAGGTGAAAATTTTTCGGAATCACAAAGAAAACCATCTCAGAAGTAGAAATATCATCAAAATATCAAGAATAATCATTCTTAAAGCCTAAAGTAAAATATCTTTTAAATCTTCGAAAATAATCACAGGGTTCATTCGGGGGGGGGGTCCTTTGCTACTTCTATTGTTATTATCATCATTATTAATAAGACAATAAATAAATAAAAATCGCCACAAAGTTAATCTTAAAATTTAGTCTGAGTTAGTCTTCAAAGTCAATCAACAGAATTAATCCAGAGAAAGAATTATTATTATTATTATTTTCAAGCATTTCAGATCAGGCGCACCCACAAATAGGTTACTCCGCCGTAAGTGTAACGAATAGATGACTACAACGTACAAAACCACTCCCCAAATCATATACGGGTGGATGATATTGTATCTATATATGCCAAGTTTTCCAAGTTTTGTATATAAAACTATATATCCGACGTAAATACGAACAAATTTTTCGTGCAATTTAATTTACACTTATGCAGATGCATTTACACATGTATATCTATGCACACATCTACCTATATAGAGGCTAATGTACTTCCTTCTCCCACGCACGACTACAATCACGCACACACAAACACACAGACATACACACACACACATACTTGCATATATAGGAGAAATAAACGTGTGAGAATATAGTGGTTACGGGATAAATAACAAAATATTATTTCTGACGTACGTATCTGCATATATGATTACACAGGTCATAAGTAAAAGCCACCGATTGTGAAAATATTGAGTCTCCCACAAGATCAAGGAATTTACCCTGCGGAAGATAGAAGCTGATTGTGTTTTTATGTCCTGATCCTCTCGTGCCAATTCAAGCATTTCATCTTTGATTACGCGAAACAGTGACCGACGGAGAGTGAGATGGCTTGACGAACTACACAAATTCAGAAAGCACTGGCTCTGTGACGACCACGATAAAGAGAAGTGGCGAATCTTGGGAGAAGATCAATGTCCAACGATGGACGTTAACAGACTGATGATGATGATAATGATGATCATGATCATGATCATGATTAAAGGTATTTGTTGGTTATATTACATATGTGCATAAATCAATACAGAGACAGGTGTAGGTGAAATATGCACACAAACTGATGCCATACGTAAATAAGCAGTCACGCTTCAATCGTACTAAAATCCCTTTAAATTGGCATATCAAAACAAGAGAGAAATTGGTAGAAAAATAAGCCATTTACAAAGCGTTGGAAGAGAACACGACTCAGAATCAATCATACAATTCTGCTTGTTTGAATGCACGACCGAAACGGTTCCTATTTGTGCGTCTCTTTGTTTTTGTCAGTTATGACATTGGTGCAAACTGATGATTCGAACGTCCTGTCAGGAGATTTGCAAGTGAGGGACGTATCCATTATAAGTATTTTTTTTTAATTGCTGTAATAACTTGATTTGGTATCCATATATATATATATATATATATATACATATATATATATATATATACATATATATATATATATATATATATATATATATATATATATATATATATATGCGCGTGTGTGTTGATAAAAATGGTTATTGGAAGGTTAGGAGAAAAACTCAAAAGATAGGTATTACATCTCAATTTAAATAATGCATTTAGAGGATTTGTAATCTGAATACATTAACACAAAGGTATGCTTACTTTCATTTTTTCAAAATCACATAGATACAATACACTACAACACCAATATACAATGTATTGGCAAATAGCCAAAAGTCAATATATATATATATATATATATATATATATATATATATATATATATATATATATATATATATGTATGTATATGTATAATAGGTAGTGGATATGTATAGATTCTTATTTGAGGACTTCCGTGAAAGTCTTGTTAGTGTCACTAAGAGTGGGAGGAGTCATTGATTTTGTTTTATTGTTTTTATTGTTTTTAGTAGTGTGTGTGTTTTTACTGGTGGTTGTAAGTTACATGTCAAAGGTTGTGACCTAGGTGTAGGAGTTATCGATAAATGGATGCTGATTTGTTCGGGGGGATGTTTTTATCTTGACCTTGATATCTGGGATAAATTTATAGCCTATGTTTACTAATAAAGCAATCCACATATTAGTAAATTGAAGGTAATATAGACAGTTTATTCACATAACCATCATCCCCAAAACTTCTAATCAACATTATCTACTTTCTCATATGTCCAAGTAAATTAAGAATAATACAATCCACTACGGTCATAAAGGAAAACAACTTGGGCTCTACTCTAAAACAACTCGACTCTCGGAGTATAAAGTTGAATGTATCAAGCACTCAATGAAATAGATCCATCACATATCAGACATTGCTTCATATTATATTATATTATGCTATATTTCAAACCTGATCTGTAATATATATATATATATATATATATATATATATATATATATATATATATATATATATATATTGTGTGTGTGTATGTATGTATATATATATATAAATATATACATATATATATGTGTGTATATATATATATATATATATATATATATATATATATATATTGTGTGTGTATGTATGTATATATATATAAATATATATATATATATATATGTGTGTATATATATATATATATATATATATATATATATATATATATGTATATATATATATATATATATATATATATATATATATATATATATATATACATATATATAAATGTTATTAAATTAATTACAAGCCACTGATACTGAATAGATACTAAGACATTGTCTCACTCATTTTCGGAGCTGGAAGGGTTCAGAGTCCTTATGTAGCCTGAGAAAAGAGTTGCTGTGATTAAGTGAAAAAACATAAAAATTGTTCATTTAATGTTTAAAATTACCAGATTTGTATGGGATTTATTAAATACATTCAGGTATCTGACTTCAAAAGTATTCTTAAAGCAAAAGTTTCGATCAAATTTTGCTTTATCGATCTCAAGTAAGAAGAATGATGAAAATCATAAAAAATCATTTTCTTATGTAGTTCCACTTGGTTTGACTGACCTTCAAAAATCGGCTAAATTTTTCAATTTTTCAGCTTTATATCCAAATATATTACATATATCTATTTTGAATCCAAATCTGCCAATCATTTTTCTTGAAAATTTCCAGATTTTCAGCAATCGAGAATTCTTATTGGCGAGATAGGAAAAAATCACCTAGGTTTAGCCAAAATTTGGCTGATTTAGCATCCTGGATAGTAATATGTAGACCAAAAATGAAAATAAACGCAGTTTAATTACCCGGAATAAACATGAATATATGGAGCACAATTTACTCGATCTGCCCAAATAATATCGAATGGTAGGTAATTTAAATGGAGTAGACTTCTCACAGTAGAATTTTCAAATGAAACAACGTGGTATTCAAAAGCAACCGTTATCTGAACTGGACTGGGACCCTTTCTTTTACTTGGTTTTGGTTGAAGGGGACCTCTTTAAACATTGATAGTTTTGAAAAAATCAAAATTAAATTTAAAAAAATTGTTTTTTGTTAAGGAGTATTGGCTGATCCATTCAAGTCGTTGATCTTCTCATCTGATTGCTCAAGGGTTGCCTGCATCGTTTGTAACGGCCCTCTCACCTGTTACTGAGCAATAAGTTTGTAGCATTACCATTACTGAATCACAAAGTTTGTTTGTATTCATTGCATTCAAGTATTTCATTTTTGATGAACTAAACGAAGAAAGCAAAAGAGTTGGCCTATACATGAACTTCAGTAAAACAAAAGTCATGTGCAACAACCACATCGAGAGTAAGAACATAACTGTCAAAATCAAAGATGTGAAACTGGAGAAAGCAGATCATCACATCTGCCTAGGACAACAGATCTTTATGAAACCACGCAAGAAGAAGCGAAAATCAATCTAGTGATGGAAAGCCTTCAATAGAGCAAGCTCATACATCAAAAACAAGACGATCCCAATAATCTTAAAAAGAAGATTATACAATCAATATTCACTTATGGAGCTGAAACATGGAACCTAACCAAGAGACAGACCCGCAAAGTGAGAAACATGCAACGTGCACATGAGAGAATCACGCTCACCATCACATGGACAGATCACAAGATATCACAGTATATCAGAAAGAAAACAGGGGTCAGAAACATCATAGAATCCAAATGGCTATGGGCTGGTCATGTTGGGAGAATGAAAGACAACCAATGGACATCATAACTCACAACATGGACTCCCAGAAAACTACATGCGAAACTGAGGCCGACAAAAAACACGGTGGAGAGATGAACTAGACAAATTCAAAAAATACTGGCTCCGTAACGCCCATGAGAGAAAATGTGGCAGATTCTTGGGAAGGTCAATGTCCAACGACGGATGATGATGATTTTTCTACAATGGTTAGAGGTGCGTCAGTACGAAGATTATCCACTGAAAGCGGCTTTTATTCTCATTATTGTCTCAAAATATGATGAACACGTTGTATACCCATTTTTTTGAAGCGTATAGAGGTGCCTAGAAATTGTATCTACACAATTTTAGCAATTTTTGACGAATCCAGCCATTCTTAACCATTTAAAATGGCTAACTGGATTTAAAATATTTGTGGGTTGTAAAGAAATTCTACACCCACAAAAGTTTCAAAAGTGAGTGCTCTAGACATAAAGTCTTTTTCAACCTCTTATATAAATTGAACATTATACAATGAAAGTTTCAGATCAAAATTCAGCTGATAGTTGTGTTAGGTCATGAACATTCATACATACTCTTGTATATATATATCAGAGATACTCAACTTCCTCGGTTGCGAAGTATATAAAAGCATTCATTTTGTGTTTAATAAAAACGACTTGACTGACAGCAAGTTTTTTATGTATTTATTTTTGTAAATTACTGATGTAAATTTTTTTAACCCATGTGCGCCTTCTGAAGCAAGGAAAATTAGATGACGGATCATCGTGATCATTGTGTAGTAAAAGGCAGTGCCATTTCATTCAGGAGAGATGGAGGTATATATACGTTTTGAGCTAGTGAGGACACGATTGATTTACAGTCTGTACGATAAATGCCTCGACATCAGAAACGGGCAATGTTTAGTACAGTATTTGGTCACAGTGAGAAAACGGTAAAGTTCGGATCGGTCAGGAGGCTTGTGAAATGACACGAATCCTAGAGAGAGGAGTAGTACCCGGCTAGAAGTGTCAGAGCAAAAAAGCAATTGAACACGTGTTTTCAGGGCTTTTATAGGGAGTCGTTGTTGGAAGTGACGTTCTAAAACTCTCGCTGAAAGAAGGGTTTCGTATTAAATTCTTAACAAGTATAAGAGGCACCACACTGTGTTTGTTCTTAACTATTGACCTGGTCACTCGTCTAGTTGTAAACTAAAAAATGAGAGAATGGTATCTATTCATTTTTGTATTTTTCAAAATCTTAAATTGTTATACGAAACATAAGACAGATATTATGAAAACAATTTTTTTTTCAATCAGTAAGATCTCTTGAGTGGGGGCCACATTTCTTGTTCTGTGGTTTGGTAGTTTGATGAAAAGCTTTCTGTTGAACCGAGCATGCGAGCATCTGGCTTGAGAGAAACATGGATATGTCATGTCAAGTCCTGCAACCTTGAGAGACAGTCCCTGGGAAGTCAAATTGAGTCACAAAACTCATGACAAAATCCAATTTTTAAAAAAAAGGAAGAATATCATCAAGACGTGGCCCTTTGATTTATGAAATCAAGTGAAAAATCATTCAAAAATCTGGGGAAAATATGGATTAAAAAATGAAACCTAAAATGCAATATCTAATGTCTAGATGTAAAAATGAGTGAGGAAACATAAGAATTAATTAAACTTGAAAAAAAAAAAGCAAACTGAAAAGCAATATGTACAGACATAAAAAAAAATATCTTTGTATTTCAAATTTTTAATTATAACACGTTTTTTTTTTCTACGTGTAAAATTGAGTCAAAAATCATCTACGACAGGAACGAGATGCATTGGTTCTATCGCTTTCTGTGTTCCAAAATTGTAATTATAGCACTTTTATTTACTTATTTTTTTTTTGTATGTGAGAGAAATTTAAAAAAATTAGAATTCCAGAAAAGAAACCTAAATATTAATACCTGATGTCGTTGTAGTATGGGTTACTGAGGTAAATGAAGCGACAACTAAAAGGACCCGTGATTTACGTGACTGCAGGAAAGGAGAAAAGTAACAGTGACCAAAAGAAGAAAATGACGCTGTAACAATTTAGTATCTTTATTTTTCCTTTTTCTCAACCTCGGGGTCCGTAGCTTCTAGATGTCAGAAAACACAACATGACAAATGAGAGGCACAAGGCGAAGGAAAACTGACGGGGGACGGGATAGTCAGCTTGAGTACGAGAGAAAGGTGGACGATCTTTTCCTCTCCGGATGAAAGTAACGACTGCTGCCCCGACTGTCGTTCCTCCTCGTTTTTGACCACGGTTGTGAACATAGTCATTTATTGGGAAGGCCCCTTTGCTTAAGATGTTGATAACATACGCTACTTGTCTAAGTCGATTAAGCCAGGAAAATAAACAAACGTCGTTTCCGGCGACAAACACTGCTTGGAAACAATCGTTTCATCAGTCTTTTAACGTCCGTCGTTGGACAAAGACCTTCTCCAGGGTTAGCCACACTTCTCTATCATGGGCGTCGCAGAGCTAGGATTTTCTGAATTTGTCTAGTTCATCACTCCATCTTGTATTCTGTCGGCCTAAGTTTCGCTTGTGATCTCTGGGGATCCATGTTGTGAGTCGTGATGTCCAGTGGTTGTCTTACATTCTGGCAACGTGGCCTGCCCATTGCCATTTTAGTTTTTTAAATAGTTTCTATGATGTCTCGGACTCCTGTTTTCTTTCTGATATTCTGTGCTATCTTGTGATCTGTCCATGTAAGGTTGAGCATGATTCTCTCATGTGCACACTGCATGCATCTGAGTTTGCAGGTCTATCTCTTGCTTAGATTCCATGTTTCAGCTCCATAAGTGACTATCGGGAGAATGCTTTGGTAGTATCCTTCTCTTTTTATTATTATTATTTTTTTTTGTAGTGAAGGGTTCGATTTACCATACAATTACAATGGGAACTAGACTACGAGTTTATGTCTTATGAATAATTACTTGAATTTGGAATTTTATGACATTATCAGACAACTTTTTCACTCTGATCACACATTCTTTTAGAATCTTTTGTTCTGACAATATTTAAAAAAATTTTTTTTTTATCTTACACATATTATTAGTTTGATAGTGGGTTAGTAAATCAAAATATCGTTTTTCTATTTTCATATCTCCTTAGTTCAATCAGGGCATCGCTTCTCCTCCTACAGTTTTGTGACATTTTGATGAAGGGTTATTCATGGCTTAAAATACATCAAAATATCTGTAGTCACTTATGATACAATGGAAAAGAAATGAATTTATTTTCCTTTATGCTTCTTTGTGTTCTGAGGTATTTTATTTGTTGAAATAATTTATACGCTAAATAGAATTGGTATGCAAACTTCCACCACACAATATTGAAAGCCTTTTTTCTTCTTTTTTCGTATCAAAGGCCAACACAAGTTGAAGAGAAGTATTTTGATAAGCAAATAGTTCTCTGAAAGAAGTCGCCATTTTCCCAGCATTGTCATCTATTCGAGTAAGCTTATCTTGGACTTTTTGTTGGAAGAAAATCAAAACAAATGGACAAGGCATCTGTTATACTGGTTTGTATATGTTTACTTATGAATTACATTATTTTCAAATAATTTCAATGTGAATCATTGCATTTCCAAGTAACTTGCATAATGCGAGCTAAAATTTTCAAGGCTTTTTTTTCGGTAGATGTTTTTTTAACTCCTGATATCCCCGTACAGTTTCTGGCACATAATGGCGGATCGTTTATACTTTCTGGTCCCCCAGGTGTTGACATCACAGATCATTACTCTTGCATATATATTTCAAAGTATATAATTTTTTGAAGTATTCTATTACTTGTGGAATGTATCTATTTTAACCATGTTGTAGTTGGTCTTCTTCTTCTTCTTCTTCTTCTTCTCATTCTGCTTCTTCTTCTTCATCTTTTCATTGTTGTTCTTCATCTTTTCATTGTTGTTGCTCTTCTTCTTCATCTTTTCATTGTTCTTCTGCTTTTCATTGTTCTTCTTTCTCTTCTTCTTTTCATTCTTCTTCTTTCTCTTCATCTTTTCATTGTTCTTTTTCTTCTTCTTCTTGATCTTTTCATTGTTGTTGTTGTTGTTGTTCTTCTTCTTTTTCTTCCTCTTATTGAGATTTGGGCTGTTCACATCTGTTTAATAAACAATCATGCACTCATATATTTGGAGGAACGTAGACATTCGCAATCAAACATTACTAAACTAATGAATACTTGTTTATCATCTTAGTTGTATACGCTTTTAGAATCCAAACGAGTGTACCCTTTTGGATGTAAATTTGTCTATCGAGGTGACTTAGCCTCCAGGATTAACAGAGGATATGTGGCACTACTTTCCACAGCCCTCAAAGGCTAAGTCAGGGATATAACTACTCTTTACATATTAATTTGTAAGCTCAATTTGTAAACATTGATTTTATTTCTGAAAATATCTATGGGTGCCAGGTACTAATGGTTGGTATTTAACGATCTACCGAAAGCAATATCTTATTTTACAAAGAAAATTTGTTCGGTTAACCACTTTTACTTTTTCAAGCATTGAATTTATCAATCCTCTCCCGTGGAATATCCGATCAGGTTGGATCTAAAACGTCCTCTGCACAGGCGTATGAAGACTCTTTCTAGCATCCTAATTATCAACCTTTTAGCTGGACATATGCCTTCCTCAAAATTCGCCAGAACTCTCCATGTTAGGCGCCGTGGAGCCAATACTCTCTTAACTTGTTTAGTGACCAATCTATTTCCATAAAGGGAGCAAAAGGGTCGATTTGCCCAAATTTTCCAAGGTTTATATCTATCTATTAATCGATCTATCTATCTATCATTTATTTCAATCAATCAATCTATCTATCTATCACAGAGTTACCCTCCATATTGTGGTTGTTATTTTTTATCTGTTGTTGGAGTGTCTGTAATTAGTAATGATACAATGGAAAAAACCAAAGAATTTTTTGTAGGTGACAAACTTTGTAATTAAATAGACTATTGAAATTCTTAAACACAGTCAATTATTGAATTTGAAGTCATGTAAAATAATTCAATCAAAGAATACACTTAGAATAAATTCTATTCATGACACCACTGGCGTTTTCCACATCTAAAATAGAGTGAAAAATTAACATCTAGATTAACTAATCTACATTGAATTATATTTTCGTATTTTGTTGCAGACAGTTGGAAAAGGAGTCGTGGCTACTTTGTCAATAACTACACCGGCATTCGTAGTTGCATAATTTTGGCATAATGTCGTATTGTGGATGACCAATTAAAAGGTGGAAAAGGGGTGATCGATGAATAAGATAATTCATTTACCTTTCGATGAGCTGCAATCAGTAAAAATGCCTGAAATTTCGAAAAAAAGCATGAACCAGTGACTTATTTCGCATAAACTTCCATTCCAGATTGATCCCTCTACTAAAAACCTATGTATGTAGGTAATTAGAAAAAAGTTTTTTGTGGGTGTGTAATAGATTACTAATTTTAGTAGATTACTAATTTTCAATGCTGTTGCATAAAAATGCTTTCTATACCACTATAGCTAGTTCCATAAAATCCTTATCACTATTTTCAGAAGTGTTGAATGAGTAAACGAATGGGATTTAATCGTACGGAAAAGTGGTACCGGCACAAACCGCAGACAGCCCTCGAGAATTGAAACCACAAATTACTTTGGGACTTTGACATCGAAACAGACCACCTCATCCAGGCGAGAAGACTGGACCTGGTAATTGTAGATAAGAGGAAAACCCGACAAATCATAGACGGAGCTGTGCCGGCAGACCATAGAGTAAAGAGGAAGGAGAGTGAAGAACTGGAAAAATACCAAGATCTGGCAAGAGAATTGAAAAAGATGAAAGTCAGGGTAGTACCAGTAATAATAGGCGCACTCAGAACGGTCCCAAAAAAACTGAAGGTGAGATTGGAGGAGCTCGGGATAAAAAGAAGGATTGAGACTGTACAGACTTAGCACTGCTAAGAAACCACACGGATACTGAGGAAGTACTAGAAATATAAGGTCTAAGACACTAAATGTTAGCAGTGGCCTAACAGAGGAAGGAAAATGGAAGCAGAAATGAGAACCACAGCACTGGTGTAATAGGCGAAGGAGAGATGGAGACCTACTGGGAATAGTTTCCATAGAGTTCATGCGAACATCGTCAAGTTCCCGCCAATGTATGACGTCATGTAGAGCGTTTGGAGAAGGTGACAGTATACAGTCGGTCATATTGGAATCTGGTGTGAGCATCCTTACAGCCACTATCGTGCTATTGCTCGGAGCACGTGTTTGAAGCGGTCATATATAGACTCAAATGATAGAGATGGTTGAACAAAGAAAGTTCATGAAATAAGGAATTAAATCAAATGCAGAGTCTTATTCAAACAATAAAACGAACATTTAATGGGTAGAAAAACAAGGTGGGACGTACAATTCAGTTGAAGAGAAGAACAAGTAAACATTCAAACGTTTAGGATGATGGATACGGAGTGATCTTATTAGCTAAGTCTAGAATGTTACTCTAGAGAAGTGAACTGAGGTCAAACAGCACGAGCGAGTGGAAATATACGTGTTTCTTGTGTTGAACCATTATTATTTCATTCATTTAACAGCGAATATGAACTGAATAAGGTTACCTCGAGCAAGGTTGGGTTTAAAAGAGAACCCCCAAGTATATTTGCCGAAAAAAAAAGCGTTTGGCTTTTGAATAACGAGAGAGAGACTTTTTTTACTAGCCGAGCATATGGAAGAAACGTGTCACGGTGGCAATTACACTACCCAGGTAGGATAAGGGCCAAAATAAAAAAAATAAATAAAAAATACTTTATTTGACCAAAATCCGCTCATTAGATCAAAACTTATGAATGTTTGAAGTTACGTTTTCCACTAAAAAAAAAATCAAATTGATGTAATGGAATCTAGCATTTCCACATGGTCCAATAGAGAAAAATGCTGCACAGAAAGAATCCTTTTACAACAAAATTTACCCACTTTCCTGGATGAAATTAGGATTACTGGGATCCTCTTATTTTTGAAGGTTGAGTTAGCTCTGCCAAAGGCTTGCCATCCTAGTGTGATTCTTCCCTTGATTTCTTCTTCTTTTGGGGGTCTCATGGAGATTCGTTGTCCTAGGTAGATGCAGTGGTCTACTTGCTCTAGTTCTGTGTCCTCGATTTCGATCTTAGTATTTTTATCTCCAATGTGGTTGTTGCACATGATCTTCGTCTTGCTGAAGTTCATGTTGCTCTCTTTATTTAGGTCATCTATCATTAGTTGGAGGTCGTGTAGGTTCTCTGTGAAAAGGGCAATGTCGTCTGCAAATCTGAGGTTGCTCAGATACTCGCCGTCTATTCTAATTCCTTTACTCTCTCAGTCTAGTCTTCTGAAGGTCATCTTGAGGCAGGCTGTGAAGAGTTTAGGTGAGCTGGTATCACCTTGTCTTACTCCTTTCTGGAGCTGAAGGGGTTCCGAGTCTTTATGTAACCTGATAAAGGAGCTGCTGTGATTGTATATATGTTTCAACACTTCAACATATACTGGATCTACACCTTGTCAAGTGATGGCCTCCAGGACCTTAGGGATTTCTACTGAGTCGAACGCCTTTTTGAAGTCGATAAATTCTATGGCGAGTGGTAGTTTATACTCAGCTGCTTTCTCTTTCAGTTGATTTATTGGATGCAGGTGGTCCATGGTCGAGTAGCTGCTTCTAAAGCCAGCCTGTTCACGATCTTTGTGAAAATCTTTGTGATCTTTGTGAAAAGTTTATATACACAGTTGAGTAGGCTTATAGGCCTATAGTTGTTGAGGTCTTTCGGGTTTCCTTTTTTTATATAAAAGCATTATGATAGCAGTGTTCCAATTATCTGGGACTTTACTGTGTTTTAGACACGTTGAAGAGGATGGCCAGTTTCCTAGTGATGATTTACCTGCTTTTTGGAGTAGGTCGATGGTGATGTTGTCAGGTCCAGGGGCAGTTCCTTTCTTCGTCTGTTTAATGGCTTCTTTCACCTCGCACAGGGTTACTTTAGGGAAGTCCTCGAGTTGATTGCTCACGTCTTGCGTATCTTGTTCATTGTTTTGTAGTCCTTGTTTTGGACGAATAAAGTTTTTGGTAGAATTCTTTGGCACGTTCGACAATCCTGTCTCTGTCTGTTGTTAGGTTTTCATTTTCCTCGAGTATGCTAGTTATTTGCCTTCGTCCTTTGTTTATAGCTTTGAAGACTCGACCTTTTTCAAGAGTCGATTCGATGATTGCCGTCGTGTATCTCCTGTCTTCCCTTTGTTTTTTCTTTATCAATTTATTTAGTTCAGCCTCTTCAATTTTCTCTCTCGTTGTTGTCTGTGGCTTGAGGTTTCTGCGTTTTTCCATGAGATTTTTAGTTTCATCTGAGATTTTGCAAATGGGTTGTTTGAGTGTGCTCTTTTGGTATGTTTAGAGGCTGCAGTTTTGTATGGAACATTTTCCTGCGTTCTTTGTTGGTGTTTACTTTTTACATCGTACCATTCTGTGGTTGCTGCCTACATTGACTTGATTCAGGACTTGGATGTCCTTGACGATATCGTTTTTGTCCGTTAGGATGTAGTCTATTTCGTTCTTTGTTTCGTGATTGGGTCTCTTCCAAGTCCATTTCTTATTGGGTCCCTTCTTGAAGAAGAAGTTCATAATTTTGAATCCATTAGCCGTTGCAAAGTTTACAAGATCTTCTTTGTCTTTACATACCTTGTATCCGAATTTGCCGACGCAATCTTCATTTCCTTGTCCTACCTGTGCGTTGAAGTCTCCTATGATAACATTGAAGTGTTTTCTGGTGTCTTGGAGTAGGGAGTTCAAATCATCATAGAAGTTGTCTAATTCCTGTTGGGTTGATTGCAGAGTGGGAGCGTAGACTTGGATTATATTGAGTTTGTATCGTTTTGAAAGTTGTATTGTGACGCTAGCTACTCGGTCAGAGACGGCTTTGAAGCCAGTTATATTGTCTTTCAGGTCCTTATTGATGAGAAAGCCAACTCCACTTTGTTTTACTTTCTCTTTTCCGTGACTGTAAAGAAGATGTCTGCCCCTCAGTTCGATTAGTTCTTCTCCAGGTCTTCTTACCTTGCTAATGCCTATGATGTCCCATTTGACATTTCTGATTTCACTTTCTAGATCAGTTGGGTACATGTCAGTTGACAGTGTTCTGACGTTGTATGTGCCTATGTATAAATTTGTCCTCTTGTTAACAGTCTTAGAGTTCTGTTTAAATGGTCGTTGTTGGAACGGTGACTCAGTAGGAACAGGTGTTCCCTTGGTGTAGTGTTTGGGTAGTCGCCCTTGGAGCACATCACCCCCACCCAAAGCAAGTGATGTGGCTAGGCCTTTTGGTACCGAGGTCCCAGCAGGAACAGCCGATATAATTTTTGGTGTGCAAACCATGGGGAGTGATGGGCCATGCCATGCCACGCTGGCCCATGACGTGTGGAAGGGGGTCTGGTGGATTGTCCACGGCGGGTCAGTGGCCTAAGAGCTCCACCAGCTCTTGATACCCATCCAAACTGTTCTTGTAAGTTAAGAATGGATGTTTGGAGCACCGAAAAAAAAAATTCCAGTACGATTCAATCTCATCTTTCGAAAAAGTTGGATGCAAATTTCATGGGTAAGGATCTCTTTCGTCTACCTGATGGGGTCAGTGAGGCAGCACTGGGGCATACCTCTCCCCTATATGTAAAGTTTTCAACTTAGATAAAGTCCACAAACGTTCAAATTAAAAAAACAGAATTGAAGCTGCATAGTCATCCTGGGGAAAGTAAAAATTTTTTCAAACTACGTCGTAAAATTTATTTTAATAGTGCTATGATTGGTACATACAACGTTGTACTTCATTTTTAATTCTCATCTCTCGTTTATTCCCAGTCTATTTGATTCTTTCAATAAGATGGCAGCCTCATTTTCTTTAATTGTTTATTCAATAAACTGTTAAAAGAAGCAAATAGACAAGATGGGAATTTGGAGCGAAAACCGGCAACTGTTTAGCTCAATGTTAAGACCGTCGCTATTTTGAAGCAGCTTCGCCATAGATGGCAAGTTTGATTCCTGCAGCAATCCCATTTCTTTAATTGTTTATTCTATTTACATTGTCAAGGGTTAGTGGTACATTAACTGTGTAATTACGGGAGATCATTTCAAATAAGTTTTTATATATCATATAACACAATATATATAAGATATAGATTCGCTACACATACTAGTTCATATTTCTGCCCTCTCTTGGCTTATATATATATATATATATATATATATATATATATATATACACAGTATATGTGGTACAAATCAGGCAAGCAATATAACATAATATAATAATACATCGATAATATAAAGCCACTTCTGAAATATAATGGATTTATTTCATAGAGTGCTCGATGCATACAACCACATTTCACTCATGGAGTTGAGTTGTTTTAGAGTAGAGCTGGAAATAAATAGTAGGTCGTGGATTCGCTACACAAACTAGCTCATGTTTCAGCCCTCTTTAGGCCTCATCATGAGGCCCAAAGAGGGCTGAAACATGAGCTAGTTTGTGTAGCGAATCCACAACCTACTATATATATATATATATATATATATGTGTGTGTGTGTGTGTGTGTGTGTGTGTGTGTGTGTGTGCCACCACAGACTTACATAAAGTTCGAGAAAAGTAGGTATACAATTTTGTATAAATCCCAGATAGGTGTGAGGTGTTTGAACTGGATGCCAGGAACTTTTGTGGCAACGCAGGCTACACAGCTGCAAGGGGCAGGCCTACAAAAAGAAACCAACATCATGATGCTAATTCAACTTCTGTCTTGGCTGAGAGAAAAATTCAGATTGGCTTGAGAAACGAGAGAATAGAAGAGAAGACAGTAAATGATCATTTTGTCCCGGTATCAGGTAAAAGAAAGAAGTAAGTTAATTCATTAAAAAAGATAGCAATAGAAAAGGGGACCAAAGGTTGATCACCAGAATAGTGGATGAATAGTTGATCAATTATACTGCACTATTGGGTCCCCAT
Organism: Thysanoteuthis rhombus; assembly: GCA_963457665.1. NCBI lineage: Eukaryota > Metazoa > Mollusca > Cephalopoda > Oegopsida > Thysanoteuthidae > Thysanoteuthis > Thysanoteuthis major. The sequence goes on along the minus strand of OY735240.1, from coordinate 6,273,427 downwards.
TTGGGGTGTGGTCAAATGGGAAAAAGTCTAAGTGAAATATGACATCGAATGAGTCTTTGTGCACATGTGCATGTGTATGTGTGTGAAAGAACACGATGGCAGTTTCCAAAAACACATGACGTGATTTACAGATATTTTAATTTTAAAGCCAATTTTTAGAAAAAAAATACAAAATAACAGTGTTTCCAAATCCGTTCAGTTTCATAAATTAGGTATAAACAAAATCATATGTTATATACCTGATGATTTTTTTTTTCTCACTAATGATACAAAAATTCTGTCGCCCGATAATATTATTGGATTTTACGATTTACGCTTTCTTTTGTGAGAAGACAATTTACGGTAAGTCAGCGAAGTACACAAGTATCATCATCATCATCAATATCATCAACATCATCATCATCATCATCATCATCATTATCATCAGTTTTTTAACGTCAGTCGTTGGACATAGACCTTCCCCAGGATTTGCCACACTTTTCTATCATGGGCGTCGCGGAGCCAGTACTCCCTGAACTTGTCTAGCTCGTCTCTCCATCTAATATTCTGCCGGCTTCGGTTGCGCATGTTATCTCGGGGATCCATGTCGTGAGTCGTGATGTCCATCGGTTGTCTGCCCACCGCCATTTGAGATTTTTAATGGATTCTATGATGTCCCCGACTCTTGTCTTCTCTCAGATGTACTGTGCTGTCTTGTGGTCTCTCCATGTGAGGCCCTGCATAATTCTTTCATGTGCACGTTGTATGGTTCTCGGTTTGCAGATCTGTCTCTTGGTTAGGTTCCATGTTTCAGCTCTATAAGTGACTATTGGGGGGATACATTGGTTATACACCCTTCTTTTTAAGATTCATGGGATCTTTTTTACGTAAACATTAATTTCTTGCTTTTCAGTGGAAAAAAATTAATTACTAAATGCATTAATAAATTTTGACTAGATCAGAATTCATTTCATTAGTCTTTACTGCCTTTATTTGTTTATTCTCAAGTTTTAAATCAATGTTTTATGAATTTTAAGAATTGTCTTCATCTTCACATTTTTATGAGAATTGCTTTTAAAGAGCAGAAAGGATCCGATTCTATTCTCTGTCACCGAAACAAATAATCGGGGGTGCCAGATTTCGGGCTGCTAGTTATATTAGCCCCGTTAAAAATAAATTATCAGAATTGACCTAAGGAGATAAATCCTGGTAAGTAATATTTTCGTTGCTTGAACATAAAAACAAGGTTAGTACACAGTTGAATTGTTAACAAAACGAAGAAATAAGAACAAATAAAGAAGTAAACAACAGTGCCTGTTTTAATTCATGAGTGAATTGAAATAAACGAGGACCAGAGTTTCTGCCGACACGGATATGTGGAGGGATCTACTAGGATAAGGATGTAGAGATAAAAAGAATGAAAGGAGAGGAATGTCACAAAGTAAATGTGAGATAGAGTCTATAGAATGTCCGTCAGTATGGTCATCCTAGTTGTAGCCACTATAGCATTATCATAAGAAGTCAGACCTAACTAGGATGAGTGCTTAACTTGGATAGGATGTGTTCTTGAGATGAATATGTGATGATGCCCGTGTAAAAAAAAGTGTATAAAAACTAAATTAACTATCCTAACTAAAGAGAGAGAGAAGAGACGAGCTTACCTTGAGGCCGTTGGAACACAGAGAGACCAAGAGATTTACTGCCACAGTTTAAACATCGTAAAGATAACAATCAAGTATCTGATTGGCAGTTCTCTGTAACATCAAAAGGGGAACGAGGAATTTACCATTTCTACAGAGATATAGGGGTTAGAAGTAGATCCTTTCCAAAGGGCAGATAACTCCGTATATGTATGATTTTCTTTAGGTGTAAAAGATGGACACAATTTGAATTTTATTGTTTCTGGATGAATCGATAAGAGAGAGAGAGAGAGAGAGAGAGAGAGAGAGAGAACCAACAAAAGCGTCCCCTCGATACCCCTACTCTGTTGGCTTATTTCTCCGTAACTCCAGACTTTATTAACCCATCTATTCTACCCTGATTCTTAACAAAGTGATGTAAGGTTAGGTAAAGCACTTCATAGGATTGGCGTGATCAAATGCGACTCAAGAGATAGACCAATGTTAATTTCGGTAATGAACGTTACAGAATCAGTAGGGAAAAAGATGTAATTTTTATTTAAAAAAAAGGATAAAAACATATGCTTATTCTCTCTCTCTCTCCCACATACACACACACACACTTTTTCTTTCATTTTCTGAATATCTCATTACACAAACGCTTAAACGTAAGAATGTTTTGGCGCTGGCGAAATATATGTGTCTGTTTCACAATAGATTATCATTGTTAATCGAGTACACCCTGAAAATAATGGAAAAAAAGATGAATTTAAAAAAAATGGAAAAAAAATGTTTGGTGAAGGTTGCTACTGGATTACACTTGTACATTTCCAAAGCTCTATGCAAAAAGATGCGACGAGGGGTAAGGAGTCGAACACAGACAGACAGACAGTCTAGAGAAAAGCGAAGGATATCTAGCTTTCATATTTATTGGTTAGATCGTTAACTGTGGCTACGTCGGTTCAATATTACTATAACTAACATATACTTAGAAAATGACAGGGTTATTTATGCATGGATCGATACTTAGGAGTTTTAAGTAATTTTAATTGGTTTATTAATACTTTGGGTTATTTGAGTGCTTTCACAATAATCTTTTTTGCTAGACATTTAAAAATGAATCTTCTTACAGGTCTGGTTGATCACTCAATAGAAACCATCATGCGATCGATGTCTTTTGGCAAGGATCGATCATGTACGGATAAATTAAACGAACTGGTCTGGGTAGTCACTAGATAGAAACCACCATGCGTCCAACGTCGTCTGACAGCTTACTGTGTTCGGGTTGATCAATTACGACTTTGGGAGAGGGGGGATGATCGATCAATAAGTTAATTCTCTCGCCATTTGCTTTAGAAGTGAGCGCTGAAAGAGCCCAAATCCCCCCTCCAAAAAAACCCAAACAAGTTGGCACAAACTAGGAACAAATTTAGTGCAAATTTACATTTCAAATTGACCCGTCTCCCGATGGAGAATATTTTTATGAGGAGGATTCTGAAAAGAAAACCAATAGAAAATGTTTTTTATTGACATAATAAGGAGTAAAAGTAGAAATTTTCAGCTTTCTTACTTCATTGATGTAGTCTGTACGCAGGATACACACTCAGCCAGCCAGACCAACTTAAAAACTGGAAGAAACCTATGTTGACTGATTCAGTGGCAGTTTTTGTTGGCGATTTTTGATTGTATTTTGCCTGAGCACAGGAGGAGCCCAAGGTCCCCGGACACAAACTCTCGAGCTGCGCCTTAAATAGCTTAAAAGCTTCAAGATCGCATACCTACCACTAACGCCGTACTTATTTATTTCACAGTGTTTATTCCACTGTTTCTATGTCACTTCATAAAAAAAACCCATAGAGCAAGTATGTCATGAATGATCAGTACTACAGTTTGTATGTCGACCATAGCAAATGGGGTTTTCACGGGACAGGGAACGCAAGCACAACAATCCTTTTTTTGTTTCGCTATTTTTATCCATTTTAGATGCAGTTTTTTATAAGGCGATCTTCTATAATTCTCTCATATATCTATATATATATACATATATATGATTATTCAATTGTTTGTTGTATTTACGTTGTCTAGGCAAATCGATACATTCTCCTTGTAATAACGGAAGATCATTTCAAATGAGAGTTTCAATATAACACAATTTATAATTATATATAATTATATATATATATATATATATATATATATATATATAGAGAGAGAGAGAGAGAGAGAGAGAGAGAGAGAGAGAGAGACAGACAGACAGACAGACAGACAGACAGAGAGAGAGAGACAGAGACAGAGAGACGGAGAGAGAGACTCACGCTCACACACACGCACACACACACACACACACACACACACACACGCACACACAAACAAAGAGAGAGGTAGAGCAAGGAGAGAGTGGCCTGTGTTTTGTGTCTACAAACAATAGAACACACCCCACCCTTCCGAGGCACATGTCTGGGCGAAGTGTATGGAGATCCTGGGATATCCAATTGTCAGAATACTCCTTTCAAATTTGCTGATGTAGTTCGGGAGAAAGCAACGGGCAATAGGTCTAGCATTAGCTTGGTTGCAGGAGCTGCCGAGAGGACGTCAAATTAGGTGTGACACCACCTTAAAAGGTCTTTACTCCCTGCTTTAGAATCAGGGTTGTCTTTCTCCTAGGCTGACTGTCTTCCCAACGAAACGTCAAGAGTTTGGGGAAGTTTAGGAAATCATAAATGTATCGTAATAATATCTATAATTTTGAATTATTTATGTAGATAATATGAACTCAGTTGGAAACATATCGTGGTTAAAATTTCAGATTCTAATGTATACTTTACCGAGTTCATTCATGTATCTGTACATTTACATTTCGAGAATGGTAAGATTTAGTTTATTGTTTGCTGTACAAGGTTACCGGCTTGTGGTTCAGGAAACCGGCAAAAATTAGGTCTAAATATCCCATAATCGTGGAAAACCCTTCTCAAATCTTCGTCCGTACAGCCAAGCCACTCATTCATATATATATATATATATGATGCGTGTGTGTGTGTGTTTGTTGGTGTGAGTGTTTTCATCATTTTGCCCATGTCAACTATATATATAGATACATACCTGTATTAACATAAACACCTAGTAATTATTAACGTTGAAACCAATCTATAACGTATCGAATGAACACTAAATTCTTCTTTATATAATTTACTAAATGTAAGTCCGTCTTTGTTAGCATAACTCAAGGACAGCTGAAACTGATGCCAACAAATTGTCTGTGGTTATGAATGGGACCCTTGAGCATGTTTTAGCGTATCTGTTTCTAAAAATTTCCAAGAAGAATTGGATCTGAATTCGTGCCCATTTCGATGATAAAGATTTCATTTCTGTCTGTCAATCAATTTATCTATCTGCTGAAAGTGTGATAAAAGTCATATGTATGTTATCTCTTAACAGCCAAAACAGTGAATCGTAGCCAAAGGTATTGGTTTATGATACCTCAACGGGCAGGTTTTGGGCCACTTTCTCTTTAGTAATTTGTGAGTGTTTGATTTATATTGTTGCAAGAAAGCTTATAGTTCTATTAATGACATTTTTATCTAATTGAAATTTGTTTCCGTCAATTCAATGTGTGCAATACTCTTGATGACGTCGCTCCCGCTATCTCACTACTATAAATAGATATCAAAATATTCTATGATGATATCAAAACATCAAATTGGTAGTAATAACTTATCGGATGTCTGTTCGGGCGAAAATCTTAGTCATAATAGGAACCAAATAAAATTTTTCTCTAAAAATCCCAAATAAGTTTTCTGAGTATATCAAATCACTGGAGACCCACCAATAGCCGACCGACCAGCTGCGCGGGCCACTGATTCTTTTCTCTATAAGTTTCCACGTGTGTTTGGGTCACCGGGCATTCCTGGTCACAGTTTATAACCTGCAACCTTGAAAATTTGCATGAATATGACACTAGGCACCATCTAGAAAGGTTGGTTTTTGTTGTGCTTTTGGGGGTCTCTATGGTCAAATCTTGTGCTGGTATTTTTTTAAGATGATTTTAGATAAAAGATCTAATTTTCAGATAATTTTTTTTACAAAAGAGCCAATTTTTGGATAGTTTATTAGATAAGTGTGGATAACTTAAGTTAAAGACCTAGTTTCTTTAGAGGACTTTAGATTTTGCGCATAATTACCAATGTGCAGTCTACGATGATTCATTAATGTAAGGTAGGAACATTTACTTCAATTTCACTTCAACTTTCCTTTATTGAATTGATTAATAAAGTTCTGTCCATGTATTTGTTTTGTTATTTAAATTTTCGAATGAAAAGCTATTCCCCAGTTTATTTGCTCATTTTTCAGATGTCTCAAAAGTATGCTCAATCTAGAGCCATATCACCAAGTAAGTCAATTACATTTTTTTAAAAATCAAGCTAATATTTTTTCTGAAGTTGGGGTGTATTTCTCATAAACTGATCTTCTCCTACTTGATTTATAATTCAAACTTATTTATTTATTCAATGTATAAATCTTACTTGCATAGTACCCGTCAAAACGCCTTTTTAAAATTATGATTGGACACATTGTATGTACATAATTGTATATATATATATATATGTATATATATATGTGTGTTTGTATGTGACGTTTATTTTCGGTCTATTCATCTCTTTCAACACGACAGTTATGTATTAAGAAATGGACATATTTGATCCGACAGAATGAATTATGAATTGCGTCATATTGTATAGAAACTTATCTGAGAAGATCTCCTGTCTTCACACGGCTAATATATCACTTGCTCTAGACTATGTAAATAGGATATTGGTGCAGTTTTTTCAAATTGTTAATTCTATTTATGTTGTCGAGGGCGAGTGATACATTAACCGTGTAACGACGTGAGATCATCTCGGATAAGTTTTTATACAATATGATAAAATTTCATAATTCATCCAGTCGCACTATACATGTCCATTTCTGAATTCAAAACTGTCGCATCAAAAGAGACGAACAGACGTGGAATGTGCGAAATTTGGTGCGAAAGCGCATATATATATATATATATATATATATATATATATATATATATATATATATATATATATATATATATATATATGTATATATATATATATATATGTATGTATAAACAAATCATACACACACACACACGTATATACATATATATATATATATATATATATATATATATATATATATATATATATATATATATATGCGCACATATCCTAATATAAATATATTTAATCATTACGTAATTAATCTGCAAATGACAAGTTCAACGTGTAGGAAACGTTTAAATCCAATTTCTGAAATATATGCTGTTGTAAACAAAATATATGTATTTGCTGTCTAAGATAAAGAAGACCAACTGCAGTAGTAGTCAGTTAGCTACTCAGATGATAACAGCTTTTCGACTTTGGGCCAGCTGATCAGTCAGTCACTCAGTTGATATCCAGGTCACACGTTCGAATCAGTTTTATTAACATTCTATATTTGTATTATACAGCCTTATAAAAAACAGACTGATTGCTCACGAAGAGAGAAAGTGGATATGAGTTTTATGAGATAATTAACAATTTTTTTTTTTTTTGTGAATCCTAATTTCGGTTGTTGGTTTATTTTTAGTGCAGCAGTCCCAGATGGGGAGTATGGTGTTTGGTTACGTGTCTCGAACTGGAGATAGCATGGCCTTTTTCGACCATAGGATAAAGCAATTTGAAGAAGAAGGAAAAATCCCTGATCTTGAGATTGAAGATGAATATACCATTTATCGGTGGAAAGCAGGCTTTATGGGGCATGAATCCGTTGTGTTGGGGTGCCGCGAAAAATTCTTTACCATTGAGATCCGAGTAATGAATAGTACCTTGACTTTCTTCACAACAGCTGAAAATATCGACGAGACGAGAATAAAAGAATGTGGAAAGAAAATTGCGACTGGTATCAAGTTGATTGACAAAGCGTGGAAGGTTTTCTAGCGTATTAACAGCTTTAGTTATACTGGTTATAATTGCCAATATTTTGTTAACGATTATTTAGAAGCTATTGAAATGGTGGATCAAGTTAGATATACTGATGACAATTGGCTTCGTATAGGAGGCTCGGTGACGTTGGCTGTAGCTGGTTTGCTTACTTTATTTGGTCTTGTTAAAACAAACAAAAAAAATGTTCAAAACTAAATAAAATCATTTGCACATTTGCTCCTGTCTGTGTATCTTCTATGTGTTCACCTTTCCATCTTCTCTGCTAAAACTACACGGCTTATCGACTCGATATTCCACATGGAGAATTGATAAGAATCGGCTTTTCACATAGGCTTACCTCGGAGGTAATTTGATGTCGCCAGAGGCCATTCTGTAGCCAATCACCAGTTTTAAAAATTAAAAAACAAAAGGTTTATATCAGTTTTTTCTTCTGTATTTCTTCTTGTAAATGGCAAAAAGATTTCCAGCAATGAAATAAATTCTTATCAAGATCCAGGAGTTTTTATGCCTTTTTCCCATGAAGACACACACTTACACACAATGAGCAGGTGTCTTTCACGTAATATTGGTAACAAAGCACACGTACATACGAATACACATTAAAAGAACTTTTTTTCCAGCTATCTGGTTTCCCTCCCCACAGATTGCAGCTGAAAGTTGGGGTGCCCCACATGCTTCTGAGGAGGAACTTACCGAGCTGTTAAGCAACTTCTCCTACATATCATAGACGCCACAATCCTTACCAAGGGAGATGAAAAGGTGGGTGTCTTCATCCCCAGGGTCCTTATCATTCCAACAGACCAGCCCCTTGAATTCTAGCGAGTCAGAAAAACTCAGATTGGTCAAGACCATCCACAAGGCATGGGGACAATCTCACTAGATCATTGGTCTCAACCCCACTTGAATAAAAAAAACAACAACAACATCAACAACAACAACATCAACAACAACAACAACAACAACAAAACAAATAGTAATCGACTCGCCCCAGAAATAATACCAGTGCCCAGTAGGTTCTCAAATAACTCTTATTTTGGGAGAAAAAAATACATTTCTTGAGTCAAATGAAAAACGATAAAAGCAAACAACCCTAAAGTAATGTAAATCTCTCGTAGTTTCCAACCAACAAGCAAACTGTCTCCCTTAAACAGTCATTCTATGCACTAGTTCTTTTAATCCAAAACCATATTGTTACTCCTTTAATGCATAGCTGTAATGAATTAACTGCGAAATCTCAGCACCCAAACTCAATCAGATGACAGTAAGATCTTCACCCTCGGTACCAGTAATGTTCAACTAAACTGATATTTTACAAGTATCAACTTCTCCGATATTTTCCATCCACACCACAGTCAATTCCTACATGATCACCTGTTTCGTGGGGGAGAGAGAGGAAGAATGATTATTCCCGTAGTGTCCCAGTGTCTAGTAAATATCCAAGTAAGTATTATTTCGGGTGTGAGAATTATTTCGGGGGGATAAATGGAGACCATGTTTATGACGCTCCTGCCTGAAATGATAGTTTCCTCACCGCTAGGAACCGGAAATGGCTTCCCATTGGCTGATTGTGACATCAAACGTGATGTCTGATAGTCTGCATTCCTCAGGTGAAATTTCTCTTCTCCTGGTGAAATTTCTCTTCATCCAATGAATGCAGACTGTTTTAGTCATTTGCATGAGACTTGAAGTCGTGAAATAAATTAATGTAATTTATAATCTTGAATTATGATTATATATATATATATATATATATATATATATATATATATATATATATATATATATATATATATATATATATATATATATATATATATATATTCTAGTCACTATGGACGTCAAATCCTTATATTATAATATTAAACACGAAGAAGGCATTCTAGCATATGCAGGAATTGAAGCCGAACTAGAGAAATTCTTCACATAAACTCTACACACAGCTTTATCAAATTTGACTACGAGAAATCCACTGATCCCAGAGCCTTCGTTAACACCTTCATATACATAGATAATGATAAAAACCCTCCGCATCATTCTCTTAACTAAGCCTACAGACACTTCCAACTACTTTCAGTCTGAATCAACCCATCCAAACACTTGAATAAAACCCTTCCATTTTCACAAGCACTTAAAATTAAGAGAATTCGCTCCACAGATACTGAATTTAACAATTACAACTATAACTTACAACAACATTTCACTGAATTTCGAAGTTGTAAGTTTTGCCGGATCCACTTTTCACCTTGGCATTTTTGAGCTGCTGGTCATGGAAAACAGAGAAGCCATAACTCTAAGAATAGAAATACTTTGTGTTCGTACTTGAACTGTTCTGAATATAACCCATTATCAAATATAGATGATTTCCTATTGTCACACGTAATTTACAGTGGGTAGTATTTTTGTTTTTTTTTTTTTGATTTCTTGCTTTACCATGTACGCTTTAATACAAAGATATCTTTTATTTTTCTTCAAATTATTGTATATATCTGATTGCTTTTAACCAATTGGCCACGGAGACTTTATAGTTAAGAAGAAAGTTTCAGTTGGTTGAAGGGAGTTTTAACATTGATAGTTAGGAAAATTAAACTATTTTTCTTTCTGCTAAAATCTACGCTGCGTCCATTCAAGTCGTCATCGAAAGATATTTCCTATTTTTGTCTAAATGGTTTTACCGCTTTACAAGACAGTGTTGTTATGTACGCTTCTGAGGGGAGGTTGAGGAATAGGTTCTCTATTAAGTTTTTGATTGAGTTTCAAAGTTACTTTTGTTAATCTTGTCTTCAATAGATATGGAGATGTTGACAAATTTAAATGGTAGGCACAGTATCTCTCTTACGCTTTAAAATCGATTTTCATCGATTTTTCTCAGGTGATTCAAGTGAGATTTACTTGAAACTCGAAAGAAAGGTGTTTTTTGATTAGATGCTTCTTACCTGAATGAAATCTTCCGTCCAAAGTCACGTAATCTATCATTAAAAGCATTTGAATTTTATGTGTTATTGAATTTCATGTTTTGTTGAATTTCAAGTTTTAAAATCGATTTTCTCAGCTGTTTCGAGTCAGATTTACTTGAAATTTGACAGAAAGGCGTTTTTCATGAGATGCTTCTTACCTAAAATTATCTTGTACCCTGTCTTGCAATTATCAACAAAAATTAAGCTTCAGAAGATCGATACGTTTTTAAAATACCTTTCAAAATACACACAGGACAAAATGGCTGTCGGGCTTCACCACGTCAATATATATATATATATATATATATATATATATATATATATATATATATATATATATATATATATATATATATATTGAACATATGGAAGACACATAAACTGGATTGAGTTAAAAAAAATGATTTGTTTCGCAGCAGTATCACTGACCTGTTGTTAACCGACCAGATTTTTACTAACCAAACGTGATAAACAGCATTCGGTCTCACTGAAACACAAAGACCACGTACTTTTCTAGAGCACAGACTGATATTCATCAACCCAGCGTTTCCAACAAGAACCAACATCTACAGAACTCGAATAAAAGAAACAGTCTTCTCTCCAACAGAACTCAGCAAAAAATACTCCTGTCCCCATAAACTATTAAATCTTGTGAGAATTTTTTTCTTTACTTCTATGCAGGTATCGAAATTACGATTTCAAAGGAGACCGTTATCTGGAAACACTAACTTTTTCTTCCATCTACAATATCTCCACTCTTAACTCTTCTCTGTTAAATAAAAAATTGGCACTTATTGGAAAAACTGGTGTCTTAGCATATTTTATTTTACGTAAGACTAAGCTACTCTCTAATACGTGAGTATTAACGGTTATTATCCAAAATAAACCCAACATTACATCGAGAAAAATGAAGAGCCCACAAACTTTTGTTGTTTATTGATGGGCAGTACTTTTTATTGGGAACCTTGTCCGATTGCACCTGATTTTGACTGACAGAATGTTTTTGTTATGTTAAATATCTGCTTCCCTTACTCTCGAAAGGATGTTACTACTACTTCTAGTTCTCAAATGTGAACAGTATATAAACAGCAGTTACTATTGACATTTCGAGATGAAAAAAAATGCTGAAGTTGCTTTTGTAAAACTACAATTACTACTACTACTTCACAAATTAAAACAGAAAGAACTTGCTAACAGGAAACGTGGTCCCCGATTTAAACATTGAAACCCACGCTCAGCCTTACAATGTTTCAAAGCAAATGTAATCCCCCAGTGAAAGATTAACACCCCCGCTCTATATAAATAGATTCAGGATTCCTAGCCGAGAACTTGGACAATATAGACAAGAGCCATGAGTCGGTTGGTTGGCGAGCATTTTGACTGGAATTCGACGACCACAGCTCACATGAGGTGACTTTCATCATCATCATCATCATCATCATCATCATCATCATCATCATCATCGCGGAGCAAATGCCTCCTGAACTTGTCTAGTTCATAATGCCGTCTTATGTTCTGCCGACTACAGTGTCGCAGATGATCTCTTGATATCCAAGTCGTGAGTCATGTCCATTGGTTATCTACCCTTGTTGCAACATGACCAGCCCATTGCCATTTGAAGTTTCTATTTCTGATATAAAATGTTGTTTCGTGATCTCTCCATCTGATGTTGAATATGATTCTCTCATCTGTACATGGCATGGTTCTCATTTTGAGTGTCAATCTTTCGGTTAGGTTCTATATTGCAGCCTCATGGGTGACCATTGGAAGGATGCATTGGTTGTAGACCCTTCTTTTTAAAACTAATGGGATTTTCTTGTTCTGAAAGGTTTAGCTTGTATTAGCCTTTTTAATTGTTCTAAAACCCCTACCTTTTTCAAGAGTTATTTCCATGATTGCTGTTGTGTCTCCTCTTTTATCTTCTTTTCGTTACTTTTGGATGATTTAGTTTAACACGGTTGCTTCAATTTTTCCCCTTGTTGTTGTCGGTGGCTTCAGGTTTCTGCATTTCTCATGGGATTCTTGTTTTGTTCTTTTGTTTTTTCTGATTGTTCAATTGTTCTTTGGCACAAACATATTGGCTTCTATCAGAAAGGTTGTTATTTTGTTGCTGGGCTCATTTCTGTTCCCTTATGGTACGTTGAAAAGTT